>JANKKI010000133.1:1200000-1800000 GCA_025175665.1 Cinchona pubescens
GTTCTCTCTCTTGAACTGTACTCTTTATGTATCACAAAATATATAATTACTATGACATTCTCTAAACTTTTAGTATTGACTATTAAAGGTTTGTTCTTAACCGTTTATTGAAAATTAACTGCTTAAAGTTTTTTAAGAAATTGAAAATTAATTTTAAAATAATTGTTGACAAAAATTGAAAAACTAGTTTTAATTTTCTTGTTTAGAAAAATCAAAATCTATTTTCAAAAGCAACTCTAAATCTACTTTTCCATAATTTTTTGTTCAATTCAAAAAAATAGTTTATAACTTTGCATAAACAATTTAGTATAAGGCCTAGTGTATTTAAAACAAGAAATGAGAACACAAAAAGTTTCTTGTATTTGTAGATAAATGCTGAACTTTTAATTTTAAGAGGCGAAATATACATAATATGTACATAACAATAAGTTAATCTGTTACCCAAAAAAAAGTTAATTTGTCACAATTTCTTGGAGTTTGTGTAACTTTTTTATCAAAAAAATTCAAATAATTAAAGGGTGAAAATAGATTTTTTGAAAAGTGGATTGTCAAATGATGATACGAGAATTGGTTGGCTACGTGGCAATAGGTATTTGTATAAAACTGCCTACATGGTAAGCTCAGTAAAGGTATCTATGTGTACTAATTAGCCACTATTACTACAAGAAAATGAGCCTCCAGACAATAGTTTTTGTGACAAAGTTAATATTGTCACTATATTCCACTTTCTGCAATGAGATTCATCGTCGTCACAAACTTTAGTGACGAGATTCACCTTTGTCACTTGTGAAGGGGATACAGTGACAACACGCTAATTGCTGTGACAAACAAAAACTATTCAGTGACAACCTAGCCGTTGTCATGCCTATATTGTCATAGAACACAAGTTGCACAGGGAGGGAATACACATATTGTGACAACTTTGACACTAAAGATTCAAATATCTATGACAAGTTTTATTTGTCAATCATATCCAGATTTGTGACAAAAATTCTCATCATAAATATCTTCAATTATTTAGTGACAGGAATTATTGTCGCTGTATCTAAATAATATTTTTTAAGTATTTTGTTAATCTCTTTCATTTTCATAATGTGATTGTTGAGGATAGTAAATGTAACGAAACTATTAAAATACTAAGTTTATGAATGCTACATAATAAATATGTTTGTTTGAAATTTTAGTGTAATGGCTTTCACTAGGAAGGTTAGGGCTGTATTAAGATTTAGTGGTTTAAAACTTTTAAATAGGGCTATCAATGGGTTGGTTCTAGATCTTCATTCTGAGCCCATATGCCAAAAACAATTGTATAAGATAAATTTATATAATCAAGTCTCGGATCCATATCTAGATCCTGATTTGACAAAATTTAATGGATTTTTATATATTGATATTTCATATATAATAAAATAATATGTACACACATATTATATATAAAAATTTGAAAGTAATAACATAATATCAAGACTCAAATCCGGATATAACTTTTGATCCGACAAGATATGATGGATACTTATATATATGCATCACTTGTGTAGATTCAACTAGTTTTTGTATCTGGTAATATTAATCAAATTTAATTCATTTAGAGGTTTACCTTTAATATTTTATTTTTAGAACTTATTTTTATCACTTTTTTAGCCAATAACTATAGAAATCGAGCATAATTTAAGCAATAAAAATAAAATTAAGAAAGTAACAAAAAAATCATTCTATAAATAAGAAAAAGAAGAAGATGAGCTAGAGCAAGTAGGTCTGTAAATGAGTTAGATTCGGGTCGAAATTAGTAGATTCAGATCCAGATGCAATTAGTGTATATTCGGACTTAGATCCAGATATGGATATCTATTGGATCTACAGAAGTATATCTATACCCGCATCCGTCGAATCTCATCAAATCTAGATCTAGGTCTTATAATATTTTTTTACTTTAAAATTTTTATTAGAAATTTTATAATTTATAGATTTTTTTTTTTTTACAATTATAAAAAAATATTTATGTCAAAATTTATATTTATGCATGTGTTCTACAAAATTATACATTAAATATTTAATTATGTCAGAATAATAAGATCCATATCCAATCCATTTATTATTATAGCACAACGGGTTCGGATCTGATCTAACTAATCAGAATTTCTTATGGATCTAGACCCGGATACAGGGGTCGAGTTCTAGGTCTAGACCTACCCATTGACAGGCCTAAGAGGAAGCGTCATTTTTGTGACTGGCAAAACTTTGGAAGCATGAATATTAGTGGTGAATTGCGTAACAGCTCGAAATGTTAACCCCATGTTTGGTACGCAGGAATGGGTTGGAATAGAGAGTCATTTCAGGCAAAATCGGTTTCTATCTGGAATAGACAGAAATACTTATTCTTACTTCAATGTTTGGTAGTTTAAGTCAGAATGGAATATGTGTTTTATTTCATATTTAGTATAATTTTTTTAGATGTTAAAATACAATGGATTTTAAATAATTTTTTTTATTCAGTACTATTTTTATAATTAAGAAAATCTTTAAATATTTTATGTTAAAAATAAAAAATAATAAAACTATATTAATTTTTTTACATTTGAATAATTAAATTGTACAACTTAGTTAATTGAATGTAAAGTTTTTAATTATTTGAATGCAAATAAAAATTTAATATAATTTTGTAACTTTTTAACATTATATTAAGTATAATCTAACTACTTTATCGTAATGATAAAAAACTATAATTTAACAATTTATCCTAATGATAAAAAATTAAAAAATGCATATTAAATTTATTTGACAAATTCAAATAATTAAATTATATAATATATTATTTATTTATAAAGCAATAAGGTTACAACTATGTAACCAAAAATTGAATAAAATTCAAAAAATATTAGATAAATTTGACATCTCATAAATTTCTCTTTTTAAATTGAAGTTGGAAAGAACTTTCCTCAAATTTTTTTAAGGAATGACTTTCTAGAATATAGTGGGAATGAATTTTTTTTGTGGGATGCCTTTCTAATTTAAATTTATTATACCAAACATGAAATAGAAACAATAAGTTGGAAAGACTTTTCTATTCCAACCCATTCTTGCGTAACAAAACGTGGGTTAAAAGTGTAGAACCATTAGAAATTTTTAATTTGTTTCCAAAGTGACGTCGTTCTGAACCTTTTCTACTCTACCAATTTCCCAATTCACTCTCAAAAACTTCACCCATTATTTCCAACATAAGGAGAACCATTCTCCTCACCAATGCTCTCCACCAAAGCATCAAAAAGCCCTAATCCGGCAAACTTTTGGAGGCCCTTCATCTGATCCTCTCTTCAGCTGATTCTCTCTCTTTATCATTATTTAAGAAAAATATAAACTCAAAATAATATGCAATTTAACAATTTTGCGAGAAGAGGAGAGTAATTCGATTTGGAGGTAATTCTATGTTTGGTCTTCTTCACATAAGATTGCTTATTTTTTATTATTCTTTTGCAAATAGATTTGTTATTTTTTTATTTCTACAAAATTTACTCGAAATAAATAGGTTTGGAGTTCTTGAATCATTTTTGCACCACAATAAATTGCAGCAATATATTAATGAGAAAAGTGGAGAGATTTTGGTGGGTTTTGTGCAAATGGTGGAGCTTCACAGATAGTGGAGGCGGCCCAGCTTGAAGGTTTCAACCTTCGGGTAAGCTTCTGAAAGGCAAGGCTAAACATCAAGCACTGTCCTTGCAGCATTTGGATTTTTTTTTTTAACCACAAAAATGATTTTGTTTATTATGTTTTCTATGCTATCAAGAATCTGATTGATATATACATTGAGTGGAAATTTTAAGTTCTTGGTTGTGATTAGCTTCACCTTGTTGTTGGTTGTATTGTATTGGGGCTGTCTTGGGTTATTTTCCTTGTATATTCTTGGACAGAGAAGCATGATTGATTTCGTTGAAATTTCGAACTGTTTTTTGGTTAGATAATCAAGATTATTAGAGTTGTTAGATGGAATTTAACTTATACCTTTGCATTCTCCTTATTCCTGTTTGAGTAACCTTGTGAGTCACATCTAAGTAAATAGAATCCTAGTAAAATTTTCAGAAATGTGAGGTCTCTTCTTCAATTTAAGAAAGGTGGCAAAAGGACGATTTTTAACTGTCCGAATCAACAAAGTTTTGTTTTGATTTGAATGTACATAACTTGTCATTTAGATTAAGAAATCTCTCTTTGATCGAATTTTTTGCCATACAATTTTGTCGAATTTTCTTAGTAGTTAGTACAGTTATTTTATTTGCGTTTTAATGACAAATTGTAAATGTAAATTCGTGCTATGAGCTTGAAATCTGCCTTTCTAGAATTTTTACACTTTTGGAACTATAATCTTTATTCCATTGAATCTTTCAAGGAAATAATGTAATTTATAAAAAAAAAAAAAAGAAAGTAAAATTGAATTTCCTGTCATTCTCCTTGAGAAAAAAGACCTACTATTTAACATGGTCTTTAATGTATTAAATTTAAGATAGGTTGCGGATCTAAAGCTTCCTTAGGAAATTCTTGTATCTTGTTTCAATATTGTGCAATAAGTTAAAACATAGAAGATGATGGTTTGATAAAAACTGAACTTTTAGTTCATTTATTTTATTTCTTGATTTGTCAGAAAGTACCACACAGGTTGATGATGAAATGGTTGAAGATGACAACAGTGATGAAGATGAGAAAGAAGGTTTATGGAATGATGTAGTGGTAACACCGATTCAAACTTGGTAACATTAATCGAACATAAACTTGGATAGATTCGATGTCTCTAATTGTTCTGTAAAATGTTTATACATGCCTTAATATGAGCTCCATTAAGTTAATTTCTCAAATCAGTTGTTAAGGTGGTTGTTTGTGTTATTATTGTTCATCATTATTAAATAAGTTCTGATTGCTTCTTGTCCTTTTCTTTTCTTTTCTGTTTTCAAACAGATGGACCTAGAATGAGTGGACAAGCTATGAAAAGAGAACATCAAGACCAACCAAACTTCTACATAGGGTCAAAATGCTACCAGTGTGAAGTTCTAGTCAAAATTTTCTCCTTTTTTTTGTTGTGGATACAATATCAGTTAATTGGTTGTATTAGAATAAGGAATAAATATTACAACTTTTTCAGTTGGCTTGGTTCACCCTCTTGGTCATATCTTCGACTTCTTTATCGAAACTTTGGAGATGAACTTTCTTGTCTTGGTCATTGTGATGAACTTCTATGTGATTATCTGCACTTAGTCATTTTTATAGATTGTCAAAAAAAGAAGTATGCCTTAACTTTATGCAAAGCATATGACACTAAATAGAAAACTAAAAAAAATCAAAGTTTCAATTTCTTTGTCACAAGAAATATCAAGAAAGAGGCAAAACATAGTGCAAAATAGTATCCAATACTAATGCCAACATCAAATTCATAAATTATTCTGATTATATATTCATCTTGTTTTTGGGCCATAAATTATTCAAGTTATATTCTCTTATTCTATTTTGTGTGTCTAATAAAGGTTTAGACCGCTTCACATAAAAGGAATATAGATCTTGAATAACTTCTTCAGTTTATCATCTATAATGCATTGCCATTTCATGATTTTTATTATTTATTTTTTGTTATTTGAGTCTAGTTATTTCTTTATCCATCTCGTCTTGCGACTTGTGAGGTCTTCTTGTGGAATTATGTCCACAAGCCATGCTATCTCCAAGTGTTTCTCTTATGAATAAATATTTCATATTATCCCATTTATACTTGTACTAAGAAAGCAATATCTTTTTGTAGCTTGACTACACCCTTTAATGTTAGTTCTGGAATTTGGATGGCATATTATTATAGATTGGAAATACTAACTTTGTAGTTTGTATCATATATCGAAATCTTTTGATACCGCAGCATCTTGGAAAAGATGTTTATGATGCATTAAGACACTCTTGATTGTTCTCCTTATTTCTTAAGTATTTTCCACATCTCTTTAATATGTTATTGTCATATCTTCATAGGACTAAAGCTAAGGTAGCTTAGTTCCTCTTCTATTTTTGAAACAAATAGATATTTTGGTAAAGGAAGTGGATTTTGGTGACCCTGGATTAAGTTAAAGAGTTTGTTCTCTTAGGAACTTTGGTAATGGTTTATGAAACATAAGACTTGTGTTAAATGGTCGAAGATTTTTTTAACATGTACTTTTTGATCAATTTCATCCAATTGGTGGTTCGAAAAGTTTACTAGATTGTGATCCACTTACCCTTTTAATTTTCTGGGGACTTCAGATGTATAGAGCCTCAAATCGGGGACTCCAAGTATATAGAGCCTTGGATCGGGGACTCCAAGTACATAGAACCTCGGATCGAGGACTCCAAGTATATAGAACCTAAGATCGAGGACTCCAAGAGTAGAAAGCTTCGAATTGGAGGCTCCGTGGATAAATTTCAGCCCAACCCTGAGCTTAAACTCAGTACCGAGATAAAAGGACTATTGATGATATGAGAACTAGTTACCTACGTGGCAATAGATATTTATGTAAGACTACCTAAGTGCCAAGCTCAATAAGGGCATATATATAATTAACCACTATACTTATTTGGTAATAGAGAGTCAAGACATCCCTTATCAATGTCTATAAATAGGAGAGACTGCCTACGTGTCAAGCTCGATAAGGGCATATATGTAATTAGCCACTAAACTTATCTGGTAATAGAGAGTCAAGACACCCCTTATGTCTATAAATTGGGGATCCTTAAGCCTAAATATTCATAAGATGATCAATTGATAGAAATTAAGCAATTTTCATTTTCACATCAAGGATAGAAAATTCATGTATGGCATTATGGTAAAGCGATGGCCACACAATTAGGGAAAGTAAACTAAGCCTACATTTTGGATATCTTCTACGGGGTAGTTATATACAAGACTCTTGTATGAAACTTATTTTCTCGTTTTCAAATCGTAATACTTCCAATGAAAAAAAAAAACCCAAAGAAAAAAATAAAAAAAATACTTCGTATAAAAATTGAGCCTAACTATATTTCTTGAATTTAGGTTAAACTGTTACTTGTCAATATTTACTTCAGCACATAGTTTCTGGAACTCTCCCCTCCCTTCCTAATTGCGTACCGATTCATGCGTATCAAAACACAACTTATTTGTGTTTTGAAACATTGTGATTCACATTTTGAAATGTCAAATGTTGCGAATCTTTATTAGGATAAGGATATTTTGTTTCTTTTACTTTTTCTGAAATCTTTCTTTATTTTAGTTATTTATTTATTGAGAAAATGAGAAAATACTCTCTAAATTTACTTAATTAATTTTGGATTAAGGATAATGGTCATTGAAAGTTGAGCATTTTTTTCTTTTCTCTAGTCACTAAAAATTCAACATTTATTAGAAATTTAATGTTATCTACTACCAGTTAAATTCTTATCTCTATAATATAGCAAAATTTTTTCGAAAAAGTGGCTTATTGTGATGTATCGACTAAATTTACCCTATTCAATACTTTAGAAAGTGATAAATCGCATTTACCCATACTGCATATCCTAATCTATCGCGTTTCTGGTAATTATGTTTCAACATTTAGCGTAGCAAGATTCATGCAGCCGACCCTACTTAGTGGGATTAAGGTTTGGTTTGTTTGTTTGTTTTGTTTGTTTATTTAGCTTTTCTCTAGTGATTCGGCATCTTTTACACTATAAATGAAAATGGAAAAAGTAAAGAGGATATACTACTGAATCCTAGGAAAGGCTTGAACCTAATAAAATTTTTATGTGTGTGAACGAACTGTTGGAAAAAAAATGATATTATTATTTGTTGTCTTTGTTATAATTTTATGCTATAAGACAAAGCAAAAAAAATATAAATACTTATTTGGTGAGGATGAATACGATCAATACAAACTAATTGGTTAGTTGTTGTTAAAAATTCAATCATTTGCCCTTAAGGTGTAATTGCCTGTTACTTGGTGCAAACGGATTTATGCAATTGCTTCTCAAGATTTTAATAATTTCACCCTTGTAAGTTGTACTACTTAACAAGGTTTGCGAACTGGTAGAATACACTCAACTTTCTCTCTATGAAATACGATTCTTAAAACTTTAGAATATGAGTAGAAGAACAAGAAAGAAGATAGAACGAAAGGAAGACTCTTGAACTTGAATGAGAATGTGTTCTTCAACTCCTTTATATCATCCCTATTTATAGGATTTTTGGAGTTAATAAATAGATACAACATTAATACATGAATGAACATTCATAATTCATGAATACTCTAGAACATAATTTGTGAAGACAATATTAATAACACATGAATAAATCTTCATAATTAATGAACACATCATTAATTATCTATGGATATAAATCCATAATTCATGAATGTAATAATAAACACATCATTAATAAGTCAATAATTCATGAATGTATACAACATTAATTATACATGGATGAATGATCATCCAATTAGTGTTATATATAGTTCATGAATACAAAAAAAATTTATTGAACAAATTAGTGTCATTCATGTTTATCACTTTGAATTAATGTGTTCTTATAGCAAAGTAACTAATCAGACAGGAATTAAATTGGTAAACAAATTACGATTCCAAAAGTCATTGAGAGCAATTTCTCATTCACTAATTCCGACACCAAGAAGTTTATCAAAAACCCATTGCGTTTAGCTAATTTTTCTGGCTAGACAAACCTTTTTTTAGTAAATGCATATACACATTTATTACGACTTATAGCCTGGATTATGAGAACTTATTTATATTGCTGTGTATTACTGTCTCTTACAAAGTTTTCCAAACAAACAAAAAAAAGAAAGGTTTTTTAATTAATTAGTTAATTGTTCTAATCTTAAAATTGTGTATTGCAGGGGGAAGCTAGCTTGATGGGCAGTTGATATCTGAATCTTGGGGATTACATGACCGTTTAGTCTTGAATGGTTTTGGAGATTGTAAGAATCTTCCAAGTGCCTAATTCATGATGTCCGACTCTGTTACTAATGTAGAATTGTGGAATATGCTAAATACATATAATGTTCTATGTTCTCAAACATAAATTTGTAAAGAAATATGTCATGTTATTATAAATCAGTCATAAATCGTGTATTATGTTGCATCGTCTAATCGAGATACTAACACACCGTGCCACATGACTACACACTCCAAATGACAAGGCAACTGCTCAGAGGAACAAAAAACTTGTAGAATTTAAAACTTTATTCAAACCCCAATATTATGAAGAGAATAATGTTCGTCCGGTTGATCCGTAAAAGATTTTTATTCGGGTTATACGGTTTAAATATCTGTTACATACACCATCTGCACATGTTTTATCTACACCAACCATTACCGATTCACAATCAACACCAAATCTAATGATATTGCCAAGAATAGAATTTTATGATCCCCACTCGTGATACCACTAGCCAAATCCAACATTACAACTGCTTCCTGCTGCATGAGTGCAAATAAAAAGCAAGCTTCTATAAGTATTTGTTGTTTATATTTGTGTGTTGCGGTTATTGTTTACTAGACATGACTCATGCAATAAATAAGTATACGTATCAAACAAATAATATAATAATGAATAGAATATCATTCTCATAGATACTATGCTAACACTTGACGAAACACCTAAACATCACATTTTTTATCCTATCTAAACTAAGATATCCAAGCTAAGAAATAATAGATTGAGAGATAACAAATACACAAAATAAAAACAAGGTAATAAATCACAAAAGTAGTAGAGAAAATTGATAACTGATATATTTAGGGTTAATTCATCCCTTACCATTTCTTATCCCCTCAATTAATCAATCCATTTGTTCTATTAATTCTTGGTTCATTTATGCCTTTTACAAGTCTAGAGTCGTGTGTAATTGTGAGTTATCTTTTGACTTCTCTCATAAATCTACTAAACCGAGTCAACTCACTATATTTTTATGTGAATTTGAGCCAAACTTAATACATAGATGACCACCCTATAGGACTGCATAAGATGAATAGGTATCTTTCGATCCACATTCACAAAACATCTCTTTCTTTCACTATAACTTCTAAACAAAGGTTAATTAGATCAAATCCTTACCCCAAAGCTCTTATTTTAGGGTTACAAATCAATTTATAAGTTGATCAGGTTTATAAACACATTTAATATCATCTAATTAAATAAATCAAAATACGATCATAATCATGAACGAAATAAATTAAATTAATTGAGTTTCATGACAAGTTCTAAATGAAGCCCTAGAATTAGGGTTTAGTGCATCATTTGACAACTTGATACAATACAAGATTTGCAATACAACTATGAAAAGCATATTAAACACAAGAAATAGGGAGAAGAATGAAAAATTAGGGCTATCAAGCCGAGTCTCTATTTCTTTTCCCTTGCTCTCTCCCCAAATGGTTGTTCTTGTGTTGATTTTCCTTGAAAGCAACTGTCTGATAAATTTTGCCGATTCTCCCACTTTCTTAAGCATACTAATGATCTAACATGACCCTTATAAAGTGCTAATTAGGGCTTACACGAAAATAGGACAAAAATAATCAAAACCCAGGTCAAAATATAAAAATTTGTCAAAATCGACTAGTGCAAGAAGTTGGGCATCCCTGGCGGTGTCCTGGGCTGAATGCCCCTCCCAAGGCCCTAGGTGCTCCTGTCTTCACCGTTTGCACCATTTTCACCCTGTTTGACCTCCATTTCGTATAAACCTACAAAAATATATTTGAAGGGCATAAATACACATTTTTTTACATTACACAATAAAAACCTAATATGCGGACTCAATGTGTAAAATTACGAAATACTGTATATCAACCCTATTTATAAACTAAAACTCTCGAATTACGAATAAAAACCAAACTAAAAGTACATGAAAATACTCTCTCTTGGAGAGTTAACACATCCCATCCCCCAACTTGAACTTTTACTCGTATTGAGTAAAACAATAAAAACACATAAAATGTATAAACATAGAAAAATTTTACAGTCCCTTTTAGAGAACTATTCTATTGTGCTTTAAATGCTTGTACAGTACAATACCATGTGTTTTAAATCCTTGTACTGTACAAACTTTTAAAACTAGGGGAATGGTTCCAAAAAAGGGACTGTAGAATTCCCCATAAACATATTCAAGCACATTAACTTCTTTCAACATGTCGACTGTGGTAACAAAAGTAAAACTAAACAAGAAGAGTTAAGGATTCAACATGGATATAAAAGATTATCGTTAATTAACCCCAAATCATCATCATGAAAGTGTTACTCTCCACTCATGAAAGTAGCTTATAAATCAATGAAAAACCCATTGACCATAAGTTGATAGTAAGAGACAAAAATGTTAAAAAAATTAAGTACACTGTCAAACCAAAAATTTTAACAAAAGAAAAAAAGTTTAAGCGTGGCTGACGTAGGATCATGAAGTGGTCAAATTTGACCAATTCATGATCTGGTCACAAGTTAACAAACGTGGCCTAAATGGCATACAAAATGCAAAGGCATTAAGCCATTTAA
This sequence comes from Cinchona pubescens, assembly GCA_025175665.1. NCBI lineage: Eukaryota > Viridiplantae > Streptophyta > Magnoliopsida > Gentianales > Rubiaceae > Cinchona > Cinchona pubescens. Next base: position 1,211,507 of record JANKKI010000133.1, read on the forward strand.
CCAACAATTTTTGCAACCATCACTTTATTTGGTGTCAAGAAAAAGCAAAGTAAAAAAGTCATGCACCAAAAAAAAAAAAAAAAGAAAAAGAACGTGGTCATGCACAAGCCTACAAACAAATAACTGCCCACATTCTCCAAGCAACTAACCCAAAAAACAAAAAAATATTGTGGGGTGTAAAGGGGAATCATGAGTCTTTTATGGAAAGTGTGGTTTATCCACATGCTAATATTTGTTGGGAACAAGCCTATATAAACTCCATAACACCCGCATAAAGAAAGGGAGAGGCTAGAAGAAAGGCGAAAAATAAAATAAAGACACCAAAGAAAGAAAACTACAAAAGGTCAGTAGCCATAAACAGAAGAAAAAAAAGAAAACGAGAAGGTAGTCAGACGAAGGAAGCATTCTTGCACTAGAGAGACCAAGTGGAGATATACTAAAAGTAAAGGTTTAGGAATATCGTCTCTGGAAAAATACTCCAAATCAGTTTTTACGTCTCCTTTTATATTTGTTTAGCTAATACCCTAAATCAAAAGTCATAAAGAGTTATATGCCAAATCAAAATCTTTTTCTAGAGTACATTGTCCCTGTAAATTTTTTTTTTAAAAAAAGGTCGTTTGTTTGAATAGGGAAGAGAGAGTTTGGTGCAGTATGAAATTCTTGGGATAGATGGATGCATGCATGATCGGGTCCTTGTCCTAGAAAAGGATTCCATTCGTTGTGTATGCCTTTTTCATTTTATTCCACTTCTAAATCACCTTATATTTTTACTTCTTCATGCCTTTGTGGTACGATTTTTTTCGTTTAAAAAATCTGCCCATTTGTTAACGGCTCAGTTAATTTCTCAATTGACTAGTTTCGGAGCTTTCCATGTAATAAGGGTAACTTAAAATAGACTTAGTGCCCACATATTTTCTTTTCTCTATAATAATCCCAATTAATTGTCAATTGCCTCAAATGATAAAAAAAAATTGATATTTAAAAAGCATAGTTCATTTATAACTACATGTGACTTGATTCCGATCTGAATATATAGGAAACTCTTCCAAAGGGTCCAACCGCAAGAACTACAAATTTATTATTCTGTGCAGTTTTCCATCAAATAAAATTCCACCGAATAAAATGGGCTAAATTTAATGTCAAAAAGCAAGTAAATTTTAATTCACACGAACTATATAAGGTTTTATCCTAATAACAAGTACGTAGGCAGCCTGATATATTACTTAGGTACAACCATAAAAATAAATATTATATAAATTTCCCTTATTCTCACCTATTTAACTGAAAGTAAATTAAATTAATTTACAATTAGAATTAATAGGTGTTTTCCGCGAGCAAAATCATGCGAGTGAGATCAAGTTGAGCCCTAATTTAATTCGTAAAATATTAAATTTTTTCCTAACATAGTTTTTTACACGTCGGATGGGATCCATTTTCCTTTTCATCACTAATTATTTGATTAATTTTAGGGAAAACCACTATATTAGTCCCTCACATTACGCATTTGTATTTATTTAGTCCCTCACATTACGCATTTGTATTTATTTAGTCCCTCACTTTTAAAATGATAATTTTTAGTCCCTTACATTACACATTTGTATTTATTTAGTCCTTCACTTTTAAAATGATGATTTTTAGTCCCTGACAAATGTAAAATGTTGAATTTTGATCCTTGAATCAAATCCCAAGCATTTTGGCCTAAATTTGTCATGTTCCTCACATATATAAAACGTTGAATTTTGGTCCCCGAATCAAATCTCGAGTATTTTTTGCCTAAATTTGTCATGTATTGTTCACATGACATATTTTTTGAGAACAAATTTATAAATTCATCTGAGTAGAACAGGAGATTTTATGAGTGCAAATGATATGAAGTAAGTAATTGATTAGCAATTTGTTTGTATTTACGATTACTTCAGTATCTGACTCGTGGTATTTTTTTTTCCAAAATTTATAATCCAATCCGATGCTCAAGTTTTGTGTTGGAAAGGAAAAACGAGTTCCTAAATTTAACTCAAAAAATATATCATGAAAACAACACACGATTAATTCAGACCAAAAAGTGCTAGGCATTTTGTCTAGGTACCAAAATTTAATATTTTACATTTGTGAGGGACTAAAAATCATCATTTTAAAACTGAGGGACTAAATAAATACAAATGAGTAATGTAAGGGACTAAAAATCATCATTTTAAAAGTGAGGGACTAAATAAATACAAATGAGTAATGTGAAGGACTAATAGAATAGTTTTCCCTTAATTTTATTGTGTTGTCTTAAAAGTTCAAGATGGAACCCAAAATTGTAGTTCACTTCTGTGAGTTTCCGAACACCAAACGAGGAAAAGAACAAGAACCAAAGAAGAGTGGAGACGACAATATGGTGACGTTCTCTATAGATTGCCTGAAAAATTCTTTAATATTTTTAGATTGGTGATGGATATTTTCATCACTAATATTTTAAAAATATTTTACAACATAAATCACGAACGGATTTTTTTGTCACAATTGTTATTCTCAGTAATAGATTTTTCAGTTGCTAAATTAAGCAGAAAAAAAAGTTGCTAAATTAAGGTTTCCACAATGTCTCAAAACCAAATTTAGTAACCAATTTGTCGATGGAAAAATCCGTTGTTGAAAGTTCGTCAGTAAAAAAACTGTTGCTATATTTTACCGACGAGACATTTTTTGACTGATAGATTCCGTCAGTAAATCCGTCAATAAATCGTTTAGCAACCGATTTTTCTAAAAATCTATTGTTAAATCTATCATTAAATGGGTTGAAATCGATTAGAAAATATTATAATATAGACAAGAATGGTGATGGTTAGGCATTGGCAACTAGAGAGAAAAGTGAAAATATGATTAAATTAATATCACTAAAATTGGCTTAGAGGTGTTATATCCTATGATAGATTTAATAGTCACGTGCATTTTTTCGTCTGTAATTGAAAGAATTTTTAAATTTGTTCTAAAGTCGTAAAAATTAAAAAATTTGAGAATTAAATGCATTTTGTTTAGAACTTTAGAAACCAAAATAGACCATGACCCAAACTTTGATAACTAAAATTGCATTTTTTTTTTCACGTTTGGGACTTAAGATTTAACGGTCACATGCTTTACACGCGACTTTTTCCATTTGTAATTGACAAAATTTTTAAATTTGTCCTAAATTAATAAAAATTGAAATATTTGAGAACTAAATTGTTTTACATGAAACTTTGGGGATCAAGATGAACCACGACCAAAAATTTAAGGACTAAAATTACATTTTTTTTTCCTAAACTTAATATGTCTAAAATCTATGATAGAGTGGAGTGGGCTGGAAAAAATCATGAAGAAAATGGGTTGCAGCATAGTGGCTTGGTTGGTTATAAAATGTGTTACTTCTGTGTATTATTATTTTAACATTAGTGGTCATATTTTTGGGTTTATGAAACTTTCTGGGGAAATTAGACACGGAGATCTCATATCTCCTTATTTATTTTTTCTTTGTACACAAGGATTAAGTAAATTATTTGTCTAAGGCTGTGATTAATGAGGATACTACTGGAAACAAAATTACTAGAGGGAGTCTTTCTGTTTTTTTACGTCTTGTTTACTGATGATACAATTTTATTTTTATGGCTTCTGTTCATGAGAGTAGAAATATTTTTCCTTTACTTAAGAAATATGAGTTTTGTTCTGCACAGATTGTTAATCTTGATAAATCTATTGTCTGTTTTGTTAAAAACACAAATACTGATTAAAAATCTCAGATTTGTAATGATTTAGGTGGTGTCTAGGATAAAGGTACTGAGAATCTGGTGGCTGCTGGTACTAGTTTTTGGGTAGGGGCAAATATTTAGGTAAATCCGGTTTTTGACCTTACTTGTAAATCCTGTGATGTGAGATTTAAATTAAACCTTTGAGAATCTATAATATTAACTGATGTAAGCAATATTTTTTAAGGTTTAATCCTAACTACAGGGTTTACAGGTGAGATCAAATATCGAGCCTACCTAACTATTTTACTTCGGTAATAGTACGGATATCAAAATTTGGGAGGATTCATTGTTACATACTCCGTATACTTTTAGACCATAAACTTGTAAGCCAATTGGTTGTACTATTCAATTTGTTTCTGATCTTGTGTCTTCTGATCATGGTACTTGGAATCAGGAACTTGTAAATGTTGTTTTTTGTAAGGAGGATGCTTCAAACAATTGTCCTTCAACTATATCAGTTTCTATAATCAGGATAAGAAGGTGTGACATTTTCCTTGGGGTGGTTGTAATTTTGTTCAGTTTGGCTAAAAATTAGGACGGTCAATGGAGTCGGACAGGCACGAGCTTAACCCGTCCAACCCGATAAATAAAAAGTTGAATCTATATTAAAATGAGTTAGGCTAAGTTTGAGTCATATTTTAAAATATTAAATCCGATTCAATTATGGGTCGAATTTGAATTTTACTAGGTTCAGTCGATATATATATATATATATATATTAAATAATTAAATAAGTTTAATTATTTATGATTCTAGTGTCATATTTACTTTACTAAATTCAAAAAACTAATCCACAAAGAAAATAATAACCCAACCTTACTAGTCAATTTTGTTATAATATTGTTGTTCAATGATATATTTAATAATTGTTTATTGGGATGAGTAGTATATACTATTCTATATTGTGTAGACATAATGTAATATATATATATATATATATTAATAAATAACCTATAAAAAAAATTTATTAGATATGTGAGTATGGGCTAACTCGATTAGAGCGCGAAACTTGAATAATTTTGTGAGTTGAATTTGAAATGTACATTTGTGAGATTAGGCCAATCGATTAAGATTCGAAACCCAAATACTCGAGATCGAGGTTTGCAAAGATAGGCTCACAAAACCCAATTGCAAAACCTTCCTCAAATCAAGTTTTGTCGCGATTCAGAATTTGGTCTAGAAATCTATTTGGTATAAAATTAAACATTTTATATGGAGACGTTTGAATAGAATTGTTGATGTTTGGGGAATTTTAACTTTTAAGATTCGGAATTGAGGATCTTAGACGTCCTAGGTGCGGGGAATAAGGAACCTTCAGAACATTTATTTTTTCTATGTCCTCATTCTCAACTGTTTTGAAACGTATCATCAGGCAATTGGCCTAATTTGCAGCATTTCTAAACCAGTTTTTGGCACTGATAGGAAGCCTTAATTTCTCTCTCTAACCTTCTAGATTTTAATAAGTTGATTTCTTATAATTTTTTTTTTTTAATGCACATATGAAAAGTTAGGAATAAATTACTTTTTGAGCAAGTTTAGTTTTCTGAACTAGATATTATTGGTTTTTACCATTCTGATTGCTGTAATTTCAGGAGTTAAACTGTTCTTATGGTTCTATTACTATTCATATTCTGATCATGCAAGTCAGGTGGCAATGCCCTCTATCTCTTGTTTTCAAGATGTGTATAAGATACAGCCATAGTTTATGCCAGAATGCAAAGATCTGCAATATATAGCTTATGGTGGTTAGAGATTCATCAATGTTGATTAAAGGTGCCTGGACAAAGAAGTTTCTGCTTTTCCAATGTGAAAGTTGTGGAAGTTGAAGTTTATCAGATTTGCTTTGTTGCAAGCTAAAAAAGGAATGTGCGAAGCTGTGGAGATCCAATCTTTTGCTCTCTCCATGGTGGAAATGATTAATATAGGAAAGTGTGAGGATAGATTAAGAGTTTTGGTGGCAGATATTTTTTATCAGACCAAATATTTTACTCAGCGTCCATTTTCCTTTATTAAGAGATTTGGTAATCTAGTTAGTTATACATTGGTAATTTTCGGATTATCAACATTGACACTGAGTGGAAGACTTCCTTCTCCTCTTTTGACTTCTTAACGAAGCACAAGTTGATGTAAACTATTTAGCAACGGTTTAATATAAGTTGTAATGAAATATTTTAAATGAAAAATATAATATTAGATACGCATATGAGTATTACATGTTAAAATATGCCTGTAATTATATCAAATGACCAAAATGGTGCATTTTGAATTTGTGATTGACTAAAATGCATTATTTTAAATATGAGGACTAAAAAAGTACAAATGTAAAATGTGAGAGACTATTAAAATTATTTTCTCAAAAAATAAATAAATCTATAAGAGGAGGTTGGGATACATGAAGTAAGGATGGCAAGTCGGACGAGTATACCTATTGAGTGGCACAAGATCTTGTGTCTCACCTCTGTATAACTCTCTGTCACACCATCAAATGAACAATTACGATTATTTATTTGATAATATGATAAGAAGTCACATATGATATGGAATAAAAAATTCTTAGCCGTATTAAGTGCTCTGTAGAAACGATAGGGTGTTCGCCAATCCGACTCCTTATGCTATTATTGTGAAAGCAATAGCCTTATGTAACTGGAAGGCCTACGAAGTAGTTGAAGACACATAATGGCCCAACTCATTTTTAGATACCCCATATTGTGAATACAGAAAAAATTTAACCTGGATGATAGCAAGTTAGCAACAGATAAAAATGAGGCCCATTGGGAAAATATCTTCTTTCAGATGCATTATGTATGTAAGTAGAAAAATACTTACATAGACCCGGTTTTATTAATCTTATAAAATTTTGCTTACATCAGTTGATGTCATAGATTTCATAACATTTAATCCATACTAGGATCTACAAGTGGAGTAAAAAATCAGGTCTACTTAAGTATTTCTCATGTAAGTAATATTTGTCTGTCAGATTTGGATATTCTCAACTTAGGGGCAAATGCAGTTTTAAAAAATAAAATTTTAAAAATATTTTTGAAAGTAAAATATTTCATATAATGATTAATATAAACTAGTGATTAATGCACATTCCATGTGTGTGCTTTTTGTTTTTTAAAAAAAAAATATTTATTTTGAATAAGAAAAAGGGGAATTTTTAAAACTGCTTCAAGAAATATATCAGATACTAAATATTAAATGATATCACACTCAAATAAGGGTTGTTACTTTATACATAGTATAGATGATATGCAACGAAACAGATAATAATAATAACTTTTCACAATTTAATTAAGCAATTTTATATTTTTCAAAATGTCACAATTCTTGCACCATGCAAATAGAATGTAGAAATTTTTTGAAAAATTAATTTTTTTGATATGACAATTTACTCGACAAAATGCTATCTAAGGATACACTCAAACTATTATCTTAAGTTATAATATTTTAGACGTAGATACATACAAATAACGAAAGAAACTCGATCCTAGTCCTTATCTACCTAATTTTGTGATAAGCTATTTACTATTCATAATTTTGTAATTGAAGAACATCTCTATAACATGTAGGATTTTCTATTTCCAATAAGGGTTTTTAATGTGGTGTAGCTTAGATTAACTTCTTTCCAACCATCAATTCCTCTAAATCAAAGGATATCATCTGGCTAGGTAGTATGTTTTCTGCACATGTTCCACCATTATGTTTTCTCTGTCTAGTGTCTCTATTATTTTCTTTTAGAGAATAAACTGTAAAGGATTTATGCATAAAAACACCATTTTAAATAGTGAAATCTCATTTATTTTATTTTATTTTAAAGGATTTATTCACTAATTTATTTATTTTTAACTTCACCCCTTTAAATAGTGAAATCTCATTTATTTGAAAATATCATTTGATATGCTATTTGGTAAGATTTTCCCATAATAAAGTTTTCCCAAATTCGCGAAGTGTGGGGAGGAGGCACTCGGGAAGGAGGGAAAAGGTGCCTGGATGAAGTAGAATGGGGGAAATCTGGTGAGCCAAGAAAGCAATGTTTTGAAAACCGGACCGGTCATTGAACTGGTGGCCTGTTCGGTTCCGGTTCGACCGGTCCGACCAGTCTGACCGGCCAGTTTTTTTTTTTTTTTTTTTAGTGTGATAAAATTTAAAGTGACTTAAAAATTAAAATACATTCTATAAAATTCAAAAACAAAAATACCACATCATCTCTAAGTTGAAAATAACTTGCCAAATACCAACATCATCTCTAAATTCAACATTAACCTGTCCAACATTATTTTCGACTTCAAAAAACTAACAACATTAATTTAATTTTTTTGTTTATAAAATTATTTTTATTTAAGTAGTATTGTTATGAGTGAAAAAACCCATATGAGAAAACTAGACTAAAAAATAACATAAAAGAAATAATAAAAATAAATGAACGAAAAATAGATTGAAAAATAACAAAAAAGATATAACAAAATAAATGCAGAAAAATAGACAAAAATAATGGAAAATAAATAATAAAAATAAAGGAAGGAAAAATAGATAAAAAAATAGAAAAATAAGAAAATCAATACAAGAAAAATAGACAAAAAAATAACAAAAAATAAATAATAAAATAAACACGGGACAATAGAAAAAAAAAGTAGTGGAAAAGAAATAAGAAGCATAAATACACCAAAAAATCGAAAATAAGTAATAAAATTAAATGGAGAAAAAATAGACAATAAAATAGAAAATAAAATATGAAATAAATGAATGAAAAAAAACAAAACATGAAAGGAAAAAATAAATGCCCGAAAAATAGAAAAAAATAACGGAAAAGAAATAATAAAAATAAATGCATGAAAAATACACTAAAAAATAACATAAGAGAAATAACAACATAAATATAGGAAAAATGGACAAGATAAATAACAAGATAAATGCATAAAAATTAGAAAAAAAAATAACATAAAAGAAATAATATAACTTGCCTACATGAAAAGATGGAGTGGAAAAGATGACGGAGGAAGTGAAGAGTTGAGAAGAAGCCAAGAGGAAGAGCCAAAGCACTAAGAGTAGGAGGAGGCGGCTAGTGGGGGAAAAAAAAAAAGCAAGAAGAAGATGAGGAAGAGAGAGATCTAGATATTATGTTCAAAATGGTCAAAAAAAGCTAAACAAATGGAAATTAGAAAGGTGCTGACCTGGCTGTTGCTATGCTGTCATTGCTGTGTTGCTGCATTGCAAATTGCAAATCTGCAATTGCATCACATGCTACTGCTGCCGTCTGAAGGATTTTTTTTTTTTTTTTTTTTAAGTAAAAACTAAAAACCGCAAAGCACCGGTTGAACAGGTTTTTACCGATTTTCCCAGTTCAATCCGGTTCTCTGCGGTTTTTTGTTCTACCCGGCTATGAAAGTGGACCGGACCGGTGGTTCTTCAGGTTCGCAGTCCGACTGGTTGAACTGGCCAATCCGGTCCGGTCCAATTTTAAAAACACTGCAAGAAAGAGCGCAAAGCCTAGCAAAAAAACAAAAGAGGGGCAGGGAGAGAGAAAATATAGGGGTTTGTTGACCATAAAGGTAATTGTGTCTGTTAAAATAAAATTACGCTGGATGGAGAAAAATTGCCTTGACAATATCCATACCCATATAAAATGGTGCGGAATGTGTTGAAGCGCTGTTTTTTATTCTATTAATTGTAGCTCATCAGCCCAAAGTCCACTTGAAAGAGAAATTTATTACAATATCATGTCATTTTGTTGAAAAGGAAGTACAACGTGGTGGTTTGCACTTGGCACATCGTTGAAGAGGCAGTCTGACATGCATGGTAGCAAACTAGCACATGCCCATGTTAATAATTTCCATCAATTTTACATTTCCAACTTTAATTAATGAACGGAGACAGCTGCTAACATGTCTTAACGCGTCTCCTCCTCATATCAAGTGTCAAGTCTGACAATAACATTCAACTTTATATAGTGTTTAATTGACAACTCAATAATAAATGAGTCAATTTTTTTTTTCAAACAAATAATAATAAAGGTTTATTTACAGTTTGCCCCTGTAATTAGGGGACAATTGTAAATTGTTCTCTATATTTATTTTATCTACAAATTATCTCTAAAATTAAATGAAGTTAAAATTTTCATTTGACGGGAGTAGTGAAATGTCATACTTGCCCTCAATATTTTAATTAGTTTAACCAACATAAAATAGGGTGAATTGTATTTTGGTATTTTATTTTATTTTATACACAATTTGTTATTCAAAAGTAACAGATGTTTTTACATTCAACATTATTGAAAAAAATTTTACCCTCAATATTAATTGTATGAATTAGTTTTCTATTTTAAAGTTTTTTTTTCTTTGCATCCATTTTTTAGCATGCCATCACGTACTTGTTCCGTCAATATTATTTTTATACCTAGATTAAAGTATTTTATTTATTCAATTACATTACTTTAGTTTATTAATTTTTATTTTATTTTCTCTATTTTCAATAATTAATTCATCACTTTGTATTTAAAAAAATCATATTATTTGAGTAAATATACTAGTTTGAGATATAATCAATATATATTTTAAATAAATTTAGAATGGTAAATTTAATTTATTAGTATCATTTTCAAATTTAAGAGATGAATTTTAGTAAAAAACTTCACAAAGTATAACTGAAAATATTGAGAGCAATAATAACATTTCATTACTCCCTTTAGATGAAAATTTTAACTTCATTTAATCTTGTGGGGAACTTTTTAGATAAAACAAACATAGGAGACAATTTGCACCACTGTCCCCTAATTACAGGGGGCAAAATGTAATTAAGCCAATAATAAATAAGTCAATTGGTAACAGGATTTTTCTATAAATAGCAAACTAATTAACAAAGGGTTCAAGAGTGCCCTTAAAATGTCCTCTGCGGTTAAAATTGGGGGTTTGGATCTTGACTTTATCAATTTAATGTATAGGTATTTGGTAATGAAAAATACTTTACAAAATCACATTTTAAAATTACTTTTCACAATCAATTTACGTGTCAAAATCTTATTGAATGTCTATCCCCCTGATTTTATAATATAATTTTAATAGGGTTAAATGCAATAAATCCCCCTCAATTATTTGCTTCCCTTTTTTACTTATTTTTCTACCTTTTCTCATATCACTAGCTAGTTCGTTCTCCATGCTGCCTATTATTTGTATAATTAGGACATATAATTTTTTTTAATATGATTTAACTTCTTTTTTTTTGTAACTCATTTATTTCTTAAATTTTATTGTTGTAAATTCATTATGATTTACTCTTATATTAGAGTATATGTTTGTTCATCAAAGTATATTTCAACTGCTAGTTAAATTATTTAAATATATATAAAGAAATCAAAATTTCAATCATTCAAAAATTTTGAGTCTCACTAAATTAAATATTAATTAATAAAATCCTAATAAATAGATAAAAATAAAAATAAGGGTTAATAATTTATCAGGTTATGAGGTTAAAAAATAATAGATAAAAATATTACTAGTTGATTAATTTGCTTATTTACTTTTACAATAGTTGACTAACTAATTATGATTCCAACTTATTTATATATATTTTTATAATTTATTTTTAGATAAAAAATACTTATCAATATAAAAAATATATATCTTGTTATAATAAGAATTTAAAAATAAACAAAGTACAACAAAATAAATAATTAGTTAAAGAAAATTAAAAAATTTACACTAAGTGTACAAATATTTATAGCAAAAATAAATGAAGTAGTTAATGGTAGATGAGAAGGGAGAAAAAGAAAAATAAAAATAAAAGAAGGAAAAAGGAAAAATAAAAATAAAAAGCTGGGAAAGAATAGTGGGAAAAAAGAAAAATAAAATTAATTACTTAACAAGGGTATTTATTTCCAATGATACAAAAATAGTGGTTAACTGTATATAAAAAAGGTTAGAGAGGACAAAGTGCAACTTATGATATAGTTTAGAAGGTTGAATGTATTTAACCCTAATAACAAATACGAAATTAGTTTAACTTCATCTTAGTAGTTATCTCTAATTCGTAGGCCTATTACAATATTGTTGAATTATAATTTGATGGTATCTTTCAATTTTCAAAAATATAAAAACTAATGATTGTAACCTAACGTTGAAAAAAAAAATGACGCGTTGATTTCAGCCAAAGTTCATCAAAACACCCTCCCTATCTCACCGTTCTTCCCAAGTGTAAGTCAACTTTTTAATAAAAATTTATGTGTTATTTACCAAGCATGAATGTCTTATTCTTGATAAAAATTATGTTGCTTTATTTAAGGATGCTACGGGGCACAATGATGTTTATGTGATTCACCTTAACAAAATTAGTAATAGCAATGTAAAATGTCATACCGCTTCCATAGATGATTCTTGGCTTTGGCATAGAAGACTTTGTCATTTTAATATGGATTTAGTTGAAAAACTTGCTAAGAAGGAATTGGTAAGGGGTTTGCCAAAACTAAAGTTTTTGAGAAATAAAATTTGTGATGCATGCCAATTTGGTAAACAAGTTAAAGATTCCTTTAAACCAAAGAATTGTGTGTCTACTTCTAAACCTTTAGAATTATTGCACTTAGACTTGTTTGGACCAATTACACATGCTAGTCTTGGTGGTTGTAAATATGCTTTTGTGATTGTGGATGACTATTCTAGGTATATTTGGGTATTATTTCTTGTTCACAAAAATGAAGCTTTTGAAAAATTTGTAAAATTGTTTTCTAAAATTCAAAATTTGTTGAATTTGAAGATCACTCGATTAAGAAGTGACAATGGTGCCGAATTTAAATTTACTAGGAGATTTTCCCGAATTTTGTGATCACAACGGTATTTCACATGAATTTTCGGTTGTTAGAGTTCCTCAACAAAATGGTGTTGTTGAAAGAAAAAATAGAACACTTAAAGAAACCGCTAGAACTATGATTAGTGAATGTGATTTACCACAATATTTTGGGCCGAAATCGTTAACACGGTTTGTTATGTCATGAATCGAGTTTTGTTGAGTTCTATTTTAAGCAAAACTCCTTATGAACTCTTGTTTTGTAAAAAACCCGTTGTGAGGTATTTTAAAATTTTTGGTTGTAAATATTTTATTTTAAAAATCAAAGAAAATCTTGGTAAATTTGACAAAAATTTGGATGAATGAATTTTTCTAGGATATTCTAGTGACAAGAAAGCATACCGAGTATACAATAGGAGAACGCTTTTGATTGAAGAAGTTGTACATGTTACAATTGATGAAGCTAATGATATTATCTCAAAGAATATATGTAAAGATGAAGAAGTAGGTATTCAAAAGGAGTTTGAGAAGCTCACTATCCATGAAGATCGTCAAGAGATCACATCAAGCAATGATGTCAACAACCATCAAGTAGATGAAGAAGAAGAAAGAACGAGGATCTTCCAAAAGCATGGAGATTTGTCTCTAGTCACCCTCAAGATTTGATCATAGGTGATCTATCCGATGGGATAAAAACTCGATCTCATAAATCTTTGAATAGTAATTGTGCATTACTCTCTCATATTGAACCTAAACATGTAGATGAAGCATTAAATGATGAATCTTGGGTAATTGCCATTCAAGATGAATTTAGTCAATTTGAGAAAAATGGCGTATAGACCTTAGTTGAAAGACCATCAATTCATCCTGTAATTGGAACAAAATGGGTTTTTAGAAACAAATTAAATGATAAAGGTGAAATCATAAGGAACAAAGGTAGACTTGTTGCAAAAGGTTATGCTCAAGAAGAAGGTATTGACTTTGATGAAACTTTTGCACCCGTTGCTAGATTAGAATCCTATTCGCATGTTTCTCGCATATGTATGTTTTAATGATTTCAAATCATTTCAAATGGATGTCAAAAGTGTCTTTTTAAATGGTTTTATTGATCAAGAAGTTTTCATTGAACAACCTCCCGGTTTTGAAAATAAAAATTTTCTAAATCATGTTTTCAAACTCTCTAAAGCCTTATATGGTTTGAAACAAACTCCAAGAGCTTGGTATGAAAGACTAAGTAGATTTTTGATTGAAAATGGATTTAAAAGAGGTGTCGTTGACATCACTCTCTTTACCAAAACAAATTCCAATGGTTTGTTAATTGTTCAAATTTACGTTGATGATATTATTTTTGGAGCAGCTAATGAAAACTTGTGCAAGGATTTCTCACACTTGATGCAAAAAGAGTTTGAAATGAGTATGATGGGAGAGTTACAATTTTTTCCTTGGATTTCAAGTTCACCAAACAAAGGAAGGGATGTTTATTACACAAATCAAGTACACAAAAGAGTTACTCAAACGATTATCCGGAATGGAAGATTACAAACAAGTTGGTACACCTATGTGCACCTCAACCAAATTTGATAAAGATGAAGAAGGTAATAGTGTTGATGAAAAACAATATAGAGGTTTGATTGGAAGCGTACTTTATTTAACGGCTGGCAGACCAGATATTATGTTTGCTGTTTGTTTATGTGCTAGATTTCAATCTTGCCCTAAAGAATCACACTTAATGGCTGTAAAAAAGATTTTTAGATACTTAAAGGGCACAATGGATTTTGGTCTGTGGTACCCAAAATCATCTACTTTTGATTTAATTAGTTATTCTGATGCTGACTTTGCTGGGTGTAAAATTGATAGAAAAAGTACTAGTGGTATGTGTCATCTCCTAGATAATTGTCTTGTGTCTTGGTTTAGCAAAAAACAAAATTCTATTTCTTTTTCTACGGCTGAAGCCGAATACATTGCTGCTGAAAATTGTTGTGCCCAACTTCTGTGGATGAAACATACTTTAAAAGATTTTGGCGTTGTTTTTGCATTGTGTGCCTATTAGGTGTGACAACACTAGTGCAATTAATCTCACAAAAAATCCTGTAATGCACTCTAGAACTAAACACATTGATATTAAGCACCATTTTATTAGAGATGTTATTTGTAAAAAGGAAATATGTGTTGAATTTGTGTCTACATTAGATGAACTGGCTGGCATTTTTACTAAACCCTTGGTTTTAGATCATTTTGAATCTCTTAGAAATCGTTTGGGGATTTTAAAGTTCACATCGGCATAAACTCTTTGTTAGGATGCACATGCTCGTCCGAACCACATTCTCTGTCAGATGCTCTCACTCGTCTGAAAACCCCATCTCTGCCTCGGACGCTTATGATCATCCGAATTCTCCTCACTTTCTTCATTTTCCCACTGGAATCCTACCGACCTCATCGTCCGAGAAAATATCGGATGCACTAGCCTTGAGTTTTGGCCGTCCGTTCATCAGCTTTCGGACGCATACAAATCATTCGGACGTCCGAACGATCACTCTGCTCACCTTAAAATCGTTCACTTTCCCCCTTTCGGACTCACCCAAATCCCTGAACCCTCCTCTGGCGAAAAACCTTCCCCCTCAAAATTCTTACAATTTCTTCCTTTTCTTGCCAAATTGTTTGAGGAATCTTCATTCCCAAATTGTTCATTACCCTTATTGCACTCCATTTCACAAATCTACCATCAAATTTCTTCAAATCTCCACCAACTTCCCAAAAAAAGCACTTTTTTCTTCTTTTATATATACTTTCAATTCACAATGGTTCGATCTCGTAGAGGCTCTTCAACAGCAACTCGTAGACGTAAATCAAAAGGAAAAGCTCCATTGTAAGGGGAATCATTAGCTAATTCTCAAGCTTCAACACATCCACCGCTACCCAAATTCATAGATGCCAAGGCATCTAAACAGTATACATCTCTTGTCAGCAAATCTATCATCGTTCAAAGACCTATTTCCCAAGGTCTTTTTGATGAATTTAATCTTCCAATTGTCAAATTTTTCTTTGAAAAACACCAATTGGGGTTACCTAGTTCACATTGACTTACCTGTTTATCATGACATGGTGCTCCAATTTACAGCCAACCTTAGAAAAGGCCCCACTGTTCGCACATTAGTTTCTTGTGTGAACAACACAAATCTTGAATTTTCTTCCAACATCATAAATACTATTTTTGAATATGAAGTCTCATCCGCGAATGTATTTTCTTATTTCTTTTCTTTGGATAAATGACCCGCTTTGGAAACTAGATTTGATATTGACAAGGTCAGAGCAATTTTTAATATCAATTTCAAACAGGTCTCAGAAGCCAAGACTACTTTGCTCACTCCTGAAATGAACATTCTATACACTTTTGTTACCAACTGACGGGTATCGCACCAAGCCCGAAAAAATACAACTTTACTTATTTTACTGCATTTTTAAAGGAATTTCTCTCGATTTTGGGTACATTTTCTGTTCCTTGTGGGAACTATTTCTCACTGATACTCGCCGAAACATTCCCGTCAGCAAATTTCTCACAAGGAAGTGTTTGATTATTTTGAAGTACCTTTCAGCGGCAACAAACAATACCCTCCCTACTTCAACAAAGACTACATTGAGCGAAAGGGCTTACGTTTTTTTAATGATCAAAGGTTAACTAAGGCTGCTTTTGATATTGAAAGATAAAAAACTCAAGCCTCTACCTCTGGTCTGGCACTTCCCCATTCTCCTCCTTCTCAAACACCTCCACCAGTCCATGATCCTCGCTCTTCTTCCTCCGAACCTTCCCTTTCACACATTT
The DNA here is from genome assembly GCA_025175665.1 of Cinchona pubescens. NCBI lineage: Eukaryota > Viridiplantae > Streptophyta > Magnoliopsida > Gentianales > Rubiaceae > Cinchona > Cinchona pubescens. The sequence goes on from JANKKI010000133.1 coordinate 1,227,866, forward strand.
GTAGCCTTCTCAGTTCCTTGAGCACTCAGGTGAGTTCCTTTCAACGTCGCACTAATCGCAAGTTAAAGCGTCTTAAAACTCGTTAGATGATCCTGCAAGAGGCTCTCAGCTTGGGCATGCCTGCTTCAGCTCAAGTTCAATTTGCAAATATTCAATCGCAGTACACTTTTAACTCCTCTACTGAAAGTGATGACAATGACATTGTTGAAGAAAAGGATGATTGTGAGGGCGACAACGAGGACATTGATGTTCACACATCAAGGTGCTACTGATGCTGATGAGGGCAACGGCGAGAACATTGACGATACATTTAATTTTATCATGCAACGACGTGAAGACGGAGATGATGATAGTGAAGTTACTGGCGATGATGCCCCTACCAAAAAGCGTAAGATAAAAAAATACTCTAAGAAGAAAAATGACTCGACTTAGATTCTTTGTTCCTCTTTGAATCATTAATCTGTATTTTGATATTACTATTATGAATAATTTTGGTTTGGAATAGATGTTGACATTGTTATTGTTGGTTTGGAATTGAAATAGATGTTATTATCATGTAATGGTCTAATTTTGATGATGTTGATGTTGTTATTATGGTTATTTTAGTGCACTTTCTCAGGGATAGCTTTTTTTGATGATGTCAAAAGGGGGGAGTAGGAATATGCAAATTGTTGGTTGTGCTATTAATCATATCTATTAATTTTTGATATACATGATTGGATATGTTTGGTTATTCAATGACTGTTTGTCATCATCAAAAAAGGTGGAGATTGATGTTTCCCAAACCTTATTTTGATGATGATATAAGCACTAAACTCGGAAAATAAGTTGTGAAGATCTGCCATCTTTTCTGCTGGAAATAGGTCTTTCGGAAGCAGTACACCGTCCGAACTATGCTACTTTTTTCGGATGAACAGAAGCGTCCGATATAGATTCACTCGGACGCATTTCACCGCCCGAACGTACAGGCAGAAAGCAAACTTCTTCATGCACCTGCAACGGACGCACAGGCGCGTTGGAGGAAATATCCCTCGGACATATATTTCTGTCCAATTGATAAGAATAAAAATCCTAAACTCCTCAACGGACGCATACAACTATCCGAACAAAGCTTGCTTCAGACAAACAGGACCGACCGAAATCCAGTCCAAACGATGAAACGGATGCATGCATGGCTGTCTGAACGACATCCTTCACCAACTATACTGAGATCGGACGCTGTGTCGGACGCACCATCTTTATCTCGGACGTCCAAAACCCTTAACGGCTAGTTTTTATGTATTTATTTTTGAGTCGTTGGGAAGTAGTTACAACTACAATTTATTGCTCCTATAAATACATGCTCTATTGTTCTGTAAGGAGCATCTAGTATATTGAATATAAGTCTTAAAAAAGAGCAATTTGAGTGCAAATTGGATATAGTGCTATATTGTATTAGTGTGTAGCTTTGAGTGCAATTTAAAATATTGAGGGGAGTGATAATCTTGTACTAAAGTGAGGTTAAGAGTGAAATCCTTGGCTCGACTAAAGTGAATTAGTTTGAGCAAGGATTGTCCTACTTTGTGTACATTAGAAGATTATTGACTCACCAATTTTGTGCAGCATTCTAGTAGTTTAACACTTCAAACTTGGTAGTTTGGAAGTGTTGCTTGTTCAATTTCTCTCTTTACCTTTTTATATTTCATAAGCTTCATTGTCTTTATATCTATTTATCCATTTGATAGTTTAAAAGATTTTACTGGTGATTATTTTGCTATATAAGAAACCTAATTCACCCCTTATACCCTTCTTTGGTTTCTTTGGGGCCAACAGTATAAAAGACTATTTAAACCCATTGAACTCTTTGATTTGTAGATGTATTTTCTTGATTATAAAATGAACCTGTTCGCTCCACTTTCACATGCATTTTTTCTGATTTATTTCTCCAGTTAGATATTTAGCATCACCTTTAGCCCACAACTTCTTCCACCTGAAAGCAACAGCAGCTTGTAAACCATATAATAAAGCGGATGCTTCTCCATCTTTCATGGTTTTACGTGGAATAGAGGTTGCATATGCATATAATGGTACTCCTTCATGGTCTCTAAATATTCCACCTCGAGTCATATGTTGATCTGGTTAGTGTATGCCCTATAGCCAATTTGGTTTAGGGATAAATTACGCTTTTATATTTATATATATTTTGTAATACGGCATTTTTTGAATAAAATATATATATGTGAAATCATAAAGACTTATGACGTAATTATATTTTATTCGTGTAATCCCTAATCTTAGTGTATGACAATCACTAGTAGATTAGCACATAAGTGTATGTGATGCATATTGGGAATATGTGCATCGGATTGACCCGCTAAGAGTATTCTACACGGATTATTATTTAAATGCCATTGGATTAATCTCTTTGTGATAGTAGTGTAATGATTCTTTGACTTGAGGTCATGAGTTTATCTTGACTGTGGATTATTATATTTTGGCTCTAGAAGTCGTTACTCTTAATGAGTCGCACATACTGTAGAGTTCGGGTATAATATGAATCAAGATATGACCAATAGAAGATTCAACACTCCTTATAATAGGAGAGTATATCCCAATATGGCCATTTCTTGAAATACGATTCGAAAATCTTTGTGCAAAGTAAAAATAGAATTAAGTGTGTCTTAAATTCTATTTCAAGTGAGTTGTATTTTGGAAACAAGTAAATTTGATTAATTCGATAAGAGTTGGCATTATATTTGTACTCTTGAATTAATCGGGATATAGGTAGGTAAAAGGATAATAATTACCCGCATTTATTGAGAACTAATCACGAATGAATGATGTCGAACCACTTGACATATTTCAACACTTGGGTAGTCATGATGCTTTGCTAGTAGCCAATCTTGATCTATAAGTGTAAATTAATTAATTGGAGAATTAATGATAAATTAAAGGTGTTTAATTCATCTAATCCTAATTAATTTAGAATTATAATTTATACTTATTGCCAACGTAATTGGAAACCTAAAGGGTCACACACTTAAGGATAATTAATTTGGGATTAAAATGGTTTGATAAGTATGAGATACTTATGGGTTAATTTGTGAGATAAATTAACTTTTGGGTTTAATTGAAATAAGTTATAAATATTAGGAGCTAATATATAAGACATATTAATAGTTCAAATAGTTTTATACTTATTTATATGCCCTGGACCCAAACTGATTAGAATTATTGTAATTTCCTAAACCCAATTTGATTGGGAATCTAAATTATTATTATATATAATATATTATATTATATTATAATATATATATATATTATATATATATATATATATGTATATAGATACGACTAGTACTATGAATATATATGATATGATTGGTACTAGTACTGGACGGCAATCATAAAAGAGAAGCCGTGAAAAATTTCAAAAAACGTGATTGTCACGTTTTGGAAAAAAAGGAAATTAATTTAGAAATTAGCACTCCGTGATTTGGGTCAATCAATCTTCTGAAGATTCCTGTTTTAATTATCTATGTGGATACCATTGAGGCCGGCACTTGTGTGGCTTGTAGATCGACTCCCAAACATATTAGAGATTTTACTGCAATTTTAAGGTATAATCTCTATACTTTTCTTGTGTTATGCACAAATTAATCAAGGTGATCCATGATAGAAAAGTAAAAATTTAAATTTCGCTGTGTTATCTGTTTATTTACTTTCTTACAGTGGTATCAGAGCCACCCTCGATTAATTTATGATGTTGTTGTATTTAATTGTCATGAATATTGAATTGTTCAAATTATATAAAATTTTGAATTTTATTTATTACAAAATATTAAAAAAAGGGGGGAGGGGGACCCGTGAATCTAATTCACGGGTCAAGCCAAGCAATCAAGATGACATCATCTTGATTGCATATTGTCACTTTTAGTGACACTTAAGGATTTTGTCGCTAAAAGTATTTAATGAGTTAAATTACTTTTAGCGACAGTTATTTAATATTTTCATATTAAAGGTTTTTCTAAATTTTGATTTTTGAAATCACCCATTAATTTTTGACAATTGTTGTTTAAAATTAATTGATAAGATTTAAAAACTTTCTTTATTTTAATTTGATGAAAATATAGAAAGTATGAAACCTTTGAAAATATTTATTTAATTCTAATGAGATTAGAATTAAGTAATTTGTTTAAATATTAGAAATTTATTATTTTTCAATGAGATTGGAATTTAATAAATGTTCAAAAAATTTTAGAAATTGTTTCTAATATAATTTTAAAATTCTATTATTTAAAGGATTGTTTTCTAATGAGATTGGAAAATAATAATTTTTCTTCCATAAAATATTTTCATAAATAATTCAAAATTGATAATTTCAATGAGATTGGAATTATGCAATATAGTGATTCATGATTAGATACTAAATACGGATTTATGCTTTTATTTAATTGTTGAATTATTTAATAGTATGGTGAATGATTATGGACTTAAGACCAATGCGATTGTGTTTGATTTATTTGGTTCAAATTCAATGGTTGTAAATTTTTTAAATAGAGCCTGCGTGTCTTGCCTTTCTCTATTATTCTAAATGTAATTCTTTTCTCATTTCAATCCCCTCGAATGTAACTCGAGATTTCTTGACTAATCATGTAATGTACATAGATGTAGGTTAGGGATAGGATTGAATATCTAAAATGTTTAGATAGAATTACATTTGTAGTGTACAAGATGATGGAGATGGCCAAAAGGTGCAACCAAGAAGGAAATTTTCAAGAATTGAAGATTACCCTTAGAATTTGACCACCTAGTTTCTTTCGTGACTCAAGGAAATTAGTTAAGGTATAGTAAAAGCCCATAATCATCCATGGTTTTATGCATGTTTTATTTATTATATGCTGATATGATAATATTGCATGCAATTTTGATGAGACCTAATAAAATAAATAAAATAAAATCCCTCAAATTAATATTAACTCAGTAAATAAGTTGCCTTCCATTATTATAGCAAACGAGAGTCCTTAGATTTAACTTGTTGGGCTAATTCAAGGTTACTCTACATTGGACATGTTTGAAATATGAGATGAGATCTCTGAATAATGGGTATGACTTAACGGAGGCATATATTTTGTTGAGTACACTCAAGGTTATATGTCTTTGAGACAAAGGTTAGGAGTCACATATGATGTGCTATCAAAGAGTTGATACCTAACTATCTAAGAATTACAAAGAGTTGTAATTGGTAAGAGTTACTTATCTTTTGAAATTAGATGGGATCCTAGCCCACTTGGGGTTATATGATAGCTCCCGAATCAATATGTGAGGGTTATTGATTTGAATTAAAATCGAGGAAGTAGGAGCAAAACCAAACTAAAAGGAAGTTCATATTATATTTTGGTTTTGTTTATGCATAAATAACAAATTCTTATACTATCTTTATTTATATTTTGTAGAATATGAGTAGCAACGTCAATTTACGTCCCATTTTATATGATGACAAACTCACTAGGCCAAATTTTTTGAATTGGCATCGTAATTTGAGAATTGTTCTCAAGCACGAGAAAATTGGCTATGTTCTTGATCAACATATTCCTGATGTCCCAGCAGATAATGTTGATGAAACAGTTCAAAATGCTTATCATAAGCATATAGAGGACAATGATACTGTCTCTTGTATCATGTTGGCCGCTATGAGTTCTAAATTGCAGAAACAGCATGATAATATGAATGCTCACTCTATGATTATTCATCTCAAGGAGTTGTTTGATGAAGAATCTAGGAATGAGAGGTATGAGACCTCTAAAGAGTTATTCCATTGTAAAATGGCAGAGGGTACTTCAGTAGCGACTCATGTACCTCATGAAGATGATTTGACTAATTAAAAAATTAGAACGATTGGGATTTAAGCAAAATCACGAGTTAAATGTTGACTTAATTTTGTATTCTTTGCCAGATAGGTTTTCATAGTTCGTGATGAACTATAATATGAATAAATTATCCACAATTCTCACTGAACTGTTGAATATACTAAAAACTGCTGAGGCAACTATTAAAAAGGAAAGGTAACAAGTGATGGTTGTTGATTCTTCTAATAAGAAGAAAAATAAATCAAAGGTTGGTTTTGTGAAAGTCAAGTCTGGGTTAAAACCAACACCTGTAATCAAGAAGGATAAGGTCAAGGGTACTTGTTACCATTGTGAAAATGAAGGGCACTGAAATAGGAATTGCAAGGCCTATATTGATACCTTGAAGTAGAAGAGGCTTAATGAAGCTTCTACTTTAGGTATGTTTATGATTGAGATCAATATTTCTACTTCTAAATTAGATTCCTGGGTATTAGATACCGGATCAACATCTCATAAGCCATTCAATATTTGTAAAAATATATAGGGACTAAAGAGAAGTAGAATGTTGGCTAAGGGAGAATTAGACATGCGTGTGAAAAATGGAGCAAATGTTTCTGCATTAGCCGTAGAGACTTATTATCTTTCTTTGCCTAATGGTCTTGTTTTAGAACTTAAAGACTGTTATTATGTTCCATCTCTTATTAGAAATATTGTTTCTATTCCATGTTTAGACACTGATGGTTTTGTCATCATGCAAAAGAATAAATGTTGTTCTTTTTCATGTGACGGCATTATGTATGGAACCGTTTCTTTGAATAATAGTCTTTATATTCTAGACATGGAAAATCCAATTCTCAACATAAATCCATAAAGGTCCAAAATTGATAATTTGAAATAATATTTCCTTCGACATTGTAGACTTGGTCATATAAATGAGAAATGTATTTCCAAATTACACAACAATGGTTATTTGGGATCATTTGATTCTGAATCATATGATATATGTGAATCTTGTTTACTTGGTAAATTGGATGACCAAATCATCTTTTACTGGAAAAGGTGATAGATCTAGTGAGTTGCTGGGGTTAATACATACTGATATTTTTGGTCCTATGTCAATTCATGCTAGAGGAGATTTTTCATACTTCATTACATTTACGGATGATCATTCTAGATATGGTTATGTATACTTAATGAAGTATAAGTCTGAAGCCTTTGAAAAGTTCAAAGAATTCAGGAATGAAGTTGAAAAGCAACTTGGTAAAAGTACTAAAATACTTTGATCTGATCGAGGTGGAGAATACTTGAAACAAGAGTTTCAAGATTATCTTAAGGAGAATGGGATTCTACCTCAATGGATTTCTCCTTATACACCACAACTAAAGATCTAGTATCTGAGAGATGTAATCAAACTCTATTGGATATGGTTTGATCAATGATGAGTCTTGCAGACCTCCCAAAATCATTTTGGGGCTATGTTCTTAATACTGCCTCCCATTTACTAAATCGTGTTCCATCTAAAATTGTTGATTCTATACTCCGTATGAGATATGGTTTGGAAAGAAATCTAAACTTTCATACTTGAAGGTTTGGGGCATCCCTTCTTATGTGAAGAGGGTAGAATCTGACAAAATTGAACCTAAGTCAGATAAAAATGCCTATTTGTAGGGTATCCAAAGGTGACGTTTGGATACTATTTCTATAATCTCATTGAGCAAAAGGTGTTTGTCTCAAAACATGCCATCTTTCTAGAAAAAGAGTTTATTCTTGAAAGGGCAAGTGGGAGCAAAATAGATCTTGAAGAAGTTCAAGAAACACAATATGATATTGATCAACAAATAAAATAAGAGCTTCAACCACACGATGATGTGATAGAGGATGAAGCTAATGATACACAAGCTCTTCGTAGAACTACTAGGATACGTCGTGCTCCAAAGAAATATGAGTTTCTTGTTAGTGGGCACAATGATGTATTCGTCATTATGAATGATGAACCTACATCTTACGAAGAAGTATTATCTGATACGGACTCTCAGAAGTTTTATGCAAGAAGCCATGAAATCTGAAATGGATTCCATGTATGACAATAAGGTATGGACCTTAATCGATCCACTTGAATGGATTAAACCCATAGGGTGTAAGTGGGTCTTTAAGAGAAAGACCGACATGGATGGTAATGTGATAACTTATAAGGCACGTTTGGTGGCAAGAGGTTATACAAAAAGACAAGGAGTTGACTTTGATGAAACTTTCTCACCAGTTGCAATGCTGAAATCTATTCGAATTTTACTTGCGATAGCTGCATATTATGATTATGAGATTTGGCAAATGGATGTACAAACTGCATTCCTTAATGGGAATTTACAGGAAGAGGTGTATATGATACAACTTGAAGGGTTTAACATCCACAGATCCTAACAAAGTATGCAAGCTACAAATGTCTATTTTTGGACTAAAGCAAACTTCTAGGAGTTGGAACATCTATTTTGAAGAGACAATCAAAGAGTTTGATTTTATAAAAAATGAGGATGAACCTTGTGTATACTTTATAAGAAGGTGAGTGGGAGCGCCATTATTTTCTTGATACTTTATGTGGATGAAATATTGTTGATAGGAAACGACATACCTATGCTTCAAAGTGTAAAGGTATGATTGTCCAGGAATTTTGCTATGAAAGATTTAGGAGAGGGAATGAGGATCTATAGAGATAGATCTAAGAGGTTGTTTGGTCTTAATCAACGTATATAGATAAGATGCTAAAGAGGTTTAGCATAGATCAATCAAAGAAGGGTTACTTACCAATGTCTCATGGTGTGTACCTTTCTAAAGACATGTGTCCTAAAACAGATGTCGAAAGAGATAGCATGAAAAGGATCCCATATGCTTCGGCTATAGGTTCTATAATGTATGCTATGCTATGTACTAGACCCGATGTCTTCTATGCTTTAAGTGTTATGAGCAGGTTTCAATCTAACCGAGGAAGTGGTCATTGGATAGTAGTCAAGAATATTCTTAAGTACTTAAGAAGGACTAAAGATTTATTCTTGATCTACTATGGTGGGCAAGAATTGACAGTTCATGGATATACAGATGCTAGCTGTCAATCTGATAAGGATGATAGCAAGTCGCAATCTGGATATGTATTTACGCTTAATGGTGGTGCGGTCAGTTGAAAAAGTTCCAAACAAGACACCACGCCTGATTCTACAACAGAAGCTGAATACATTGCAGCTTCAGAAGTAGCAAAAGAGGCAGTTTGGATTAGGAAGTTTGTGGCTGAACTTGGAGTGGTTCCTTCCATTAGTGATCCTATACTCTTATATTGTGATAAAAATAGAGCTATTGCACAAGCAAAGGAACCCAGGTCTCATCGGCGATCCAAACATGTATTATGGCGCTATCATTTGATTAGTGAGATCATTGATAGAAATGAAGTAAAGGTAGAAGAGATCCCCACGGATGATAACATCGCTGATCCGTTAACTAAAGCCTTATCCCAGAAGAAACATGAGAGTCATGTTAAGTCATTCGATCTTAAGCACATGAATGATCGGCTTTAGTGCATGTGACGAGTTTGTTAGTGTATGCCCTAAAGCCAATTTGGTTTAGGGATTACGCTTTTATATTTATGTATATTTTGTAATGCGACATTTTTTTAATAAAATATATATATGTGAAATCATAAAGAGTTATGATATAATTATATTTTATTCGTGTATATCCCTAATTTTAGTGTATGACACTAGTAGATTATTATATAAGTGTATGTGGATGCATATTGGGAATAAGTGCATCGGATTGACCCGCTAAGAGTATTCCTTACGGATTATTATTTAAATGCCACTGGATTAATCTCTTTGTGATAGTAGTGTAATGATCTTTTGACTTGAGGTCATGAGTTTATCTTGACTGTGGATTATTATATTTTTGATCTACAAGTCGTTACTCTTAATGAGTCGCATATACTGTAGAGTTCGGGTATAATATGAATCATGATAAGATAAGATATGACCAATAGAAGATTCACCACTCCTTATAATAAGATAGTATATCCCAGTATGGCCACTTCTTGAAGATACGATTCGGAAATCTTTGCGCAAAGTGAAAATAGAATTAAGAGTGTCTTAAATTCTATTTCATGTGAGTTGTATTTTGGAAAGAAGTAAATTGATTAATTCGATAAGAGTTGGCATTATGTTTGTACTCTTGAATTAATCGGAATATAGGTAGGTGAAAGGATAATAACTACCCGAAAATAATCACGGATGGGTGATGTCGAACCATTTGACATATCTCAACACTTGGGTAGTCATGATACTTTGCTAGAAGCCAATCTTGATCTATAAGTGTAAATTAATTAATTGGAGAATTAATGATAAATTAAAGGTGTTTAATTCATCTAATCCCAATTAATTTAGAATTATAATTTATACTTATTGCCAACGTGATTAGGAACCTAAAGGGTCACACACTTAAGGATAATTAATTCGGAATTAAAATGATTTGATAAGTATGAGATACTTACTGATTAATTTGTTAGATAAATTAACTTTTGGGTTTAATTATAATAAGTTGTAAACTATTAGGAGTTAAAATGTAAGACATATTAATAGTTCTAATGGTTTTATATTTATTGATATGCCCTTGATCCAAATTAATTAGGATTATTGTAATTTTCTAAACCCAATTTGATTGGGAATCTAAATTATTATAATATATATATATATATATATATCTATATATATATATATGACTAGTACTATGAATGTATATGATATGATTGGTACTAGTACTGGACGACAATCATAAAAGAGAAGCCGTGAAAAATTTCAGAAAACGTGATTGTCACGTTTTGGAAAAAGAGGAAATTAATTTTAGGAGCTAGAATTATATTATTTGGATCAATTAATCTTGTGAAAATTTCTTTTTTAATTATCTGTGTGGATACCATTAGACAAATTTCACTTGTGCGGCTTGTGGATCGACGTCCTAAACATATTAGAGATTTTACTGTAATTTTAAAGTATAATCTCTATATTTTTCTTGTGCTACGTACAAATTAATCAAGGTCTATCTGTGATAGAGGAAAGTTGGAACACTTATTCTGCTGTGTTATCTGTTTATTTGCTTTCTTACAGATCTCGTTTTTTATTGCTGATCCAGTTTGCTGCATCAAAATTTAGTTTTATCCAACCTCTTGTTGGTAGATGCTTGTAAATATGAATTTGTCGGTCTTTGCCTAATATAAATTCTTCTGCATGATTCTTTTTTTTTTTAAATTCAAGCCTTTAGGATTTCTTATATCAAGTAAAGTAGAAGCTTCATTAGAAGTTTTCAACTTCAGAGATGAACACTTCCCAACAGTTTCGAGTGTTGCAATAACAACATTTGGTAGTACACTTTGATGACAATAGGATGCATCTATTGGATGTAGCAAGTAGCAAGTAGCAAGTAACAACTGTAGGGTGTGAACTCTGCAGGTAAAATAGCCATCCTATTGGACCACATGGTTCCTTCATATCCCAGTTCATATTGCACTTTAGATAAAGGACAAGTGCAATAGAATAAACCTTCAATATGGAATATTGCTAAACCAAAGGATGAAAGGTGCATATATTTACAAACGAAACATCTGCATCATAAGTGAAATGTTGGTTTTGAGGTGAATTATAGAAAATGTGATTCTTATCACAATCTATTTCGTATGCCTCTTTTTCTTGGTATTCATACCTGGGTAAGGCTTGCTCTAGAGAACTTAGATTATACAAATTTATTTGTTTTGAGGATTTAGTCATATTGTTGAACTGACTGAAATATTGTATGCACCACTTGGGTTTATATTGACTAAACTATTTGGATAGCTATTGCAACAATTTCCGATGCTATTGTTCCATGTATTTGTCCCGTTGAATACCATGTACAAGTTTATCGAGTTGATTTTGCTGCGAGATTGAAACTTTGTCATCAGGTAAAAGTGATAAATCAACTACTTAAAGGAAAAAAAATTCCCACTGTAGATTTATGTAATAATATAAAGAATTGATAAAATATTTGATAAAATTATCAGAAATCTATATGTACAAGTTGTATAGCTATATATATGTAAAATATGAATATTATGCAAGCTGCCATTTCCAATATGACCAGAATAAAGTCAACTGTCCTTTCTCTTTGGGTAACAAATATTTCTAGACTTTTATAGCCATCAACAGACTTATATTTCAGTGGTTAGAACAAACATTGTAAAAAACTTACTCGATGAAACTATAGCAATATCACATGAAATTATTTACAAATACAATTTAAAACCAACTGCATGTGGGATAGTATAATAATCTTACTATATGAATTTTCTTATTGGTTTGCAGATTTTGAATGGATAATAGCTAAGTACTTTATTATACTTATTGTTATTTTAAAGTCTTTAAATAAAAGAAATAGAGCTCACAAGGCATGTGAAAGATTAACAATCTCTCTTTGCATGTGACATATTTTAAAAATAATTCCTTGTTATACGAAGTACATGAAACTAAAAGCTTGTCTGTCTAATTATATGCCTTTTTTAAAGTCAAACTTTCAAGAATAGATATGTCGGGTCATCAGTCCAAATTTCAGTACAACACAACAAAGCTTCCGTGCTTCATTCTCTCAGAATATTCAGCCTTTTATTACTTCAGATCCAATTACTTGCAGTTCTACAGCTGAAAGAGTATTCTCAAATGCCGGCCATAATATAGTATGTCGATTTTTATGTTTATTTTCACAACAAATTTCACAATGTTAAATTCTTAAAAAGATATTATATTTCAATGACTACTTCTGCAACAGCTTGTATCCCTAAAAGAAGCATACCTCATCAGCCTTCAAAACTTCCTCCAACAAGAATATGCCTGAAGTATAACGTTAAATTATTTGCCTATGAGTCAGATTTTGTATTGTGACAAAGGAGAAATTCAATTTTCTCCTATTGAAGTTCCAGCAGCTCTTGTAGATTTATTTGCACGAACAAATGAAAGAATTATGACTTTTCGGACATATGTACGTGCACTTAATAATTTATTTACATTTTCTTCATTCGGAGTGAAAAGAGATCTTGACATTCTGATAATAGAAGAAATAAAGCCATTTACACATTTCGCATTCACGGACAGGTTTACCATTATATGAATGATTTACTTCCATTAGATAACAGGCCGCATAATGTCAAGTATGTTTTGTTTTGTCCACATTGTTTTGGGGAGAGTTTTTTTCTCTCACTCAATGTTATAAATTAAGGACTTAAGTTAAACTTTTAAGTGCACCAAACCAAGAGAGATTTAGTGAGATTTTAAGGCCTTTAGGGCTATCCAACTTTTTGTCATATTTGGACTCTTTTGTGCTTTTGTTATAAATGTGCCCTAACCCATTTTTTGAAAGTCTCTCCAAATTTATATTCCTCCTAAATTAGTAGATTTTTTTCCCTTCGCCCGTGGACGTAGGTCATTTGACCGAACCACGTAAAATCTGTGTGTCCATTTTGTTGCAATATTTCTATAATTTATATTCGTTATTATCTTCAAGGGTTTATTAAGTAATTTTCGCAAATATCCGGGATTCCGATCTTAACAAATTGGTAAGAGATATCAGAGCTAGGGACCATAGTTAAACCGATTTGATGGTAAAGAAGTTTTGGGTTGAGAAATTTGAATCATGGGTTACTCGTTGGCAAGCAATTTCTTCTTGATATTGGCCGTTTTGTTACTCTTCTTTGTGTATTGGACGTTTGAACTTTCGGGTGGTCCGTTTGGTATTTGTGAAGAGTTTTGTTGGGCCTATTTTGTGGTATTTGTGAAGAGTTTTGTTGGTTATATTTTGTGGATGAAGAGTGGGTTTACACATTGAGTACAAATTTGGGATTTTGTTGGAGAATGTGGAGTTATGTCGATCCATTTGAGAATCGAAAATCTGGGCCATTGAGATTTTGTGGAGAAGGTGGAGAATTTCGCTTTGTGAAGATTTACTATTTTACGAGGATTTGTTATGCGATACAAGTCAAGGTGGAGATTTATTGAGTATGCTTTGTGTCTTTTGTTTTGTCCCACATTGTTTGGGGAGAGTTTTTCTCTCTCACTCAATGTTATAAATTAATGTGAAGGGCCTAAGTTAAGCTTTTAAGTGCACCAAGCCAAGAGAGATTTAGTGGGTTTTTAGGCCTTTATGGCCATCCAACCTTTTGTCTTATTTGGGCTCTCTTGTACTTTTATTATAATGGTGCCTCTAGCCCATTTTGTGAAGGTCTCTCCAAATTTGTATTCCTCTTAAATTAGTGGATTTTTTTCCCTTCGCCCGTGGACGTAGGTCATTTGACCAAAGCACGTAAAATCTGTGTGTCCCTTTTGTTGCAATATTTCTATTATTTATATTCGTTATTATTTTCAAGGGTTTATTAAGTAATTTTCATACATATTTGGGATTCCGATCCTAACACATTGTAATATTTCTATTATTTATATTCGTTATTATTTTCAAAAGTTTATTAATTAATTTTCATAAATATTCGAGATTTCGATCCTAACACATAATTTTCAGTTATATTTCTGTGATATTGAGCATAAGCTTGAACATCGACTTGAGATCACTCCAAATCTTCAGCCTACACTTACTCATAAAAGATACAATGGATATCCTAAATGTCAATCCCTATGCACGCTTCTTTAAGATGCTCAAAGATATTCAAATCCATGAAGAAAGTCAAATCCTTATATGATATGATGCCGGAGTGGACCAACGCACATTCAATACTCCATCAATTTCACAAGTGGCTGCAATTTGGGTTGAAGATGGTAACACCAAGGGGCGCATTACCTGAGATATTGTGGTGTTCAATAAATCTAGTGGAAGTTATAAACTACATCATTTTTATGGCTTCTATAATCCCCTCCATATCCTTTTCTTTTTCCTTTGGGTGATAATGGATGGCATCAAGGGATATTGAGAACTCTAAGAGGTAGCAGGAAAAGTCGAAAACAACAAAAAAAACTGTAGGCATTAAAATAATAATAATAATAATAATAATAATAATAATTAAGGTTACAAGTGATTAATCTTGATTATTTCTTGGTCCATCAAAATCGAGATCTTAAACATAATATCTCGAATCCAATACCCAATAAAAATGACTGTGCAAACCCACATCTCTTGCAAATTAGGTCGACTGTGCAAATGGAACCCATTAAGCACTCTAAACATAACCAGTTATTTTACAATCAATTAAAGAGATAAAACCTCTCTAGTTGAGTTAATTAAGGAAAATCAATTAAAGCGAATTAGGGGATTAATTTATCCTTAATTGAGCTGGTAATTGGACTTTCCTAAATTAAATCTCTCACTCTTGGCCTATAAATACAAGGTCATTCTCATCAAGAGGGACAACTTAGAAACACTTCAACCATGAAGAGTAAGACTCCAACAACATAGGGGATCAACAAGCACGAGAAACAAACTGCCGCATCTTCTACGACAATCAAGAGACCCATTCTTCACCAACATTCTTTGAACCAGGATCAAGCTTAAAGCCTTCTGTACATACTCTTCAATTGATTTCTCCTGTGCGAAATTGAATTAGTTTAACGGTTCAAGATCAAACTTGTGGAGGCCCTCAAATTGTTCTTGTCAACACCTCGACGCTTCAAGATCAAGTTGATCATGACCCTTGGATTGTTGTCACCAAATCATGGAACGAATTAGAGGTCTTCGTCATT
The DNA here is from genome assembly GCA_025175665.1 of Cinchona pubescens. Taxonomy (NCBI): domain Eukaryota; kingdom Viridiplantae; phylum Streptophyta; class Magnoliopsida; order Gentianales; family Rubiaceae; genus Cinchona; species Cinchona pubescens. The sequence goes on from JANKKI010000133.1 coordinate 1,243,434, forward strand.
GCAATAGACGATTGAAATACCACGGAGTTGCAACTCATTTTCACCTGATTTAATACAATTTTGAATTTGTGAATTTTAATTGTTGTCTTATTTTCAGGCACGAAATTTGTGTTTACAAATTTCTGGCACACCTAGTAGGACATCTCTGCCTCTCATGTCGTTTATCAAGTTTTTGAAGGTTCATGGCTTCCAGAAACACTCAAGTGTCAAGCAAGGTCTATGGGAAGAGCTCTTCCACTATAAGGAGCGATGATGCTTCTTTAGTTGGTCCATGGAATCATAGCAAGTCCAAGGTAGCAGCAACAATGGCAGATCGCATTGGTGATGATTGGATAAGGACATGAACTGTCATCACGCTAGAGGCAAGGAATGATAAAAGTTCTAAATCCAAGAAGTTAGCATAGATTTCAGAAGAGTTGTTCCGTGTCCAATGAAGTCTCCCATGACAAGTCCTCGTATGCTTCTGATGCCGATTTGAGCACAAGATCCCCTTCAAACTCTGCTGTAAAAAAGTGGAGGTAGATTCTGCAATGTTCAAAGCATCGTACACTTATCCACTATATATGCAAGTTATGATGACGGGTGCATCATCAGTAGAAGAACAATTAGTGTCCATGGCTTGTGCTGTTGAAAAGTTTTCTAAAACCATCGAAGAACAGGATCTACAAATTGCCGCTTTAGTGAGCAAGTTAGAGCCTCAAAACATTAGAAAGACTAGTCAAGCCAATAGCAACAAGTCAGCTCAAAATCCACAAATGGATGAAAGTGCAAAAGTCTACTTCAGTTCATCTTCTAGACGGCCACTGGATGATAGCATGAACCTTCTGGCGACAGGTGCTATATCAATGCAGTAGATATAAGGAATGATCAGCAATCCAGTTCCGCACAATATTGGGCTCCGTCACAGAATACTATGATGTACTCGAAGGTTCAATCAAAGCATTAAAATAAGCAAATTGATCACCTTAAGTTGCCCGTTGGTTACCAGCCTCCCAAGTTTCATCAATTCGATGGCAAAGGGAACACCGAAAACACGTGGCTCATTTCATTGAGACTTGCAAAAATGTCGAGACTGAAGGAGATGTTTTGGTGAAGCAGTTTGTCCATTCCCTAAATGTAATGCATTTGACTGGTACACTGATTTGGAACTGAAATCAATTGACAATTAGGAACAAATAGAGAGAGAATTCTTGTGACGAATTTACAGCACTTGTTGTATGGTGAGCCTATCGAAACTCAGTAATGCGAGGCAATGGAAAGGGGAACCAGCCATAGATTACATCGAACATTGGCGTACATTGAGTTTAGACTGCAAAGAAAGGCTCTCAAATTTTCTCGGTTGAGATATTCATGCAAGGGATGCATTGGGAATTACTTTATATCCTTCAATGGGTTAATGCCACGCACCTTTGACGCACTAGCAACACGTACTCATTGTACTAGAAATGAACATTGTTAAGCACGTGTATGTAAGGGCCCTTATTCCCGAACCTAAAAGGGAATAAAAGATGCGAGAAAAAATGACAAGAAATTGAAAGGGAGCAAAGAGTCAATGGCTGTAAGTGCTGCTTCTTTGAAAATCCCTAGAAATGAGAAAAAGAAGAAAGAAATGGTCAAGGAGCAATCCTGGGAAAGACAACGGCCTACATTTAAAGAATTGGAATAAATAGTCTACCCATTCCTTGATTCTGATGTACGGTTATTCAAGATTTTCTTCTTGAAAAGAAAATCATAGAACTTTTGGAGTCTAAGCGACCTAAAGAAATAGGGCAAATTGATGATCCAAGATATTGCAGGTATCATAGGCTTGTCAGCCATCCCACTGAGAAGTACTTTGTGTTGAATATGTTAATTGTGAAACTTGCCAAGAAAGAAAGAATTTTGCTAGATACTGAAGAAGCAGCAGAGTCCAACCACACAAGTGTCGCATTCGATTCTCTTCCTGTGTTAACAAATTGTCAGGGAGAGGGTTACAAACCATTCAAGTTTGGAACAACTTCTAGAGCTGTCTCTTCGTGTCCTTCAAGATGTGAGCCCTGATGCTGTCTCTTATAAAGATCGAAGGATGGAAGCTTATGACTAGAAGAAAGAAGGTCATGAGAAGGGGTTCTTGGAGAGCCCATGAAAAAGCTACAAAAGTTCCCGATGGCAAGCAGGGAGTTATGAAGCAACTAGAGAAGACTTCCAAAGAAGACGTGGGTCATGGCCATCACCGACCTAGCTTGGCGTCCTTGTATGAGTTCTTTCCAAAAGATTACTTTGGTCAAGTAAACAAGCTTGAGTCAAGTTTTATGGTGACATCTCATCAAGAAATTGCAATAGGAGAGCTATCTACCCAAGAAGAAATTGACGTGGTAATGCATATGGTAAAAGGGTTACCAATAGCTCAATTTAAGCAAAGTCATGTAGTTACCAAAAGAAGACTGAAAGGCTTTAGTAAAAGTACTAAAGGAACCCCCGTCAAAGTACAAGACCATTTTGGAAAAGATAGATGCAGAAACCACCCCTTGCACGTCATGTTGTGTAGCCATCGCTTTCATAGATGAAAACTTACAGTTAGGGTTTATGCCTCATAATCGACCATTATTTGTTTCCAGATATATAAAGGAGTAGAAGATCAATAGAATATTGGTGGATGACGGATCCGCCGTAAACATCATGCCAAAGTTCACAATGAGACAGTTAGGCATTCCTATTGAAAAATTGGCTAAGAGCCGCCTAGTAATTCAAGGGTTTGACCAAAGAGGTCGATGAGCTATTGGGATGATTCATCTGAAGTTAAGCACCGGGGAACTATACACAGATACATTATTCCATGTGATAGAGGCAAAAACCTCCTACAACCTCTTGTTAGGACAATCATGGTTACTTGTCAATGGGGTAGTGCCTTCTACATTGCATCAATGCCTTAAATTCTACAAGAATGGTGTGAGAACAGTATTTGCTGATAGCAAACCCTTCAATACATTGAAGTAGAATCACATTTTGCGGATGCAAAATTTTACATAGAAGATGACATGGCAGAAGAACTTTTACCTATGAAAATCCCAATTAATAGAAAATCTAGGAAGCAGGTAGACAACAAATATGATTCATTAAATTTGAGAGAAGACACAAAGCAAATACAGCAGATGAGCATGATAAAGGAAATCCCTATAAGTAAAGATTCAATGGCACTGCAAGTCTTCAAGTATGCTCCCAATGCATGAAGAAGGGAAGGTGAGTTATCTTTCGTTGAAGTTTCGACATCTAAAACATCAAAACCAGCAATTAAGAAGGCCTTGGATGTAGTGGATCATGTATTGTTAGAGAAGCATTTAACTTTGTCTTTGACAAAACAACAGACCACAGGAAAGCCACCGTTAGAGGGTTCATCAAACCGGTTTGAAATGAATCCTTACCTCAAAAATGAACCACAAAGGGTTTGATCTGAAAGCATATAAGTTGATGGCAAATATTGGGTATGACTTGGATGGAAATCCTCCATCCCTGGGAAAGCTAAATCCTAAAGTCCCAGGTGAAATGATGTATCATTTAAATGAAACACAAAAAATACTGAGGAAAGAATGGCATTGGTTAAGCCCTCTAAGATCAGGATTAGGCTTTATGCCTCTAGAACCAATACGAGTCATCCTGAAGAAAGAAAGAAAGGAGAAAAAAACCACTCATTACATAACGGTTGAGGAGATGATTGATGAACAAAGCAAACAACCGTCGCCTCGGTCAGTTTTAGACTGCATTGAACTACCTGATGCACGGGCTTTTGTGTTTGATAGGATAGGTATCTCAACACAAGAAAATGATGGCTTGTCTTCAAGATCTTCTTTGTTCCAAAAAATACAAAGGGATGGTTTCCCTAGTCAGGAACACTCTTTTGTCTTTGGTCATCTAAGTTCACCAAAACTGCAAGATGATCAGTCTGATTCAGGCCTTCGTCCTTCAGTATTCTATTGGTTGGGGACATCTAAAGATCGTGAGAAAGCAAATCTAAAGGGTCATCACAAAAGTCTGTGTTTAAAAGGATTGGGGGTAGGGATATTAAAGCAGATGGCAAAGGGCTTAAAAGACTACGAAAAAAAGTGGATGACAGCAACGAAATTCGTAGTACATTGCCATCTCGTATGATATGTAAGACCTATTGGGAAATCCAAACTAAAGGAATGCTCAAAATTAGGAGGTACGTAATTTTCCATACAAAACTGGCCCCACAAGCCACATTAGATGACGACGACGATTACGAGCTGTTGGTTTATATCACTGCATGCCATATAGTAGAAAAAGATCCTTCAATGGATGTTATGGAAGAAGATGTCTTAGATGCTCTACCACAGTTAGAAAATGGGGGGGCAACCCACGGTGAATAACTTTAAGGAACACAACTTGGGGACCTTGATGATTCGAGCCAATTTTTATGAGTGCTCAGTTAAACCCTTCTGAAGAGAAACAATATCTTGAGTTGTTGGCTGAATTCATGGATGTGTTTGCTTAGGAGCTACAAATAAATGCTTGGACTAGATCCTAAAGTAGTGGTTCACCTTTTATCAATCAAGCATGGCACTTATCCAATCAAACAAGCTCAGCGTGTTATCCATCTAGATCATATACCTAAAGTGAATAAGGAAATAGATAAGATGCTTTAAGCCGGTTTCATAAGGGAAGTGAAATATCCACAGTGGATTTCTAGCATAGTATTTGTCAAGAAACAAAATGGAAAAATCCTCATTTATGTAGATTTCCATGATTTAAATAAGGCTTCTCCAAAGGATTATTTTCCCTTACCAATCATTGAGATTATTGTAGATGCGATAGCAGGTCATGAAATTCTAAGTTTTACGGATGGATGTGTAGGTTAGAATCAGATACGCATGGCACGAGAAGATGAGGAACTCACGACTTTCCACACTCCAAAAGGTATATTCTGCTACAAAGTGTTTCCCTTCTGCCTAAAGAATGTCGGAGCCACATATCAATGTGCAATGCAAAAGATTTCAGCATCGATGACATGCTACACGTAAGGGTGGAATAATACGTAGATGACCTGGTAGTTAAGACGAGAAAAAGAGAAGACTACCTAGAGGATCTTCGAGTAGTGTTCACCCGTTTAAGACAATTCTAGATGAAAATAATCCACTTAAGTGCGCTTTTGGGGTTTCATCAGGAAAATTCTTAGGGTTCATTGTTTGACACTGTTGCATTGAGGTGGATCCAAGATCTGTGCCATGTAGAAGATGCCTCTACCAAGGAACCTCCACGAGCTTCGGAGTCTTCAAGGATCTCTGTCGTACATTCATTGTTTCATATCCAATTTATCAGGTCGATGTCGGCCATTCAATCGATTGGTGAAGAAAGATGCACCATTTGAATGTGACCAATCATCCAAAAATGCTCTTGATAGCATTAAAAAATATTTGGTCAACACTTCGATCTTGGGACCGCTAGCGCCAGGGAAGCCATTTGTCTCTACATTGCTGCAATAGAAGAGTCTGTGAGAGCTATGTTACTTCACAAAACAATAATGAAGATAAAGAAAATGCATTGTATGACCTAAATCGAAGATTAAAAAATCTGGATGTGAGATACATTCCTATTGAAAAAATCTGTTTGGCTTTGGCATTTTCCTCCTAGAAGCTAAGGCATTTCTTCTTGGCTTACACGATCCACCTAGTTGCAAGGTCAATCCCCTAAAATATGTGATGTCAAGATCAGTACTCTTAGGATGTATTGCCAGATGGTCAGTCCTACTTAATGAATTCTAGATCATTTATGTCCCTCGATAGACGATCAAAGGACAAGCCCTTGCTGACTTCTTGGCAGACCATCGTATTCTCCCAGATTGAGAGGTTTCCAAGAATTTTCCTAATGAAGAAGTGATGTTTATTCAAATATTACCACCATGGACTATGTATTTTGGAGGAGCCACAAGATCTGAAGGAGCGGTGTTAGAGTAATGTTCGTTTCACCACAAAGGCTTTGATGGAGCCGCAAGATCTGAAGAAACGAGTGTTGGTAGTAATGTTCGTTTCATTTGCTGTCATCTCGGGACAAAAATGTTCAAAAAATGGAGCCGAATATCAAACTTTGATCATTGGGCTACAGATGGCTATTGAAACGAATATCTTGGATCTTGAAGTTTATGGAGATTCAAAACTTATTATCAACCACTTGTTGCACGAGTATGAATTCAAAAAAGAAGATTTGATTCCATACTTCAATTATGTCTCTCACTTAATAGGGAAAGTTCAACAGCATTCTGATGGAACATATTCCAAGGAAGGAAAATCGTCTAGCAGATGCTCTTGCCAACTTTGCCATGACATTAACACTGGCCGAATGTGAGGCAATAGAAGTTCCTGTATGTTGTAGGTGGGTGATTCCTGAACTACTAGAATATTACGTGGAAGAAAGTAACCCTTTCTCTATACAGGTCGTTGAGGAAAAGATTAGAGACATCATTTGATCAATTATTCAGAATATGGTAAGCTATCACAAGATCCCCGAAGAAGGACTGATATTCGACTAGTCTAGACGAGCCCTAAGATTTGTCTACTATAAAGGTACCCTCTTTCATTGATCATTCGAAGGTATTTGGCTCTGCTGCTTGGGGATGGATGAAGCAAATCAGGCCATGGAAAAGGCACATTCGAGAATTTGTGGAGCTCACCAGTCAGGACCCAAGCTCCACTTTCGTATAAAAGAATAGGTTATTACTGACCTGCAATGGTCAAAAATTGAATGGTGTTTTCTCAAAGGTGTCAAGCTTGCCAGTTTCATGCAAACTTTATCCATCAACCACTAGAGCCTTTGTACCTGATGGTGGCATCTTGGCCATTTGATGGTTGGGATTTAGATGCTGTTGGCCCTTTCCCTAAGTCTTCACGAAAACACCTCTATATCCTAGCTACTACAGACTACTACTTCAAATGGGCAGAAGCAGCTCCGTTTAGTAAGATCACTAAGGAAACGGCTATTGACTTCATCAAGTCAAACATTATTTATAGGCATGGAGTGCCGCGATACATCATCGCCACTAATGAGAACCCATTCGTCAACAGTTTGATGGATTGGTTATACGAGAAGTTTAAATTCAAATAGTACAAGTCTTCCATGTATAATGCACCAGCAAATGGCCTCGTTGAAGCCTTCAACAAAACCTTGGGCAATTTGCTTAAGAAGGTGGTGGCAAAATCCAAACGTGACTGGTATGAAAGACTAGGTGAGACACTTTGGGCATATCGAATAGTTTACATGATGCCCAAGTTCAGTCAATTGTTTGTTTATCTTATTTTCATTAGTACAAAAGAAGTCATTACATTTTTCTTGAAATACATTTTTTGACTTGATCCCTTCTAGGGACGTAGGCAGCTTGGGTATGCCCAAGCCCAGTCAATAGTTTATTCCTCTTAGTTTGCTTATTAAAAAAAATAAACAATGATGTAAATAAATTACTCCTGGCCCGCATGAGTATAAACTATGAACGGCTAAAATAATTCAAAAGAAATAAATGTATTTCAAATTTATTCCTGAAGTGAATTCAATCTGTTTTCTGTCTCAGGTTTTGATTGAACATAAAATAACGAGAAAGTACATGTGTATTAAGGAGATAAAATTACTGGAAAAAATTTGAGGATAAAGGAAAACTTAATCCATCTAATTCAATTGTGCGACTTCAGCTCGTTCTTCTTCTGGAGAAATACAAAGTGCTTCCAAATCTTCAGAATCCTTAGAAGGTATGATTGGAGTGTTTCTAAGATTTTTTTGCTTAGTTGTAAGATAAGCCATCAGATGTTGATCGCAAGACATCTCGTCATTAACATTGTGTATTTCAGCATCAGCCCCTTGCATATCGACTTCTAACTGTTCTAGTTCTTTTACCAATTTAACTTTCCTAGCCTCGAGAAGTAGTCATTTAGCTTGGATGGACTCAAGATACTTCAACTTTTGCTCACTTGCCGAAGAAGTCTCCTCGAACTGTCTTTGAATTGTAGCAAGGTGTGTGGAGAGTGTAGTTTCGGTAAGCTTCCTAGAAAATTTGTTGTGCAATTCCTGATACTTGCTAGCACATATGGTTCATAAGGTTCTCCACTTGAGGGATGACTTTCTTCCCTTGCTTGTCAACTGTAGAAAATAACCTTTTTGCAGGGACAACCTCGTTGTAGAATAAGCCACTACAAGGCAACCCGCCAAGTGTAGATAAGTCCCAAAGAGATAAAGAAATCTCTCCTTGGGAAATATAAACTATATTCGTTTCAGGATACCAACACTCACAAAAAATCTTGAAAATATTGGCATTGCGGTCATATGTAAATAAGGATGCATAAACAGCGTCATAAAAGCGTGCCCTCATGAGTATTTGCCGGTATCGGCCAAGAATATCTTCTAACCATTCCCAGTAAAGGGGTGTATATGTGAACTCACCATTAACCATAAAGAAAGTTCCCCAACTTGCTTCACCAACAATAATGTGGCGTCCCAAAGTAAGATAAGGGGTTTGGCGTGAAACATTGTAATGATTAGAAGCAAGCCAAAAAAAAAAAGAAGCGGTCACCTTTTCTGTGAGACTCCCTCAATGCCATCCACCCCAATAAATCCTTGGGGTTTTCTAGTTTTTTAGTAAGTTTTTTGTATGGTGAAGAATGTGCGAGAAGAGCAGCACCACTTTCAATGTCATTACCCTTGTCATCCACAATCACAAGATATAGCCTCTTCGAGATAATTGTCTCCTTAAAATAAACCATGTCATCACTTGCTAAATACAAAAAAAAAAAAAACACAGAGAGGAATAACATGAGGAAGTTGGTTTGATAAGCAATTCATTAGTAAACAAGACCTAAAGTCCTATCATGCAAGTCATATCCAAATTAGCCATTAACAAGGTTAAAAGGTTAATCAGGAGCCATGTAAATGCATTGAGGGTCAACTAATTTTGGTACTAGATTTATTGTGGTCTAGTTGATGACTCGGTTACGAGCCACTCTAGGGATATGTCAATGACACAACTGTAAGAGAATCTGGATTCGGAGTTATCGTGATCCAATTGTTGATCAAGATACGATCACTCTAGAGGTACGTTAATAACACTCTAGTCAACCATAAGAAGGCATGGTACTGGATGTGTAGCAATCTAGTTGACGATCTAGTTACGAGCCACTCTAGGAGTACGTTAACCATGCAATCGTAAGGAGCATTGGTTCAGGAATGAAATTCGGTTGACGATCTGGGTACGAGCCACTCTAGGGGTACATCAACGACACAACCTTAAGAGGACACGGTTTCTGAGTTACTGTGATCCAATTGTTGATCCAGGTATGGGCCAATCTAGGGGCACATCAACGACATAACCATAAGAGAGCATGGTTCCAGAGTTACTGTGATCCAATTGTTGATCCGGGTATGACCACGCTAGGGGTACATCAACGACACAATTGTAAGAGAGCATGGTTCTAGAGTTGTGGTGATCTAGTTGACGATCAGGGTACGAGCCACTCTAGGGATATGTCAACCATGCAACCATAAGAAGGCATGGTTCCAGAGTGTGATCCAGTTGATGATCCTGGTACAAGTCACTATAGGGGTGCATCGATGATACAATCGAATTAAGTCTAAGAAGGCATGGTACTAGATATGCAACAATCCAGTTGATGATCCGGTTACTAGTCAATCTAGGAGTATGTTAATGATGCAACCATAAGAAGGCGTGGTACAAGATGTGCGATGATCTAATTATGAGTTAACAACGAGAGTGAATCAATAGTGAACTATGCTACAAAGGCTAGGTTGAAGTTAATTTTCCTATAGAAGTCGTATCCCAACTAGAGTCTTTACTGCCAAAATTACAAAAAAAAGAAAAAAAAAAAAAAAAAAAGGAATGGGAGCCAGAGGATTGTGCTTACCAGTATAAATAGGACCCGGAGTATTGGAATGAGTTTGTTCACTAGCAACAAATTGTCTTGCACAATAAGAACTCAAAGTTATTGGTAGCTTTACATGAACAAGGTAATTGAGTATTAAAATGTTGGGATTTCATTAGTGATTTGGATTGAGAATTCACTTATGATCAAGCATTAATGCATGTGACCAATCAATAGCTTATCTAGAGTGGTTGACAATTGGTAAATATTTTATTTGTGAACTCAATATGCCTGACTATTGGACCACATCACATTCATGGAGAAATAGGAATATGACCATGCAACATAAAGGATAATTAAATTCATGCATACAGGAGGTTAAGGACCAATACATGTGGTCTCAACATAAAATTACTTTCGTTTGCTACAATATCGAAATAGTGAAGTACCTGCTTGATTGGTCGGTCGAAACGAAATGAAGTATTACTAGAGTTAAAGTGTCCACGTCTCCTACACAAGCCAACAACCTATCAGTAGTAAAGAAATGAATTGAAAAGGTTCTGATTGCATAGTGACACATGTAGTCTCTGGATGCGAAGAATTCATGAGTTCATGCGTGGCATTTACATATGCAAAGTGCTGAACACAAGCTTGATGAATTTTTCTTTTCTCTCTTTCAGCCAGTTTTGTATGATTATTATATGGCACCTATAAATGGTTATAAATAAGGGGAAGAAAGAATATATTTGTGCCCTAATTTTTAATGATGAGAGTATATTCATGCTCTAATTTTTGCTTGATGGTAGATAATCATGCTCTAATTTTTTCTTGATGGAGAACAGTTGGTGTCTAAAAAAATTCATTGCCAATTTTTAATGTAAGATGACAAAAAAAATTCGAAAAAAAGGACAATATCCTTGAAGATTACGTCATATAATCTCTATTTTGATGAGATGCAGGTCTAATAGAAATAGTAATTCCTCCCTAAAGTAAGGGATTGTTATTCCAATACAAAAAAAAAAAAGGGGCTCGCATGATTTCATGAGTTGATAATTGATATGCTATCAATGCATGTTAGAAACATTCCCAGGTTAGAACAAGTATTGCATACAACAATTAGTTTGATCAAACCGACAAATGTGCATGCCAATCCTGAGGAAGGTGCAATCATTTATTTCACTCCTCCATGATTATTGCCAAGAAAGGTCTTAAGAAGCCAGTCGTATTCGTGTCCTCAAATGGGTGATAAACACTTGATCAGCTTGAGTTATGAAGAGAATTAAAAATGGGCTTGAAGTCTTCCATTCTCGTACAAGCAAGCATGTACCAAATTCAAGACTTGAAAAGGGGCATTTGTAGGCATTAAAATAATAATAATAATAATAATTAAGATTACAAATGATTAATCTTGATTATTTCTTGGTCCATCAAAATCGAGACCTTGAACAAATTGTCTCGAATCTAACCCAATAAAAATGACTGTGCAAGCCCACATCTCATACAAATTGGGCCGATCGTGCAAATGAAACCCATTAAGCATTCTAAACCCGATCAGTTATTCTAAAATCAATTAAAGAGATAAAACCTCTCTAATTGATTCAATTATGAAAAATCAATTAAAGCGAATTAGGATACTAATTTACCCTTAATTTAGCTAGTAATTGGACTTTCCTAAATCAAATCTCTCACTCTTGGTCTATAAATACAAGGTCATTCTCATTAAGAGGGACAGTTTAGAAACACTTCGACCACACGAAAAGAAAAACTCTAGCAGTGTAGGGAATACAATCAGCAAGCACGAGAAACAAAGTACTGCATCTTTTACTACAATCAAGAGTCATATTCTTCACCAACATTCTTTGCAGTGGGATCAATTTTAAAGCCCTCAATACACACTCTTTGATTAATTTCTCCTGTGAGAAATTGAACGAGTTCAAATGTTCGAGATCAAGCCTGTTACACCTCTCGAATTGTTTGTCAACACCTCGACGCTTCAAGATCAAGCCGATCACGACCCTTGGATCGTCATCACCAAATCAAGGAACAAATTAGAGGTTTTCATCATTGCAATCGACTATTGAAATACCACAAGTTGTAACCCATTTTCACCTAATTCAATAAAATTTTGAATTTGCGAATTTTATTTCTTGTCTTATTTTCAGGCACGAAACTTGCATTTTCAAGAACCAACAATGTATGAAGAACTACTTCAACGAGAAAAGACAATTACAAATACTTCTTATTGAATCTTTCTTTTGTAGAAATTCTTTTGATTTTTCTTTTTTAAAAATGATTTGTATATTTGTAGCCTACCAAAGAAAGAACAATAATAATCCAACTGTATCTTGCTGTGAGTATTTTCATATCAATTACAAGAATGCAACAATAAAAATAATCTCTTATTAAGATCTGGAAGAGTTTTCCAACAGTATATTGTGGACATGTATGTAAAAGTTGAAACAACAAGGCTTGATTTTTCCTAAATGCAACAAGAGTTAATTCGTGCTGATTTGCACCAGGGAATCATAGATGCCATCTCCGTAGGCATAACAGAAGTTTGTAATATTGGTCATCAAATCATATTACCAGCAACTTTTATTGGTGGTCCACGAGAAATGCGAAGGCGGTATTTAGATGCAATGGCTTTAGTACACAAATTTGGAAAACCTGATATTTTCTTAACTGTGGCATGCAATCCTTCATGGCAGGAAATTAAAATGGAATTGAGGCCATATGAAGAGGTGCCAAATAGGCCTGATATTGTGGCAAGAGTTTTTCTGTAAAACTCTACAACTTCTCCAAAACTTAAATTGTAGACAGAAAATTATTCAGACCAATTGCTGCTTATCTGTACGTCGTCGATTTCCAAAAGCGAGAATTACCTCATGAACAATTTCTGATCGACTTACAGCTGGAATATAAACTTCTTCTACCAAAACAATTTGATCAACATATTTCAGCTGAAATACTAGATAAAGGTCGAAATTCTCACTTATATAATGCTGTCATAGAACACATGATGCATGGACCTTGTGGAGATGTTAATCTAGACAATCTATGTATGAACAAACAAGGACGGTACAAAAATCTTTTCCTCCGTGATTTTGCAGATTTCACAATGGTCAATAAGTAATGCTATCCTATATATATGAGATGCAAAATAGGAGTGAAGGTAAATGTAAAAGGAGCATATTTGGATAATCGTTGGGTAGTTTCATACAACCCATATCTATTATCTAAGTCTAATTGTCATATAAATTTTGAGGTTTGTTCAACTATTAAGGTGATTAAATATTTATACAAGTATTTTTACATTTACAAAGGTCATGACCGAGTCATGTTGCATGTGATTTCGAATACTGACCCTAGAGAAACAATTGATGAGATTAGTAAACTTCAGTTAGCTAGATGGATTTCTCCACCAGAGGCTGCATGAAGGATTTACAAATTTTTACTTAATGACATATATCTAGCAGTAACTAAATTGCAGGTACATCTTCCCAATATGCAAACTATACCATTCAAACAACAGCAAAAGCTGTGAAATATTAATAGAAATCCAGCAACTTCTCAGACAATGCTCACTGGATTTTTCTGCTATCAACCAAGAAAACATCAGCAAAACCAATGAGCCCAGATATCTTTATTTAGAATTTCCAAAGCACTATAGATGGCATGAAGGCCATAAATATTGCGGCAAAAGAAAGAAAGGCAACATGATTGGAAGAATGGTTTCAGCTAATCCAGTAGAAGGAGAACGCTATTATTTGAGACTACTTCTTTCAAACATTTGAGGGCCAACTTCTTTTGAAGATTTTATCCATCATGAAATCTGAATGGCTATGTGTGTTCATTTTTTCGTGAGGCAGCCAAAAAAAATTACCTTCTAGAAGCAGATAATTCTATCAAAGAATGTTTGAAAGAATCTTCTGCATTCCACATGCCTCAAGTTTACATCAAATATTTGCCATTACTTTGACACTTAGTAAGCCTAGAAATCCCAAAAATTTATGGGAAACAATTGCTGATGCATTATCTAATGATTTCCGACACAATAGGTAGATCAATGACAATATGATTATGTTAAGAACTTTACAAAGCATTGGTAAATCTTGTTCCCCTACAATCTTAGATTTGATGATGACAAATATAATCTAATAGTTTGAACTTGAGTTTTGCAAAAATTCTACTTTATTTGTTACAACAGGGTTATCGGACACTGCACATCGTCCGAACGTGACAAAATTGCTCGAACGCAGGATTTCGTCCGAACAGAATTTGCTCGAATGCAATACACCGTCTGAAAGATCAGACAGAGAGCAAGGTTTTGAGTTTATCAAATGATCCATGCACTGACAACGAACACTCAATATCATTCGAAAGAAATTCCATCGAATGTACTTGACCATCCGAAATATCAAGCATTAAACCTTTCGGACGCTCTACTCTGTCCGAGGATCTGACTCAACACCTACTAGCTTCGGACATAGGAATGGACACAAGCTCGACCGTCCGAACGAAGATTTAAAATCCATGATATCATTGATTGAACACTTATTTGGACACTTAAAAAGGATCTCGAACATCCGAAAACTATAACGGCTTGTTTCTCAGCATTTAATACTTAGCCGTTAGAAAATGGTTGGAAGCTGATTTATTGCATCTATAAAAGCCAACTCATCTATACTTAAGAAAAACAACTTGCACATTGAATACAAGCAACTATAAAAGCAATTTGATTGCAAATAAGATCTTTTGTGATATTGTATTAGTGTGTACTTAAGAGTGCTATTCAAAAGCATTGAGTGGAGTGATAATCTTGTACAAAAGTGAGGTTGAGTATAAAATCCTTCGTGTTATGGCTCAACTAAAGAGAATTAGTGTGAGCAAGGGTTATCCTACTTTGGGTATAATTGGAATTATTGACTCACCAAATTTGAAAGAGCATCTTAGTGGATTACTACTCCAAGCTTGCTAGCTTGGGAGTGTTGTTTGTTTAATTTCTCTCTCTCTCTCTCTTTACTTATTCTACACATTTTGTGCTTAATTGTTTATATTGCTATCAAATAACTTGTCAGTGTGAAAGATTCTATTTGTGCATCATTTGCAAATTATTTTTTAAGAAACCTAATTCACCCACTCTTAGGTTACGTTGGGCCAACAATTGGTATCAGAGCTTGGTTTCTTTATTTTGCTTAAATTGCGTTTAAGTAAAGATCTTTATGTCAACCAATAATGGTTTATTTCTTGAAGGTCAATCTATCACTAGACCACCTATATTTAATGGGGTGAATTTTACGAGTTTGAAAGATAGAGTGAAATTCTTTTTGCAATCTACTGGTATTGATTTATGGTATGTTGTCAAAAAATAAAGGCCCTTTGAAACCACCATTGTGGATGATCACACAAATAGAAGAAGAGAAAAAACAAGGGATGAGCTCACTCCACAAGATAAAGCAAGCTTGACCTTGAATGCTAAAGCCATGAATGCGCTATACAATGCCTTGGATGCTAACGAGTATACTTGTGTCAAAGGATGTGTTTCGACTAAAAAAATTTGGGACAAATTGAAAGAAATTCATGAAGGAAGCGATGATGTGAGAGAACAAAAGAAATCCTTACTTGTTGCCAAGTATGAGTCTTTTAAGATGGAACCACATGAGAATATTGATAAGATGTATTGTAGATTCAATGATATCATTAAGGATCTTGAAGCCTAGGGTAAGGAATATTCTTTGGGAGAAAAGAATGAAAAATCTTGAATGCTCTATCCAAAGAATGGAAAACCAAATCTATTTCTATATAGGAAGCAAAGAACTTAAATTCCATGCCCATTGAGTCCTTGATTAACTCTCTTGCATCTTATGAAGGTTGAAGCTCAAGGCTAAAGTGGTGAATGATGAAAAAGCAAGACCAAAGAGAAGCATTGCCTTGAAGACTTGTCAAGAAGAAGATGAAAATGGCTTCATCAATTTAGAAGATGGAGATCTTGATGAAGGTGATCTTGCACTCATCACCAAATGATTTCTCAAACACTACATCAATAAACAGAGAATGAGAAAAGGAGGAGCAATCAACTCAAATAATTTCAAAGGAAAGACCAAGCTAGAAATTAAGATGCAAAATGAAAAGTGTTTCGAATGTGGTCAACCTAGACACTTTGAAAATAAATGTCCTTTCAAGAATTAAATGAAGGAAGGAAGCCCCGGTTCGATAATTTTCAAAACACAAGAAATGATTGCAACTCCGAAGAAGAAATTGAAGAAGAGATGGAATTGGCACAAATGGCCTTTGTGGCTATTGGTGATGATGTGGTAACAACTACTTATGATTCTATTGATGAAAATGATGATAATGATGATCTTGAAGCTGAATTCATTTTAAAATTGGAGATAGCTTAAAGGAATCATATGCTAGAAATAAGGAGTTAGTTAAAAAAATAAATGCCTTATTGAATGCTAACTCCAAACTTGTAAATGAAAATAATAGGTTATCACATGGAAAATGCTTATTTGAAGAACAAAATGTATGTGAAAATAAAGATGAAGGAAGAACAAGCCTCCTTGAAGAAAAGATTGGATGATCTTGATGTACTCTTGCATAGAAATAGGGGAAAAAATTTGTTGATATGAAAAAGAATAGAAATATGTTAATCAACAATAGCTTTGTCACTTTTAGAAGGAATGATTTATGTTTTGTAAATCGAAATCTTCTTTATATGGAAATAAGAATATTATTTGCAGCTATTGTCAACAATATAAACATGTGAAAAATAATTGTTATGTGAAGAGAAATGAAAAATTTGGAATAAATTTCGTATGGATTTGTAGTCAATTTACTAACTCTTATGGACCCAAGAAAATATGGGTACCAAAAGGGTTATCTCTTAATTCTTTGTGTAGGTAGAGAACGCCACCAAAAATGCTAAGTGGTTCATTGATAGTGGGTGTTCAAGACACATGACCAGTGATACATCTCACTTCACCAATCTCAAATCTAAAAATAGTGGTAAGGTGACCTTTGGAGATAACATGAAAGCAAAATCTATTGGCATCGGTGATGTAGGTAAAATGGTGAGACATTGATTGAAAATGTGCTTTTAGTTGACAATTTAAATTATAATCTTTTAAGTGTAAATCAACTATGTGATAGAAATTTGTATGTGTTCTTTACTAAACATGAATAATTCTTGATATGAACTTTGTTGTTTTGCTCAAAGGAAGAAGGCTTAATGATGTTTATGTGAATTATTGCATGTGGACTTGTTTGGTCCAACTCATCAATGCCAGTCTCGGTGGTCGTAAATATGCTTTTGTGATTGTTGATGACTATTCTAGGTATACTTAGGTAGTATTTCTTGTTCACAAAAATGAAGCCTAAGTTTGAAAATTTTGTAAAATTGTTTTCTAAAATACGAAATTTGCTGAATTTGAAAATTATTCGTTTGAGAAGCGATAACGGAGCTGAATTTCAATTTGGAGGTTTTCCTGAATTTTGTGATCACAATGGTATTTTACATGAATTGTCGGTTGTTAGAGTGCCTCAACAAAATGGTATTGTTGAAAGGAAAAATAGAACACTTCAAGAGGACACTAGAACCATGATAAATGAATGTGATTTACCAAAATATTTCTGGGTCGAAGTAGTTAACACGGCTTGTTATGTTATGAATCGAGTTCTTTTAAGACTTATTTTGAACAAAACTTCTTAGGAACTTTTGTTTTGTTAAAAACCCGTGGTGAGCTATTTCAAAATTTTTGGTTGCAAATGTTTTATTCTGAAAATTAAAGAGCATATTGGAAAATTTGACAAAAAATCGAATGAAGGGATTTTCTTAGGATATTCTAGTGATAAGAAAGTATACCGAATGTACAATACAAGAACATTCTTCTTGTGATTGAAAAAGTAGTTGTGCATGTTACTTTTGATGAGGCTAATGATGTTATTTCAAGAAATGCTTGTGAAGATGATGTAGGTGAGCAAAAGAAACTTGAGAAGCTCACAATTCAAGAAGAACATCAAGAGATAAAGGAAATCAATGAAGACAACGCTCATCACTTGGATAAAGAAGGAGAAAGGAAAGAAGATTCACCAAAAGACCTTCCAAAGGCATGGAGATTTGTCTCAAGTCACCCTCAAGAATTAATTATAGAATATCCATCTGATGGGGTAAAAACTCTCTCTTATAAACTTTTGAATAATAATTGTATCTTACTTTCTCACATTAAACCTAAACGTGTGGATGATGCTTTGAAAGACGAATGTTGGGTTCTTGCTATGCAAGAAGAACTTAGTCAATTCGACAAGAACAACGTGTGGACTTTAGTTGAAAGACCCTCAAATCATCTTGTAATAGGAACAAAATGGGTTTTTAGAAATAAACTAAATGATTATTTAAAGGGGAGATAGTTAGAAATGAAGCTAGACTAATTACGAAGGGTTAGCTTCAAGAAGAAGGAATTGACATTGATGAGACCTTTGCACTCGTTGCTCGTTCAGAATCTATTCGTATGTTTCTTGCGTATGCATGGTTTAAAGATTTCAAATTATTTCAAATGGACATGAAAAGTGCCTTTTTAAATTGTTTCATTGATCAAGAAATTTTTGTTGAACAATCCCTCGATTTCGAAATTAAAGATTTTCTAAATCATGTTTTGAAACTATCAAAGGATTTGTATAGGTTGAAACAAGCTCCTAGAGCTTGGTATGAAAGATTTAGTGGTTTTTTGATTGAAAATGGTTTTGAAAGGGGTGTTGTTGATACTATTCTTTTCACCAAAATTAGTGTTAATGATTTGTTGGTTGTTCAAATTTACGTTGATGATATTATTTTTGGAGAAACTAACGAAAGTTTGTGCAAGGAATTTTCTTATTTAATGCAAAAGGAATTTGAAATTAGTTCAATGATGGTAGAATTACAATTCTTCCTTGGACTTCAAGTTCACCAAACAAAGAAAAGAACTTTCATCACACAAATCAAGTACACAAAGGAGCTACTTAGACGTTTTGGAATGGAGGATTGCAAGCAAGTTGGAACGCCAATGTGCACCTCAACCAAGCTTGACAAAGATGAAAAAGGTAATATGTTAATGAAAAACACTATAAAGTAATGATCGAAAGTTTACTTTATTTAACTGCCAGTAGACCAGATATTATGTTTGCCGTTTGCCTTTGTGCTAGATTTCAATATTGTCCAAAGGAATCACACTTGATTGCTATCAAAAGAATTTTTAGATACTTGAAAGGGACATTGAATTATGGTCTTCGTATCCTAAATATACTAGTTTTGATTTGATTAGTTACTCGGATGTCGACTTTGCTGGTTGTAAAATTGAAAGAAAAAAGTACTAGTGGTATGTGTCACTTTTGTGTACTTGCTCGGCGTATTCGTTTAGCAAGAAACTGAATGCTCCATTTCATTGTCTACAGCTGAAGCCGAATATATTGTTGTGGGAAATTGTTGTGCTCAACTTCTTTGTATGAAACACACTTTAAAAGATTTTGGTGTTATTTTTGATTGTGTGCCTATTAGATGCGATAATACTAGTTCAATTAATCTCACTAAAAATCCTGTTTTGTATTCTAGAACAAAGCACATTGATGTCAAGCATCTTTTTATAAGAGATCTTGTTTGTAAAAAGGAAATTTGTGTTGAATTTGTTTGCACAAAAGATGAATTGGTTGATATTTTTACTAAACCTTTACCACTGGATCGTTTTGAATTTTTTAGAACTTGCTTGGGCATTTTAGATTTCAAAATCTTGTGAGTTGTGTTTTTGGACGCATATTGCTCTCTGTTCTCTCGGACAAAAATATCCGTCCGAACTCTATTTTTTTTCTTACTTTAGGTTTTGGATGTTTTCTTCGTCCGAACGATTCATCCTTTTCACCAAACTCATTGGAAAAAAGAAGTGAACGGACGATCACGACCGTTTGACATCCCTTCGGACGCTTGGTCAAGATTTTCGACTGTCTGTTCGTCCGTTCATCTAAGAACGGACGTATATCAATCGTTTAGACATCCGAACGACTGTTCTATTCGCTTAAAATCTTTTATTTTCCCCTTTTCAGACACATCACCACCACCAAACCATAGCTCTGGCGATAAAAAGGCAAAACTCCAAATTCCTTCAATTCATTTTTTCTTCTCTGAAATTCGTCAAGAAATTCATCCTCCTATCTCTTCACCAACCCTATTCAAAATTGTTTTCACCTTATTAACTTCCCCTTCCTTCAATTTCTCTAAAATTACTTCACTCTCATTTTCACACTCTCTAACTCCTACCTCTGATTCAAGATGGTTCACTCACGCGGGGGCTCTTCAACAGGCACCAGAGACAAGAAATCGAAGAAGGCTCTAGTACAAGGCCAAACTTTAACAAATCCTCAACCACTCCAAATCCCACCTTGCCCAAATTCATTTGATGCCAAGGCATCTAATAGGTATACATCCTGCTTAGCAAATCTATTATTGTGCAACGTCCTGTTTCCCAAAGCATGTTTGACGAATTAAACTTATCTTTTATTAAGGAATGTTTCAAAAAACAAAAATTGGGGAATTTGATTCATCTAGACTTGCCTGTGTATCATGATATGGTCTTACAATTTACTACTAATCTTCGCAAAGGTTCAACCGTTCGAACCTTAGTATCTCGTGAGAATCACATTAATCTTGAGTTTAATTCCCATGTCATTAATTTGATTTTTGAATGTAAAGTTCTTCCTTCCAATGAAATCTCATATTTCTTTTTCTTGGACAAAAGGCCTGCTGTTGATACTCGGTTTGATATTGAGGAAATCAAATAAATTTTTCATGTTGATTTTAAACAGGCTTCAGAAGCCAAAACCACTTTGCTTAGTCCTGAGCTCAATATTTTGTACACATTGGTTACAAATTGCTATTACCTACTGATGGGAATCTTACTGAGCTAGGAAAAATGAAATTGTATCTATTCTATTGTGTTTTTAAGGGAATCCAACTTGACTTTGGATATTTATTTTGTTCTTTGTGAGAATTATTCCTAACTGATACCCGAAGAAATAGTCCATTTGGGAAATTTTTAACTAAAGTCTTTAATCATTTTGACATTTCCTTTACTAGAAAAAAAAAAAACAATATCCCTCATATTTTAATAAAGTTTACATTGAACGAAAAGGTTTGCGTTTTTTCAATGAAAAATAATTCACTAAAGCTAATTATGAAATTGAAAAATCAAAGGATCATGCCTCAAGTTCAAGACAAGCGCTTCCTCATTCCCCTCCTCCTCAACCCTCTTCTTCCACATCTCCACTGCCCCATTCTTCACACATTCCCTCTTCGGATCCATTTCACAACTGTGCACCCTTGTCGCAAATCTGGGCAATCAAATGCACTCTTTTCAACGCCACACACTTCGGAAATTAAAAAGGTTGGAGACCAAACAGACCATTCTTATACAAGAGACCTTAAGTTTAGGAATGTTTACCTCCGCTCAGGTTCAATTTGCCAACATTCAATCGCAGTACATTCTCGAGTCCTCTTCCGATAGTAACGACGACAACATTGAAGATATGGACCACTCCAATCCTGAGGCAGAAGCCCATGAAGATCCAGTTGGTGCATTAAACCCAGAGAAAGCCATTGTTCCTAGCATCGATGCTGATGATGATGAAAATGTTGATTAAACATTCAATTACATCATGCAACACCGTATCCTCAAGAAATAGTGAGCACGATAGTGAGGCTACGGATGGTGATTTGCCTACATAGAAGCGCAAACGCGAGAAGCGTTCAAAGAAGAAAAATGATTTATATTCAACATCCTAGTTTACTTCTTTTAGATTACATTTGATTAATTTGCCCTTGGTTAAATATGGTTAAACTTAAATTGCATTAGTTTTTTCTATGTTTGTAGTTTCTTGACCATTTCCTCTATTATTGATGCTCCGTTTACCTATGTGAATTTTATTCTTTCTTGTACTTTGAATAAAGGGGAGCATCCTCTCAGAGGGAGATTGTTTTGTTTTGATGATGCCAAAAGGGGAAGAAATATGGTTGATTGATTATGGCTTTTTGTGATTGATTATTTGTGGTTGATTAATTATGGTTGTTTGATGTTATTGGATTGATTGTTTTGGCCTACGATTGGTTTTGCTTAGTTTCTTTTGCCCTGTGATTTCTCATCATCAAAAAAGGGAAAATTGTTGACCTACAATCTAGGTTTTGATGATGACAAATACAAAACTTGAGTTGTGCAGGAATTCTGCTTTAATTGTTACAATAGGACGCTGTACATTGTCCGAACAAGACAAAACTGCTCGGATACAGGACTTCGTCCGAATAGAATTTGCTCGAATGCAACACATCATCCGAAAGATTAGGCAGAGAGTAAGGTTCTGATGCACTAACAACGGACGCTCAATATCGTCCGAAGAAAATTCCATCGAATGCACCTGACCATCCGAAATATATCACAAGAATTAAACCTTTTGGACGCGCTACTCTGTCCGAGAATCTGACTCAACAACCTACTAGCTTCAGACGTAGGAACGGACACAAGTTCGGCCGTCTGAATGAAGATTTAAAATCCATGATACCGTTGATCGGACGCTTGTTCAAACTTTTAAAAAGGATCTCGGACGTCTGAAACCTATAACGGCTAGTTTTTCAGTATTTATTACTTAGTCGTTAGGAAGTGATTGGGAGCTGATTTATTGCATCTATAAAAGTCAACCCATCTGCATTTAAGAAAAACAACTTACACATTATATACAAGCAACTACAAAAGCAATTTGAGTGCAAATTAGATCTTTAGTAATATTGTATTAGTTTGTACTTAAGAGTGCTATTCAAAAGAGTGGAATGATAATCTTGTACAAAAGTGAGGTTGAGTATAAAATATTTGGCTCAACTAAAGAGAATTAGTATGAGAAAGGGTTATCCAACTTTGGGTACAATTGGGATTATTGACTCACCAAATTTTTGAAGAAGCATCTTAGTGAATCACTACTCCAATCTTGCTAGTTTGAGAGTGTTGTTTGTTTAATAACTCTCTTTCCTTATTCTACACATTTTGTGCTTAATTTATTATATTTCTATTAAATTACTTGTTAGTGTGAAAGATTTTATTTGTGCATTGTTTGCAAATTATTTTTTAAGAAACTTAATTCACCCCTTCTTAGGTTGCTTTGGACCAATAAATCTCACTAGGCAAAGGACTTACCAATTTGACTTACCAAGTGCAGATGGAATAATGAGATCTGATTGTAACATGCTTAAAGAGATGGAAGACAAGTTATGTGTACAAGTTCCGGCTGAAGACTTGGAGCCTATACTCAAATCGAATTGCACACAAAAAAGGCATATGATATCAACATTAAACGTTGAGCAAAATGAACAAGGTGCCTTTTTTATTGCTGGCCCTGGTGGTTCAGGAAAGACTTTCTTATATCAAGCCGTACTTGCCAAGATCAGGTCACAAGGGATCTCAAATAGCAATTGCAACAACTTCTTCTGGGATTGCTTCTTCAATTTTACCAAGTGGCATGACTGCTCATTCTCGTTTCAAAATTCCAATTAATTCAGATGAAAATGGTACTTGCAATATATCTAAGCAAAGTGGTCTGGCTGAGTTGATTCGAAAAGCTAAACTTATTATATGGGATGAAGCTTCAATGGCAAAAAGAAGAAATGTTGAATCATTAAATGATATGCTGGCTGATATTTGCTCCAAAACAATTTATTATTTGGAGGAAAGGTAATTATTTTCGGTAGTGACTTTCGACAGGTACTTCCACTTACTCCTTTAGCATCACGAAAAGAAACCATATCAAATAGTTTAATAATGTCACCCTTTTGGAATTAACTACAAAAGTTGTACTTGACAGAAAATATGCGCGCATTTCAAAATCCTCAGTTTGTTGCATTTATATTTGAGATTGGAAATGGTTATCAATTATCTTCGACTAAAACTGTAGTAAAACTTCCTCTCCTCGTTGGTGATTACATATGCTAATTCTTCTACGTCAGTTGTTGATCTCATCAATTTTGTATTTCCATCTATTGAAGCATATAGGGGAGAGATGGACTTTATCACTAAACGTGCTATTCTAACTCCAAAGAATGAAGATGTTGATGATATCAATTCAATATTAATTCATCGGTTCCCAAGAAAGATGTATAAGTACTACAGCTTTGACGAAGGCATAGATGCAAGTTGTGATACATATCCACTTGAATTCTTCAACACCTTAATTCCTCCAGGGATTCCGTCACACGAACTTCTTCTGGAAGAGAATTGTCCTGTGATATTATTGCGGAATATTAATCCTTCCATTGGATTGTGCAATGGGACTCAAATTTACTGCAAAACATTTATGCCTAATGTTATCAATGCAAAGATTTCTTACGGACAATATCAAGGAACCCGAGTTTTATTCCAAGAATACCTTTGCAACCATCAGTATCAGATAAATACCCATTTCATTTTACTGAAGAAAACAATTTCTTGTTCGATTAAGCTTTGCAACGACTATAAATAAAGTCCAAGATCAAACATTAGAACGAGTTAGCATTTATTTACTTCAACCTGTCTTTTCACATGGTCAACTCTGTGTGGCTTTATGGCATGCACAACATGCAAAGGATGTCAAAGTATTATTGCTCCATTCAACTGAAGAACATACCTATCCTACGGAAACAAAAAATGTTGTTTATCATGAAATTCCAGAAAAGGCAAAAGTCATTTCTTAGGTTAGCATATCATAAGTTATAATTTCATGAATTTTATTGCATTTTAATACTTACTGTAGCAAAAAAAATGTTTTACTTTCTTTGTTGTCCTTTATACTTTTTTGTTTATAACATTCTGATGTTATATGTTGTATTCTAATAGGTAAAATTATTTAGATAGCAAAATAGAAGATAGAGATATTTCTGATTATTTTTTATCTACATTCATGATAGGTATTTTTTTATTTAAAAATTTGAAATACCTAGTTGTTTCAGTACCGTTCTTTAAATTCTTTATTATTTACTTCATTCTGTTCTTTATGTTTTACATATAAGTGAACTTCAGCTTTTAATTTTTTTGGGAATTGTAGACATTATTAAGTTTCTGGTTATGCATATACTTTCTCAAATGCTATCGTTACTGCGTAGTTTCTTTTCAATCCCGGCCATCAAGAAATTTCAAGTTCAGTACCACGAATAATTTTTTTTTGTATACATAAATTTTTGCACTTTTGTGTGTGATTTGTACACTGGTATAAACTTCCACATTTTCTAACATCGACATGACATACAATTTTATGTCTATGTAAATTACTGTAGGTAGCATAGAGCAACAAAATAGCTATTTACGTACTGCAGCAGCTTTAAAGGTATGCTTTCTCAAAACACTAAGCTTTTACTGCTTATTTTGTAATAGAAGTCATGCTCCTGTCCATATTTTCCAAAATTTTCCAAATGTCGCATTTCAGATTATAACTACATATCCAAAACTTGCTAATTCTAAATTAATTATTCAAATTTAAATTTAGAGCTTATATTGGGTCCTTAAGATTTTAAAAGATCTTTCAAAATGATAGTTTACTAAAAGAAATAATTTGTTCTTTAACGTTTTATCTCTAAATTTTTGCTGCAACGTCATTGAATAATTATGCTTGAATAGTTATATGATATTAAACATACAGGTTGCTTATACAACAATAAAAGAACAAAGATACACTTCCGATACCATTCCTTATAAGCCTTTATACTTTTACATTATTTTTCTGTGCTGAGTATTACCTTCCAAGGGAAAATTGAAAGGATATGTAATGAGAGTTGTTTAATGCAATATTGCTTCTACATTATACTTATTTCAAATTTCCAAAAAATTCATTTAAAATTATACGTATTATCTAGGCATATTCAACACTAATAAAATCTCTTTCTGGTGGCGATTTATACTATAGTTAGTGAAACTCTTTTACCTAATTTCACATAATTAATTTCTGTGTTAAAAAGTGGTTACGCAATTAGTAATAACATAGGCTTCTTAGTTAAAATAAATTGTAATGGTGCATATCACTTTTAGCATTATTTTCCTTGGATATTTCTTAATTCATTCAAGTTCGTAACAAAATTATATTTTGATAAGTTACAGAACAATGGCACCCCCAGTAAGAATGCTTCGGCAATTGTCAGAGCAAAGTAGATACTGGATAGCTAAACTTAAAGTGACTGAAAAGAGACATCCAAGAAGATCAGTGAAGAACAATAAAAGATTCCACCATCTATTTCTAACTGACGATGAGGTAATAAAATATATCATCTAAAATTCTTACTTGTAATCAACAAATTGATAACTTGTACTGATGTGAAACCCGCAAATAAACTAATGAGATCCAGAATCAATGCGAAACTCAAGAACGTCTAAACAAATCGGACTTGACAGATTCAAACTCGCCGATTAAGAAATCAAGAATATGAAATATTGGTTCTAGACAGTACGAGATATTGATCCATTGTGTCTATAATGAAATAAGAACTGATAGTGTTCCAGATAAGTAGTCGCAAGAATTAATCTTACAAAAATACCCAAGTCTTTGGAATACAAGTTGGAAAATTTTCTCACAAAGTTTTTTCTGAATATTGATCAATTAATAGTCAGTTGGGGGGGCATTTTTAACGTAACAAGCGGCTGGCCAAACCCTACAAAATATGCCTAATACTAATAGAAAATAAGCTTACCAAATCCTAGCAGGTTTAGAATTGGAATACTAGACATAAAATCGGCTAAACTAACATTAATATAGTCTCTTTGATATTTTCACCCCAAATAAAACAAAAATCTTATAAATAAAGGGTCTTGGACAAAATTAGGATTTTTTGAACCCTTCGTTTTCTCGAACCCTTCTTGGTGCTCTTCAATTCATGGGATCAAAAACTCTTCGATTTGGACTTTATCGGTCGACTTGTGCTTTACTTTGAACAATTGGACTTTATGCATTAATGAATTGAGGATAGTCCAATCCAACGGTTGATCATAACATCTCGAATATACTCTAATCTTGGCGAGCTTGAGGCCAAGCATTCTCTAGTTTTCATCTCCTAAACTTGGTACATCTTTAGCTTATCCATACTCAATTCATTCCCTCCCTCCTCAAAAGGATTCGTCCTCGAATCCGAACCTGGATGAAAAGGACAAACATTAAACTTATTAGACAAAAATTTAAACAAATGACCACGCCAAAGTAAGAAAAGATGCAATATATGTGGCTCAAACGTAAAAGCATCAAACACCAATGTTGAAAATGAATATTGGGAAAACGGCTTCTGAAATAAAGACATCAAGGAGCACATAAACCCTAGAAGATAGTTTTGAAAGATAGAACCAATTAGGCTGAAAAAGATTGTCACACTACTTTAAAAATTGCCGCATCTCGAAAGAACAAAAGAACTTATTCACACTAACATGTAGAAGCACATAATTGTTATCAAAAATGTTATCGAACTTAACACAAAAAGAATGGCAACCATGAGGCTTTACAAATTAGCTCAAGAAAAAAAAAATGTACAACAAGAATTAGAAATATTAACAAGTAAGGAAAGGGACACACAATGAGTATTTGAAAAACTAAAATTACAAGAATTTGACAAATCAAAATTCCAATGTACTCCCTTCACCAAACCAATGGCACTTAAATACGAATGATGTACAGAAGTCACTATAACTTTGCACGTGGAAGGTGCAAATTTGAACTTTTCATTGTCTCAACTTACTTCTTTGAATGGCTGCACAAAAGAACTTGGAAGAAAATCATTAGGCAATAAAAGATAAAGACTCTTAAAAACTTCCCTTGACGAACAAGTTTTCTTCCTTTCAAATTACCATTAATGCTCTTTTTCTTAGGATTAGAGATGGCTTTCTTCTTACCTTTCTTTCAATTTTCATCCAATAATTTAGCATGTTCTTCATATGATCATTTAATGTCAAGTTGCTCTTTATGGATTTGATCCGGAAGTAATGGCTTAAGAATAATCTTTTCACACCCATCTTTCTCAAAACTATATTTATTTGCAAATCCATCATGTGTAGCTTTCAAACCATATTGTCACGGCCTAACTAACAAAATATGGCTAGCATGCATAGGCACTACGTCACATAAAACCTCATCCTTATATTTTCAAAGGGTTAAACAAATTAAGTTTTTCTTAGTGACTTTTAATTCATCACATTCATTTAACTATTGTAACCTATATGGATTTGGATGTTCCGCGGTTGGCAAATTCAATTTATCTACCATGAGTAAGCTAGCTACATTCACGCAACTACCACGAACAATAATCAAACCACATACACGATCTTGAACCACACACTTAGTGAAGTAAATATTAGAACGTTATCGAACACTTAGTGAAGTAAATATTAAAAATTGATGCATCTCGAAAGAACAAAAGAACTTATTCACACTAACATGTAGAACCACATAATTGTTATAAAAAATGTTATCGAACTTAACACAAAAAGAATGGCAACCATGAGGCTTACATAATTAGCTCAAGAAAAAAAAAATGTACAAGAAGAATTAGAAATATTAACAAGTAAGGAAAGGGACACACAATGAGTATTTGAAAAACTAAAATTACAAGAATTTGACAAATCAAAATTCCTAAGTACTCCCTTCACCAAACCAATGGCACTTAAATTCGAATGATGTACAGAAGTCACTATAACTTTGCACGTGGAAGGTGCAAATTTGAACTTTTCATTGTCTCAACTTACTTCTTTGAATGGCTGCACAAAAGAACTTGGAAGAAAATCATTAGGCAATAAAAGATAAAGACTCTTAAAAACTTTCCTTGACGAACAAGTTTTCTTCCTTTCAAATTACCATTAATGCTGATTTTTTCTTAGGATGAGAGATGGCTTTCTTCTTACCTTTCTTTCAATTTTCATCCAATAATTTAGCATGTTCTTCATATGATCTTTTAATGTCAAGTTGCTCTTTATGGATTTGATCCGGAAGTAATGGCTTAAGAATAATCTTTTCCCCATCTCTTTCTCAAAACTATATTTATTTGCAAATCCATCATGTGTAGCTTTCAAACCATATTGTCATGGCCTAACTAACAAAATATGGCTAGCATGCATAGGCACTACGTCACATAAAACCTCATCCTTATATTTTCAAAGGGTTAAACAAATTAAGTTTTTCTTAGTGACTTTTAATTCATCACATTCATTTAACTATTGTAACCTATATGGATTTGGATGTTCCGTGGTTGGCAAATTCAATTTATCTACCATGAGTAAGCTAGCTACATTCACGCAACTACCACGAACAATAATCAAACCGCATGCACGATCTTGAACCACACACTTAGTGAAGTAAATATTAGAACGTTATCGAACACTTAGTGAAGTAAATATTAAAAATTGCCGCATCTCGAAAGAACAAAAGAACTTATTCACACTAACATGTAGAAGCACATAATTGTTATCAAAAATGTTATCGAACTTAACACAAAAAGAATGGCAACCATGAGGCTTACAAATAACATAAACTTAGCTCAAGAAAAAAAAAATGTACAACAAGAATTAGAAATATTAACAAGTAAGGAAAGGGACACACAATGAGTATTTGAAAAACTAAAATTACAAGAATTTGACAAATCAAAATTCCTAAGTACTCCCTTCACCAAACCAATGGCACTTAAATTCGAATGATGTACAGAAGTCACTATAACTTTGCACGTGGAAGGTGCAAATTTGAACTTTTCATTGTCTCAACTTACTTCTTTGAATGGCTGCACAAAAGAACTTGGAAGAAAATCATTAGGCAATAAAAGATAAAGACTCTTAAAAACTTTCCTTGACGAACAAGTTTTCTTCCTTTCAAATTACCATTAATGCTGATTTTTTCTTAGGATTAGAGATGGCTTTCTTCTTACCTTTCTTTCAATTTTCATCCAATAATTTAGCATGTTCTTCATATGATCTTTTAATGTCAAGTTGCTCTTTATGGATTTGATCCGGAAGTAATGGCTTAAGAATAATCTTTTCCCCATCAGAATTTCTCAAAACTATATTTATTTGCAAATCCATCATGTGTAGCTTTCAAACCATATTGTCATGGCCTAACTAACAAAATATGGCTAGCATGCATAGGCACTACGTCACATAAAACCTCATCCTTATATTTTCAAAGGGTTAAACAAATTAAGTTTTTCTTAGTGACTTTTAATTCATCACATTCATTTAACTATTGTAACCTATATGGATTTGGATGTTCCGTGGTTGGCAAATTCAATTTATCTACCACGAGTAAGCTAGCTACATTCACGCAACTACCACGAACAATAATCAAACCACATGCACGATCTTGAACCACACACTTAGTGAAGTAAATATTAGAACGTTATCGAACACTTAGTGAAGTAAATATTAAAAATTGATGCATCTCGAAAGAACAAAAGAACTTATTCACACTAACATGTAGAACCACATAATTGTTATAAAAAATGTTATCGAACTTAACACAGAAAGAATGGCAACCATGAGGCTTACAAATTAGCTGTGTTTATCCCTTCCAGAAAAAAAAAATGTACAAGAAGAATTAGAAATATTAACAAGTAAGGAAAGGGACACACAATGAGTATTTGAAAAACTAAAATTACAAGAATTTGACAAATCAAAATTCCTAAGTACTCCCTTCACCAAACCAATGGCACTTAAATTCGAATGATGTACAGAAGTCACTATAACTTTGCATGTGGAAGGTGCAAATTTGAACTTTTCATTGTCTCAACTTACTTCTTTGAATGGCTGCACAAAAGAACTTGGAAGAAAATCATTAGGCAATAAAAGATAAAGACTCTTAAAAACTTTCCTTGACGAACAAGTTTTCTTCCTTTCAAATTACCATTAATGCTGATTTTTTCTTAGGATGAGAGATGGCTTTCTTCTTACCTTTCTTTCGATTTTCATCCAATAATTTAGCATGTTCTTCATATGATCTTTTAATGTCAAGTTGCTCTTTATGGATTTGATCCGGAAGTAATGGCTTAAGAATAATCTTTTCCCCATCTTTCTGCAAAACTATATTTATTTGCAAATCCATCATGTGTAGCTTTCAAACCATATTGTCATGGCCTAACTAACAAAATATGGCTAGCATGCATAGGCACTACGTCACATAAAACCTCATTCTTATATTTTCAAAGGGTTAAACAAATTAAGTTTTTCTTAGTGACTTTTAATTCATCACATAAATTTAACTATTGCAACCTATATGGATTTGGATGTTCGGCGGTTGGCAAATTCAATTTATCTACCATGAGTAAGCTAGCTACATTCACGCAACTACCACGAACAATAATCAAACCACATGCACGATCTTGAACCACACACTTAGTGAAGTAAATATTAGAACGTTATCGAACACTTAGTGAAGTAAATATTAAAAATTGATGCATCTCGAAAGAACAAAAGAACTTATTCACACTAACATGTAGAACCACATAATTGTTATAAAAAATGTTATCGAACTTAACACAAAAAGAATGGCAACCATGAGGCTTACAGATTAGCTCAATTTCGTCAAGGAAAGTTTTTAGTCTTTATCTTTTATTGCCTAATGAAGAACTTGGAAGTTCTTTCATTAGGCAATAAAAGATAAAGACTCTTAAAAACTTTCCTTGACGAACAAGTTTTCTTCCTTTCAAATTACCATTAATGCTGATTTTTTCTTAGGATGAGAGATGGCTTTCTTCTTACCTTTCTTTCGATTTTCATCCAATAATTTAGCATGTTCTTCATATGATCTTTTAATGTCAAGTTGCTCTTTATGGATTTGATCCGGAAGTAATGGCTTAAGAATAATCTTTTCCCCATCTTTCTCAAAACTATATTTATTTGCAAATCCATCATGTGTAGCTTTCAAACCATATTGTCATGGCCTAACTAACAAAATATGGCTAGCATGCATAGGCACTACGTCACATAAAACCTCATCCTTATATTTTCAAAGGGTTAAACAAATTAAGTTTTTCTTAGTTGACTTTTTGCAGTTTATTCATTTAACTATTGCAACCTAGATGGATTTGGATGTTCGGCGGTTGGCAAATTCAATTTATCTACCATGAGTAAGAATTTGTACATTCACGCAACTACCACGAACAATAATCAAACCACATGCACGATCTTGAACCACACACTTAGTGAAGTAAATATTAGAACGTTATCGAACACTTAGTGAAGTAAATATTAAAAATTGATGCATCTCGAAAGAACAAAAGAACTTATTCACACTAACATGTAGAACCACATAATTGTTATAAAAAATGTTATCGAACTTAACACAAAAAGAATGGCAACCATGAGGCTTACAGATTAGCTCAAGAAAAAGTTAAAAATGTACAAGAAGAATTAGAAATATTAACAAGTAAGGAAAGGGACACACAATGAGTATTTGAAAAACTAAAATTACAAGAATTTGACAAATCAAAATTCCTAAGTACTCCCTTCACCAAACCAATGGCACTTAAATTCGAATGATGTACAGAAGTCACTATAACTTTGCACGTGGAAGGTGCAAATTTGAACTTTTCATTGTCTCAACTTACTTCTTTGAATGGCTGCACAAAAGAACTTGGAAGAAAATCATTAGGCAATAAAAGATAAAGACTCTTAAAAACTTTCCTTGATGAACAAGTTTTCTTCCTTTCAAATTACCATTAATGCTGATTTTTTCTTAGGATTAGAGATGGCTTTCTTCTTACCTTTCTTTCGATTTTCATCCAATAATTTAGCATGTTCTTCATATGATCTTTTAATGTCAAGTTGCTCTTTATGGATTTGATCCGGAAGTAATGGCTTAAGAATAATCTTTTCCCCATCTTTCTCAAAACTATCTTTTATATATTTGCTTATCCATCATGTGTAGCTTTCAAACCATATTGTCATGGCCTAACTAGTGCAAATATGGATTAGCATGCATAGGCACTACGTCACATAAAACCTCATCCTTATATTTTCAAAGGGTTAAACAAATTAAGTTTTTCTTAGTGACTTTTAATTCATCACATTCATTTAACTATTGTAACCTATATGGATTTGGATGTTCAGTGGTTGGCAAATTCAATTTATCTACCATGAGTAAGCTAGCTACATTCACGCAACTACCACGAACAATAATCAAACCACATGCACGATCTTGAACCACACACTTAGTGAAGTAAATATTAGAACGTTATCGAACACTTAGTGAAGTAAATATTAAAAATTGATGCATCTCGAAAGAACAAAAGAACTTATACACACTAACATGTAGAACCACATAATTGTTATAAAAAATGTTATCAAACTTAACACAAAAAGAAGGGCAACCATGAGGCTTACAAATTAGCTCAAGAAAAAAAAATTATGTACAAGAAGAATTAGAAATATTAACAAGTAAGGAAAGGGACACACAATGAGTATTTGAAAAACTAAAATTACAAGAATTTGACAAATCATGGTTGCTAAGTTCTTTTTCACCAAACCAATGGCACTTAAATTCGAATGATGTATGAAGTCACTATAACTTTGTGTGTGGAAGGTGCAAATTTGAACTTTTCATTGTCTCAACTTACTTCTTTGAATGGCTGCACAAAAGAACTTGGAAGAAAATCATTAGGCAATAAAAGATAAAGACTCTTAAAAACTTTCCTTGACGAACAAGTTTTCTTCCTTTCAAATTACCATTAATGCTGATTTTTTCTTAGGATGAGAGATGGCTTTCTTCTTACCTTTCTTTCAATTTTCATCCAATAATTTAGCATGTTCTTCATATGAAATTTAATGTCAAGAAGCTCTTTATGGATTTGATCCGGAAGTAATGGCTTAAGAATAATCTTTTCCCCATCTTTCTCAAAGCTATATTTATTTTGAAAATCCATCATGTGTAGCTTTCAAACCATATTGTCATGGCCTAACTAACAAAATATGGCTAGCATGCATAGGCACTACGTCACATAAAACCTCATCCTTATATTTTCAAAGGGTTAAACAAATTAAGTTTTTCTTAGTGACTTTTAATTCATCACATTCATTTAACTATTGTAACCTAGATGGATTTACTTCACTAAGTGTTCGATAAATTCAATTTATCTACCATGAGTAAGCTAGCTACATTCACGCAACTACCATGAACAATAATCAAACCACATGCACGAAGTTGAACCACACACTTAGTGAAGTAAATATTAGAACGTTGTACCTCATTTTGGTTGTCATTAGGTTGAGCATAAAGTGCTCGTAAAATCACCAAAGCGGGTTTCACAGAAAAATCTACCTCCTGCTCATCATTCCAAGCATGTTGGAGATTCCTTAACCTTGAACCTACATCATACAAATCGTCATTAGATTCATAGTCACTAGAATCACAATCCGTTGACAAACATACCTCGACAAGCTAGTCTCATTGTGCGAGTATAGGTCTCAACTCTGCCAAATTCCAAACTAGACTCATTCCGGGCCTTAGTTAATGTCTCAAGTGAGTATTGAATATTTTCAACAGACCTTGCCATTTTGGCAAAATGAGTTTCTAAGACATTAAACCCTAAACTATCTCTTTCTTAGGACATATTAAATCTGCAAAAATAAACTAAAACACAAGGAATTCAAAAATTAGGGTTAGTTAGAAATAAGAAGGACCTCATGGCACTCCCTGAGTGTTTATACTCAAATTTAAAGATGTCACACAATTTCACTCGTGTTTCACTCAAATCAAAGGCTTTTACCCTCTAATAAACTCACCACTCTTGCTTTTCCTCTCATTTAAATTCTACTCAAAGTCTTTCGAAAACTTGAAAGCACAAAGCAAGAACGACACAAACAATTACTAATACTTAGAACACAATCAGTAGTAGTAAACTAATGAAGCAAAGAAATAACTAAAGTAATGGCAGATCAATTTAACAAAGAATGCACACTACACACCTTAGAAAGTCAAACAATAAGAAGGTCAAACAAACTAAGG
This sequence comes from Cinchona pubescens, assembly GCA_025175665.1. Lineage (NCBI taxonomy): Eukaryota > Viridiplantae > Streptophyta > Magnoliopsida > Gentianales > Rubiaceae > Cinchona > Cinchona pubescens. Next base: position 1,278,269 of record JANKKI010000133.1, read on the forward strand.
TTTTGGGCTAGAAAGAATTAACCCGAGAGAACAAGGGTATTTCTAGTATTTCACCAATTTTTTTTATGTATCTTGAAAGAAAAATATAAACAAAAATTGAAAAGAATATAAACAAATTTCAATAGAGAATTATGCCTTAGGAAACTAGGAAAATTGCAACACTTGACTTCAAATCCCAATAGGAAAAAGACTAGAACTACTCCTAGTTGGAAATAGGAATTAGTGTAATCCAAGTGGAACAAGGATTCAAGTGAATGTTTATTCCAACTAAGACAACGATTGAAAGTATGCAAGAATATAGGACAAGGAATTAGTACAAAATTTCTAATGCAAGAAGGACTTGGAGACCCTAATTTGACCAAGGTTGGAATTTGGCCTCTCTTCTCGCTTTTCTATTTTTTTTCCTTGGCTATTATTTTTTTTTTAGCCTGAGGCATAATTTCTAGCAAGAAAATACCTCCAACACTTGGCATGAAACAGCCATAAATTTTGAAGCACAAGAAAATTGCAAACAAGGAAACCCGAGAAACGGTTAGGATTGAATGATTTATTTTTGGATTTTCTCACAAAGAAATATGCACAAAATCAGAAGCTAATCCCAGCAAAATTTGCGTAAAAATATCGATGGGAAGAATCAAGAACAAAGCATCAACTAGCGAAACCCTAACAAAACGGTTTAGGTTTTTTTCTTTTTGAATTGGATCTTTTTTTTTTTTGGTCAAAAGAACACAATAAGAACGAACAATATACCTATAAGCTAAATTGTTATCGGATGAACAAAAATAATGAACCGTAATGATGAATAATGACGATAAACAATAACAATTTTTTTTGAATAAACTGCTAAAACAGCAAGAAAAACAATTTAAAGATGTATGAAACAAGAAAACAAACGTGTTTAGGAGCCAAAGCTCTGATACCACTACTAATGCGAACCCTGCAAATAAATTGATGAGACCCGAAATCGATACGGAACCCAAGAACGCCTAAACAAATCCGACTTGACGGATTCAAACTCGTTAATTAAGAAATAAAGAATCTGAATTATCTATTCTTGACTGTACGAGATATCGACACATTGTCTATAGCGAGATAAATACCGATAGTGTTCAATATAGTTAGTCACAAGGATCAATCTTGCAAAATACCCAAATTTTTGGAAGACAAGTTGGAGAATTTTCTCACAAAGGTTTTTCTGACTATTGATCAATGAATAATTAGTTGGGGTGTGTTTAACGTAACAAGGAGCGGACCAAGCCCTACAAAATAGGCCTAATACTAATAAGATTGCTAAACTAACATTAATATAGGTTGATATTTTCACCCCAAATAAAACAAAAATCCTATAAAAAATGCTAAAAAACAAATTCTAATTTAATTAGAAATAGATGGCTGAATAAGGCCTTGGTCCAAATTAGGATTTTTTGAACCCTTTGGTAGTGTTTTCTCGAACCCTTCTTAGAGCTCTTCAATTCATGGGCTCAAAAACTCTTAGACTTGGACTTTATCAGGCCACTTGCTCTTTACTTTGAAGAATTGTAATTTATGCATTAATGAATTGAGGAAAGTCCAATCCAACACCTCGAATATGCTCTAATCTTGACGAACTTGAGTCCAAGCTTTCTCCAGTTTTCATCTCCTGAACTTGGTACATCTTTAGCCTATCCATACTCATATCATGTACAATGTTAACATTTCCTTCCTATGTAGCTTTTAAAATAGACTCTAATCAAAAGTCTATTGGTTAAATATTTAGGGATTTGAGATACAACTTATCTTTATGATGAATCTATCGATGCATATAACAATATGTGGAATGTGGAAGAAGCTATTTTATATCTAATGCATTGCTTAAAGAAAAGGATCCCAAATTCAAAACTAGAGACATCAACTATGAGATAACATTCAATGCCTATACAATTGTTGAGCCAGCAGAATAGAATAGAGATGTCCTGAATACAATTTGGTAAAGTTGAGCAACATCGATTCATACATTGAAAGCAATGACAAAATAGGCTCGTTGAAATTTCTTAGAATAATTGGCAATGAGTATATGGATATGTCAAAATTTTCTTATGAGCTTTCTAAACTTATTACCAACTTAGCTCACATTAGAAGTATTTTTTTACTGACAGATATAGTAGCAATTGCAGTCGATACTCCAAAACCAAATACAAAACAGCTAACTAGAAAGCCATCACAAATTCGAGAAATTCAACTGTTTGATCGAGCGTATGAAGCTTATTTGCATTTTAAAAATATAAACTTAATCAATATTGATCTATTAGTAAACCTCTATGTGACCTGATAGATTTCGACTTGTAACCTTATCAGTGTGGGAGGATTTCAGTTTCGATGAATGTGAATAAATTGATCAAATAATCAACGAATATCCAGTTCTGGCATGTACCAGTCTGAGAGTATTACGTTTTAGAGGTATGTTATAGCAATTAACTACAAATATTCTAAACTTAGTATTGGCAATTCCAAATAGGTTGCAATTAACATTATAGCAATTAACATTTATTTATATTATTAGGTGTCTCTCTATCAACAATGAAGACAATAAAAATCACTCTGAGTGAAGCTATTCACGAAGTCTTAGCACTTCAAAGTTGGTTAGCGTATTAATCTACTTACCGCGGCTGGATAATTAGAAAAAGCTATACAAAATTAATAGCTTTTTCTAAATCCTATGTTATCTAATTCATTTGTACGTTTTATGTAGGCTAATAGAAAATATCGATGCTATAAAAAATAAAATTCAAACTAAACTATTAGACAGCAAAACTGTTGAAACTATAGACTCAACTTCTCAACAATTTTCTACAGTTCATATTTCGATGCTATATGACAATGATGTATGTCTATATTTGCCCTAACAAAATTTATAATGAATAAGCCATTTGATTTCCTTACATGACAGAAATTTCTTTGCCAACAGGAGTTGATCAAACTAAATATTAATAATTACGTGTGGATAAAAGTAAAAATTGTAGACATACCAACTAAACAATAGATGTGGTATATGGCATGTACTTTGTGCAACAAAAGAACTACAGAAAGATTTGGAGCAACCTTCACGTGTCATCAATGTCGCACCAACAATATAACTGCTGAAAAAAGGTATTTTACTAGGTTGACTTCCATAAACTTGAAATTGAACTTCACATGTTTGAATTATCAGAATGTTGTCCTTAGAAGAAAGTAATCTATTTAACGAAATCAGTGTATGTTTTCCTCCATATAGCAAAAATATTGCTAAAGATTGTAAACTTGCTCTTAGGTGTGTTAGCTGAATCTCAGTGATGAACTAGTGTGGAAGTATGCAATTTACCATGTTCGATGATGAAGTTGAAAGTGTTCTCATAAGACAACAGGAACAAACTAGTCAGATTCCAAAAAACGTATTGTTTTTAATAGTATTTGTTGATGCGTGAAAAATTATAGCTCCACAATATAGTATTATAGTTTAAGTCCTAATTAGTCGTCTCGATACACCAAAGCCATGGTGAATAACGCGCGTGTGCCCAGTGAATTTAATTGTTCCCACGGACGTGACATTGATGATTTAGATGAAGTGCCAAAGTTAGCACAAGAGAGGGGGAATATTATCCAAATTTTGGGTGGTGCTGTTATTGATGACTTAAATTCTCATGGGGTTGCTAATGATGTCAAAATTGATTGTATGCAAAAAAGAGATGTTTCTAACGGATCCATGTGCATACAAGAACAAGTTGTTAACGAGGCATGAGATATTTCAAATATGGATGATGGTTGTGCAGAATATCATTCGAGTGAGGCTTTGGACATACTTGAGCATGTTTTTGATGAGTTGGGTGAGATCCCGAGTAAAGTGGTTAGCCCGTTGCACGAACTTTTGGACTTGGATTTTCTTCAAGATGACCTTGATATAAGAGCAAAAACAAGCAAATTTCGGCAAGGTATGTTTGCGAGTGAACATAGGTAGAACAACCGTCTCAACCTGCTACAATTGTGCCATCGGGACATCCTCGAGTGCATCACATTAGAGAGCATCACCTTGAGTGGGAAAAATCTATTGAAGAGGAATTATCTCATCATGAGCATGAGTCCTCCAGTGAAGAAGTTGTGGCATCTCCTTCACCAACTAAGAAGAAAAAGATCAAAGTTTTTCCCAAGCATGAAGGCATAAAGAAAGCTAAGAGTGATATTAATGACCCTGCGTATATATTCTCTCAATTGTCTCCTTCGATTGTTGATTTGAAGTTGATTAGGAAATGGATGAAGAAATAGCACATTCCTAATTTTTACAAGATGAAGGTTCCTCATCTCGACCATAGACCTTGCATAAACTCTTCTAGATATATGTCCGTGTATTTGGCACAACTAGAAGCGGGATTGAGATTCCCATTACCATTATTTTCCCACAAGGTGTTGGAGTATTACCAAGTGGAGCTTGGACAACTACACACCAAATCCATCCGCAAGATCAACGCATATTTGATCACTCTACTTGTGTCACTTTTGGCGTAAAACCTTCAATAGGCACCTTCAAGGAGTTTTTTCGACTTGCACCGAGCCGAGTAGGTATACCTTTAGTTGGCGATCTAACAAGAAGTTGGCCTTAGAAGCTCACCCCAAACTAATTAATTGGAGAATTCATTATCTCTTGATCCAAAGGTTGCCTGAATGGAATTTTCCCACTTGGAGTTATAATTTAAAGGTTTCAAAAATCAACAAACTTTCTTCTCTTAGTGGGCACGAGAGTAGGAATCTCACTAGCTTATGGAGGCCAAACTACTTGCTTGGCAAAAAATGGTTAATGAACAAGTATTAGTGTCAGCAGGGTTGAGTCCGACCGACCTTGATCCTCTTGTCTCTTTAGGTTTCCATGCATATGCATTTTACTTAGTATTTTTCACACAAATTTTTTACTCATCTTCATCTTGTATTAATACTTAGCTTGAGCTTAACTTGTTCTTCTTGATCTTGTAGTGGATGCCTTAAAAGATACCATTTGTGCAAGACGAGCGTGCTTTAAAGAGGAGACAAGCGAGGCATGAAGGCTCATCTCAAACCCAAGATATCTACCTTTGGGATCTTTGGGCCAAAGAGGCCGGCCAAAAAAGCTCTTGTGCCGTCTCTACCTAAAAAGAAGGCTATGCCTTCCAAAGAGGCTACTTCAACACCATTAGCTCAAGTTGAGACTTCTACTCATGAAATTTCAACCCCACTAATTCTTGATTCATATCCGCCTCAAGAACAAGCTACCCCTCGAGTTGTTGGCTCTACTTCTTCTCGCACCCTTCTTGGGAAGTCTATTAGAATTCCTCTTTGAAAGAAGTGAGTCGCTCTTTGGTGGGGGCACTAGCATTGCCCAAGTCGCGGAGAGAGAGAGCAAGCAAATCCTTGAGCTCTACTTGTATCGCTGATGCCGACTCCATGTTTCATCATATTGCTCAAGTAAATTGCTCCTCCTTTTTTTCATAAAAATGACCAAGTATTTTTTTATTATACTTATGGATAACATTGTCAGGTCCATATTTTCTTCTCATGGTCATTAGATTGGCGATCTTTACTACCACTTGAACAAAGTTCAAGAATATCATCTTTCTCAAATTTCGGCTTTGGATTTTAAGCTTAAAAAGTCAGAAAAAGCAAAAGAAACACACTTCCAAGCCATGTGCGCTACATTTAAACACAATCAAGAGAACCTCCAAGAGATCACCAAATTGAGGAATAAGAACCAAGAACTTCAAGCCTCTCATAAAAATGAGATTAATGAGATTCAAACATCTCATAAGGGTGAGGTAAAGAAGCTTCGCATGTTGCACAAGGAGGAGCTTAAATCCACAGAAAAGAAGAGTAGAAATTCCGCCATCTTGGTGTACCTTGATTCTCAAGATTACCAAGATAGCATAGAAAAGCATTTGGTAGAATATCGTGCTAGCCTCCTATTTGAGGATTTGATAGAAGACTGTAGCATAGGGTAATTCGACGAGGGTTATGATTGGGCTTTGTCTTATGCGGAGAAGAAGTATCCAAGCACAGACTTGGATATTGAAGACTTGCTTCAAGGCCTTGTTCCTTCTACCCCTCTTTACCCTAGCTCTTCAAGGATTTTCCCTAAGGATGGAGTAGCTTAGTTTAGCATTTAGTTTAGCTATTTTACCTTTTTGGAGACTTAGAGTTCAAGTCTCTTATATGTATGAGTTCCATCTTTGGTTAGTATCATGTTACTTTCTTTTCTTGTTACTTACTTCACTTGTGTTTGTTGCTTGGCTTTGAGTTGGGGCCTTCCCTTGTACCAACTCCACCTATGATATGTTTTCCCTTTGTTTTCATAATATCGTTACTTTCCTTCGATAGTTTGTACTTTTATTTTTCTTCAAGAATTTTCCTTCACCCCCTTAGACACTTGAATATTTTTTCAAGTGACGAAGTTTGTGAGATTGAGCTTTCATCACTACACTTAAGTAAATAAATTTCTCGTCCTCAGAGGGTAATCCATGGCTCTTACACAGAACCAAAGTTACTAAAGGCGTAACTCTTATATGAAAAAAACATTTATCATGTGTATAAGAAGAGCTATGGTGGAATACTTAACTAAGAAATTACGTCTTCAAGAAGAAGTTTATTTTTCACCCCTGGAAGGGTCGTCCTAGGCACACATCTCCCAAGTAAAGCCTTGGTGCTGTAACTAAGGTTTTCTTAGGCACAAATCTCCTAGGAAAATTTTACTCTAGCCCTTGGAAGGACTTGAATAATATATTTAACCGAGGAACTACTTTTCCAAGGATAAGCTTATTTTTGCCTCGGAGGGGTCATCCTAGGTACAAATCTCCTAAGTAAAACCTTAGTGTTGATATTAAGGTTATCTTAGGCACAAATCTCCTAGGAAAATTTTTCTTCTCATCCCCAAAAGGGCTATGGTCACTCTTTTGAGCATACTTAACCAAGCAACTACTTCTCCAAGGATAAACTTATTTTCACCCCCAGAGGAGTTATGCCGACTCCGGAGAGTGGTCTTTAATTTTGTTCCCCAAAGGGAATAAGTGACTCTAGAGTAAGTCGTGGTATCATGGACCATGTTCCCTGGAGGGAATAAGTGACCTCGGAGAGTCATGGTATCCCGAGGGATGTTCCATGGGGGGAATAAGTGACCCTAGAGAGTTATGGTATTCCGGAGAATGTTTTGAACTTGGAGGTTGGGTAGAGGGTTGGATCGCTATTTTAAATAAAATATTGAGCCATTACATAGGCAAGCAACTTAGAAATTTTTATTTATAGCAATAGTGAATATTTACAATTTGCACAAGTTTGTTTCAACTCGAAAGGTTTCACTTGACTTAGGGAATTTCAAAAACCAAGGCAAAGTAAAGAAAGTTTAAAAATAGAACTTTTTCAAGTTTTGGGCATTCCAAGTGCAAGGCACGAGCTTTCCATCCTTGGTCTTGAACTTGTTGGTGCCGTTAGAGCATGCTTCAACTACCTTGTAAGGACCTTCCCAATTTGGCGAGAGCTTTCCGTAAGTTTGGGGTTGGCTAATCTCCACCTTTCTTGTAACCCAATTGGAAGACTCCTACTCAGAATCTCCTACTTTGAACTTTTTGATTGTAATAGCAAGTAACCCTTTGCTTGTCTATTTGTATTTTGAAGTACGCCTTAACCCTTTCCTGCTCTAGTAATTTAAGGTTAGACCTCAACCCATCTTCATTTTTCTCCAAGTTGAAGTTGTAGACACGAAAACCCGGCATGCCAATTTCTATAGGTATAAGTGTTTCAGCTCCAAAAGTGAGGTTGAAAGGAGTATTTTCGGTTCCATTTTTGTAGGTAGTGTAGTATGACCACAAAATACTTGGGAGCTCTTCAACCCATTTACCCTTAGCATCATCAAGCCTCTTCTTAATGCCTTCAAGAGTGGTGCGATTAGTCACTTTAACCAAACAATTGCTTTAAGGATGGCTCACGGAGGAGAAACATTGTTCTATACCCAAGTCATGGCAAAACTTTTTGAAGGGTTCTCCTTGAAATTGCAAGCCGTTGTTCGAGGTAAGTGTCTTAGGTATTCCGAAGAGACATACGCCATAACATTCTTTCAAAAGAATTGTATGATTTGTTGATGAGTAATGGTCGCCAAGGCTTCGGCCTCCATCCACTTAGTAAATAGTAGATGGTTACCACCACAAACTTCTTTTTTTGTGTGTGATATTGAAAAAGGACCTAAGATATCTATACCTACTGAGCAAAAGGCCATGGAGTAAGAATTGGAGTAAGTTGTTCAACCGGATGTTGAAGTTGGTTAGAGTGAAATTGGCACTTATTACATTTTCGTACATAGTTCATGGAATCCACTAACATTCTTAGCCAATAGTAACCTTGTTTTTGCACCTTTTGTGCTAGAGCTCTTCCTCCAACATGGTATCCACAAATCCCCTCATGTACTTTGGCCAAAACATATTGAGCTTCACTTGGATTTAGACACCAAAGATAAGGCATTGAATAAGACCTTCGATACAAAGTTCCATCAATGAGCAAGTATTTGGCTGACCTTTTTTCTACCCCTTGTGCCACGATCTTATTGTCGGGATCAATTTTTCTTCTTTCAAGTATTGAAGGATTGGGGTCACCCAATTTGGAATGGAGTCAATATCTATGACCTCCCCATAGTTTATACTTCTTTCCTTTTGAACCTCCAAGAACACTTCCTTCAACATATTGGAATGTACTAAGCTTGCAAGTTTTGAGAGGGCTTCCGCTTCCTTGTTTTTATCTCAACTCACATGGACTATGTCAAAATTTTCAAAGTGTGAGGTCAAGTCATTCACCTTGGTAAAATAAAATTGTAGGGATGGCTCCCTTGCTTCATATTCTCCTTTAACTTGTTGAACTACAAGGTTTGAGTCCATATTTGCCAACAAGTTTTTAACCTTCAACTCTTTAGCTAGCCTAAGTCCGGAGACTAAGGCTTCATACTCGGCTTCATTGTTACTCGTTTGAAATTTAAACCTTAAGGCGTAGCTTGTCTTGAATCCCTCCGGAAAGGTAAGAACAATACCCATACCACACCCTTCAGCATTGCTCGCTCCATACAAGACCACATGCATTTTCCATAGAGGTGAGTCTAGGATTTGCCTCCCAGAAGGAGGGGTCACCTCTTGCATTTTCTCCTTACTTGATTCTTACAAGTTCTTCCCTTCCATTCCTTCTAATATGAAATTGGATAAAGCTTGTGCTTTGATTGCTGTCCTCTCTTAGAAATAGATGTCATACTTAGCTCAATGGCCCATTTTACCAACCTCTCTGAGACTTCGGGCTTCAAGAAGACAGACTTGAGTTGATGATTGGTAAGAACTACAATTGGATGACTCAAGAAGTAGGGCCTGAGCTTTCTCACCGTCATCACTAAAGCTAAAGCTAATCTTTCAAAGGTAGGATACCGAGTCTCTGGATCACTTAGTACTTTACTCACATAGTAAACTGGCTTTTGGACCTTATCTACTTTTTTTATGAGAACGACGCTCAACATCGCGAATGAACAAGCTAAGTATAAGTAAAGAGTCTCTCCGGGTTCGGGCTTAGTTAGGAGTGGAAAAGAAGTTAAGTATTCCTTCAACTCCTCAAATGATTTTTGGCACTCTTCCGTCCATTGAAAATTCTTAGAATTTCTTAAAGTTTTGAAAAAAGGCAAATTTCTATTTCCGAACTTGGATAAGAGATGACTTAAGGCGGCCGTCACCCCTTAAGCCTTTGTACTTCCTTGATTCCCTTGGGAGGTCCTATGTCTTGAATGGCCTTGATTTTTTCGGGGTAAACTTCAATCCCTCTTTGAGTTACCATAACCCAAAAACTTTTTGTGTGAAACTCTGAAAGCACATTTTTTTGGATTTAACCTCATCTTCAACTTTCTCGTGGTAGTGAAGATTTTTCGGAGGTTCTTCACATGATCTTCTTTCAACTTACTTTTGACAAGCATGTCATCTATGAAGCTTCCATATTTCTGTCCAATTGATTGGTAAACATTCTATCCACCATCCTTTGATTCGTGGCTCTGGCATTTTTTAAGCCAAAAGGCATTACCCGGAAACAATAAGTACTGGAGTTGGTGATAAAGATGGTCTTCGCCCTATCCTTGCGATTAAAAAGGATTTGGTAATACCCTTTGTATGAATCCAAAAAGAAAATAACTTCACACCCAGAGGTGGAGTCTACCACAGTATCTATGCGAGGTGAAAGATATCAATCTTTGGGGCAAGCCTTGTTCAAGCTTGTGAAGTCTATGCACATCCTCCACTTAACCCCTGGTTTGGGCACTATGACTACATTGCTAAGCCATTCCGGGTATTGGAATTCTTCTACTATCTTGACATCCAAGAGCTTGTCTACTGTACCTCTACCGCTTGGCTGTTTTCCCTTCCAAAAGTCTTTTTTTTGGATTACTGGTTTAAAACTCAAATCTACGTCAAGGCAATGCATGGCAATGTCAGAGTCAATCCCTGGAATATCTGAGGGATCCCAAGTAATAAGATCTTTGAATTCCCTAAGAAAAGAAATGAGGTCTTCCTTGATGTCTCCCACGAGGGACTTTCCCACTTTCACAACTTTGCAATGATCATTTTCATCTGTAAGAGCACATTCTCAAGTTCCTCAGCGAGTTCTCCTTTTGGGTTGAGTTCCTCTTTTTCTTCCAAGAGTTAAACATTGTAAATAGGATCAACCTCCTTCCCTTTCAACTTCAATGATGCTATACAACACTACATCGTTGTGACTTGATCTCCTTTTATCTCGCCCACTCCATTCTCCGTTAGAAATTTCATCTTCATGTGATAGGAGGAAGGGATAGCACCAAGTGCTCCAATAGTAGGTCGGCCAATAATGATGTTGTAAGGCGAAGATACCTTGGTGACTACAAAATCAATCATGAGTTGAACATCTTGAGGATTTGTACCAAACATGATGGGAAAAGTAATACATCCAAGAGGTTTAACCACTTCTCCGGCAAACCCAACCAATGGCGAAGTCACTAGTTTCAAATCTTTCTCTTCCAATTTCATTTGTTTGAAGGATTCATAAAAATGAATATCTGCAGAACTTTCATTTTCAATCAAGGTTCTCTTCACATCACAGTTCATTTGTAATGGGTAAGGTCACTACCAAGGGATCGCTACGAGGGTGAATCACTTGTGCCGCCTCCTCCACGGTGAATATTATGTCTTGACACAACCTAGGCTTCTTCATGCTAGATTGGACCAAGTTTATCTAACGAGCATATGCCTTGAACTATGATGTAGAGTCACCATTTGGTAATCCCCAAAGATAGTATGAATGATGATTCTCCCTTAGTTTTCTACCCTCGCTATTCTTTCTGCTCGAGGCAGACCTCGATCTTCTTTGTTTGAGTTTTGTGCTTGGCGTTGAGGTAATCTACCTCCATCCATCCCTTGGATGAATTGCTTAAGGTAGCCCCTTCTTATCAAGTCTTCAATCAAATTTTTGAGGGAAATACAATCATTGGTCTCATGTCCATGATCTTTGTAAAAATAGCACCATTTGTTCTTGTTGTGCTACTCTGGGTCACTCCTCATAGGCCGCCCAGGCCACTTGACATAAGGTTCTTTCTTTATGGCGGCCAAGATGAGTGAGAAGGTTGTGTATTGAGTGGGGTATAAACTTTAGGAGAGTCGGGACTCTTCCTATAAGGAATAGATATGGATAACCTATACCTCACACAAACCTTCTATGGATGTCTACTCAACTAATTCCTCCATTTGCTTTTCTCTTCTATCCATTTTCACCCCCAGACTCTCTTTTTCTCCTTTCCTCTTCATCTACTTGAACGAACTCTTTAGCCCTAAGAAAAAGTTCATTGAGGGTGGCGGGCAACCTTAAATTGAGATCAAATGAGAACTTTCTGGGCTTAACCCCACTTTGGAATGCCATGATTTGCATATCTTCCATAGCTCCTTGCATCCCAATAGTCTCCTTATTGAATCTATCTACATAGTAGAGGAGGAATTCTTCTGGTCTTTGCATGAGATTAAGCAAATGAGTTCTTGTCTTTCAAATCCTTTTTTGGTTCCCAAATTTGTTCAACAAGAGGTCTACAAGTTGATCAAAACTTCTTATATCTCTTTTCTTGAATCACATCAGACCCTCTGAACCAATCTGAGGCTGCGCCCTTGAGCATTCCGGGGAATACTTTGTACAGGATAGCATCTGAAGCACCTTGTAAACACATCTTGGCTTGATAAGCTTCAAGGTGCTCCCACGAATCCAAACTTCCATCATAAGATTCAAAATGAGGTGTTTGTCAATGCCTGGGAAGAGGTTCTTGCATTATCTCATTGGTGAATGGCAAGGAGTACTTGTATCTTGCAGCCATCCTTCCTTGTCATCCATCATGTCTACCCGAACTTAGAGCTCTTCCAACTTTCTTCTTAGATCTTCTTCTCGCTCAGGTATGCACTCCAAAATTTGCTACCTTTCACAAGGTTTTCCCTCTCCCTTGCTACTAAGGCCACCTCACTTGGGCTCCTTGTTCTAGCTTCACTTGGCCTAGAGGAGGCTTTTCTTCTAGACTCATGCTGGGCAAACCAGCTTTCACATTCTTGTCGGGTGGACCCGATTGGAGTTACGTCGCTTCCTCCTTGATTATCCCGTCGTATAAATTGCACGAGAGTGTTTCTCATCCAAGGGGCTCTGATGTGTAGAGTGGACAACCTATGAGTTTCCACCAGAATTATGCGAATATTATCTTCCACCTTTACCACCTTGTTGCTCATTCTAATGTTTCATGAGTAACTTCTTTAACATGGCATTCTGTTGCCTTAGCAATTATATCTCTGCCACTCAATTATTAGTCTAGAGACTAGGATCCCCCGCTTGCCCCTCCAATCGATCAAATATTCTAATTGATAGATTTGACTGGTGTTGGGATACAACCTCCTTGCCTCTATCTGGATTGTGGCGGTGGGTGTTGCGCATGTTTGTAGCCATAGATAAAGACACAAGATGGCTTCTTGTTCAATTCCCATAGACGGGGCCAAATGTTGATGCGTGAATGAAGCGCATGTACCTAGGTTCTAGGAAATCTGTAACCAGAACAAGAGCAGCGGGGTTATGTCCCTTAGGAGAAGCTTCGACGCTCAAGTTAGAATTGGTGATAGGAAGCCAAAATTGAGAGTAAAATGAGAGGTTAAATTGGATTAAGTGTGGAGTTGAGAGAATGAAATTAGAATCCATTTGTTTACCTCCAACTTACTATTTGTACTCTTCCAGGATGTGTTTGAATAGTTCATGGGCTTAGAAATAATTATTGGGCCTATAAGGCCCTTAAATATATTGAATATCTTCAAGGCTTAATTTTAAATAAAAATCACCAAAATATCCTGTCACATGTTTGACAGCTTTGACTAACCGGCCACGTGTCCGCGAACCATTGGACGGTATCTTTTGGCATCATCAGTATTCATTTTTCTAATAACTAGAATCTATTAAATCCATCGCATTAAATAATTATCAAATTTTAAGGAAATAGAAGAATTCCTTCTTCATACTAAACAAATATTGGCTAACAAATACTTCTATTTCACAATTGCTATCCCTGCAACTTCAACATCTGCTCGTCAGACAATGCGTTGGAATATTTAGGAAATCCAAGATGCAGAGGAAGACTAGTCTAGTCTCCTATGATTTCGTTAGAACCTCATGTTATAACTTTGTATATATGTGCATATGAGTGTGTAGAGTTTGCAGCTATGTAGAAAAAGATTAAACTTGTGTCTTCTAATACTGTAAAAATTAGAAACTATGGGTGTGTTCGTTTGGACTAAAAATAATTTCAGAAAAATATTTTCCAAAAATTTTTTTGGTGCCAAACACCTGAAAATATTTTTCAATTTTCCTTCCTTTGGCTGAAAATAACTTACGAAATTTTTGAATGTAAGTTATTTTTCGAATAATTCAAGAGTGACATTAAATCTCAAATACTTACTTTTAGAATTTTGTTTGCTAAACTTATTTTCGTTTTCAATTCTTTTTCATTCATTTTTATCTCAATCTTGGGTCCCACACTAATATAACTATCATTATGCATATTTTACTATTATATTGTACTATCATTTAATTTTGCACAAAATCAATCTTTTATTAATCACAATTACTTGTAAGGTATTTATTACCATTATTATAAGTTGTTTATTTAAGTTGTATTCATAAAATTAAAGATAAAACCGTTAAAAAAATTTATTTCAAAATATTTTCATTTTGTTAACCGAACACCAGAAAATTATAGGGCAAATGGACTTTTTCATGTAAAATATTTTCCAAGGTCAAGAAAATATTTTCAGTCCAAACGAACACACCCTATAAAGCAAATAAGTTGATATGTGAATATAAGGTAGATATACCTGGTGGTTTAGTCTGCTAAGGCATATCCAAACATACAATCTACATAATTCTATTATTGGATAGTAGTGGTATGTAATATTTATTTTGTTTGAAAGTACTATCGGAGAGCAAATGAAACTGAATTGGTAATGATCCTCACAGTCAAGGTTAGAAAAATATTACTTGCTTTTGCTCCGCAGCTATATAAATGTTGTTGATGCTAGAATTTGTTGTATGCTCATGTGAGGTACTGTTTGCTTTGGCCGGAGTCTCACGATTTTGCCCTTGAAAAGGCGCATCACATAGGAGGGATGTATGCCCCCTGACTTATAAGTTAGACTCTTTCTTAGCTATCAACCAATGTGGGATTTTTGGTCCCTCCACTTTACATCACCACAAGGCCCCTAGCTAAGAAAGAGTCTCGTGTACAGTTCGAGATTCCCACAGACAGCACTATTATGTTGATGTTAGAATTTGTCATGTGCTCATGTGAGGTATTGTCTACTTTGGCTGGAATTGTTTTGCCCTTGAAAAAGCGCTTCATATGGGAGGGATGGCCCCCTTCCTTATGAGCTAGACTCTTTCTTAGCTATTAACCAATGTGGGATCTTTGGCCCCTTCACTTTACATCATCACAAGCCTCCCAGCTGAGGAAGAGTCTTGTGTACAGTCCAAGGGTCCCACAGACGATGCCATTATGTTGATGTTAGAATTTGTTGTACACTCATGTGAGTATTGTTTGCTTTGGCCAGAGCCTCACGATTTTACTCTTGAAAAGGTGCCTCACATGGGAAGAGTGGTCCCCTACCTTATAAGTTTGACTCTTTCTTATTTGATGGGGCTATCAATCAATTTGGGATCTTTGGCCCCTTCACTTTACATCATCACAAGCCTCCTAGGTAAGGAAGAGTCTTATGTACAGTCCGAAAGTCCTACAAATGGTGCCATTATCTTGATACTAGAATTTGTCGTGCACTCATGTGAGTATTGTCTGCTTTGGGCGGAGCCTCATGGTTTTGCCCTTGAAAAGTCACCTCACATGGGAGGGATAGCCCCCTGCCTTATAAGTAAGATTCTTTCTTAGTTATCAACCAATGTGGGATCTTTGACCGCTCCACTATACATTACCACAAGCCTCTCAGCTAAGGAAGAGTCTTCTGTACAGTCTGAGAGTCCCACAGACGCGCCATTGTGTTGATGCTAGATTTGTCGTGTGCTCATGTGAGGTATTGTCCGCTTTGGCCTGAACCTCACGGTTTTGCCCTTGAAAAGCCACCTCACATGGGAAGGGTGGCCCCTTGCCTTATAAGGTAGACTCTTTCTTAGCTATCAACCAATGTGGGATCTTTGACGTCCCTCCACTTTACATCACCAGAAACTCCCCAGCTAAGGAAGAGCCTTGTGTACAATCCGAGATTCCCACAGATAACACCATGATGTTAATGTTAGAATTTGTCATGCTCTCATGTTAAGTATTATCTGCTTTGACTGGAGTCTCAGGGTTTTGCCCTTGAAAAGGCGTCCCACATGGGAGGGGTGGCCCCCTGCCTTATAAATTAGACTTTTTCTTAACTATCAACTAATGTGGGATCTTTGGTCCCTATACTTTACATCACCACAATTATTGGAATTTAACCCTGCAGGTGGAGGCAATCTAGCTTTTTGGAAGTATTAGAGTCCTCTTAAGCATAGTAATTAGAATCCGATATTACCCTTACGATCTTATAATTTTGCAATTTAAATTTACAAATTCAATCCCGATCATAGAAGTAAGATTGTTGTTATAGATAAACGCAAATCTCTTAACTAGAATCTTGTGATTTATGTTTATATTTACAAACTTAAAGTTAGTGTTTTGATAGTATTTTTTATTCAAATGTTATAATTTATGAGTTAAACTATTCATATTATTTTTTAATTTTTAATTGAAGAACGGTATTAAATTTGTGATGGTACGGAACTTTTTATAATACAAGTATATAATGGTAAATAATATATATTTATGTTAATAAAAAAAATTTTGTAATGAATATTAACATTTTATATTTATTTGTATAAGTTTCTATTAAATATTAGCTTTAAAAATAAATAAAGTTATATTTTTATATTTTTTATAGGATATTACGATCTTAGAATTTTATTTACGATCTAATTTTACAATATTCAAAATGATCTAACGTAAAATCCCGATTCTACAAACCTTGTTCTTAATAAAACAACCCCAAAAAATAAAGAAAAGAAAACAAGGAGGAATTCATGCAACTTTTCAACCCATGTCTCAAGTATGAACAAGAGTTGACATAATCACTAATGCAAAACCTTTTTTTATTTAGAGTAGTTTTGGAGAATTTAAAGTTATTCCTCACTCATAAAGCTAGGGATATGTGCGCCAACGCATTTTTATTGACTTATAATATTTCTTACAAATTGCTACATCAAGCAACAGACAGCTGGCACTAAATGAACTTGAATTGTTCGCGAGTAACGTGTATGACCTTTGAGCCAAACCCGCTTAGCTAATTGATATTTTAACAAATGCAAAAATTAGTTTGAGCTCAAAAGTGAAAATATCACTGCCTGAGCTCCATGGGCACAAATGTAGCCAAACGTTATAACCTAAGGGCCCCTCTAAACCCCTCATGATTCCTTCAGCAGGAATATCCCTTTCAATTGAGAAGAAAATCCTACCAATCTTTTTGACCAATTCCTTTTGCCTACGTAACCTTCCTTATAGATGAATTTCTTGCCTACCCGGAAAACAATTGAAACTAAAATTGATCAATCTTGTAACTTAAATTTGTTCTAGGGTTTTGATGGAAGGACTCCAAATAGTGTGACTGGGGTCAAAAAGGGAAGAAGAAAAAAAAAAAACAATACAAAAAGGAGTGCGCTGTGCGCATAAAAAACTTAAAAGCACTTGAATATATGATGAATATATTTAGAAAAATTCTATATTCTAATTAGTACCTGTTTTGAAAACTTAAACTCCTTTTTTGGTCGTAATTTAACTTTTTTGGTCAACAAAAAATAATTTTATAATTAATAATTTATATAACTTTATAAGAATTTTAATAAAATTTATTCAACAAAAGTAAAATTGATATCAAATATTAACATATATAAATTTAAAATTCTAAAAATGTTAAAAAAATTTATATAAAATTGAACTATAAAAATTTAGTGTTTTAATCAGAAAAGTCAAATAGTAATAATTTTAATAAAACAAAAATAGTATAATATTATATCACATCATTTTAAAATTGTGTCACACAAACTTTCAAATGGGATAGATATAATAATAGGACTGCAGGATTTCTCGGTTTATTTAATAATTGTCCTTCCGGCAAGACAAACAACTCAGGTCTTATGTTTGCAATAATAGGTGAATAAAGAAAATATTTAGTTAGATCCGATCTTTGACTTCTAGACTCTGTAATCATGATTAAATATTAAAAAATCTTGCTTATTTACATCAGCTGATATCATCAATTCTCTAAAATTTAATCTTGACCACAGGATTTACAAGTGAAATCAAAGATCGAATTTACCTAATTATTTGCCATAGAATAATCACGCGAACAAATCATGTCTGTTTGCACTTTGCAATTTCACATAATTAAATATTCGACTATTTAAAGGGAAAATGTAAACTACAAGATTTCTTTTTTTTTTATCCGGTACAAAATATTATAAGAACTCTCTACCATGGGAAACGGAGAACAAGTACATAGAGATGTGTACAATGTCGTACTTCCTTAGTAAACTGCATCCTCTTGTCGGGCTGATAAAACATTAAAGGCTTTCCAACGTTAGATTCGTAATCTAATTAATCAACTTAGAAGAATAAGCTTTGCCACATGATTCTAACTTTTCTGTTATCACAAATTCTCGCACACGAGGGATTGTAACACATTTTCGGTCTGATGAAACCTTTGAAATTATAATCCCAAGATTTCCCATTTACGAGTCTTGAATAAGGTATAAGGGATTTTTTTTTTTTTTTTTTTTGGGGTTCCTTAGTACTAATTTCAAAATTTCCATTTAGCCTCTCAAGTTTTACTTTTCACACCTTTGATCATTCATGTTTTGGTCTCATCTAATATTTATGACCCATTTTTTTAATTTTTTTTTTGTGGTCCAACGATAACAAATAATAATCACTAATTGTTAGCCACATAGCATAAATCACTTTTTGAATGTTTGATTCCTTATATTTCTAACATTATTCAACAGTTTAAAATAAAATAAATTGACATTACAAATTATACAAACGCAAGAGACCAACCAATGATTATATATGCAGCAATCAAATTGAGACAAATACCAAATAAATGACCAAACGTTAAAAATAAGGGACTAACTGAAACTAAAGGAAATCTTGGTAGACGGGTCTGCTTAGCAATCCTTATATCGAATGTAAACTGTTTTCTTTAAAAAAATATTTTTTTTCGAAAATATTTTACATGAAAAATTCATTTAATATAAAATTTTTTGATGTTTGGATGACAATGAAAATATTTTTGAAGTATAACTTTTTAATTTTTTAATTTTATCAATATGAGTTTAAAAAGACTTATAACAATTTTAATAAATACTTCACAATTAATTGTTACCAACAAAAGATTGATTTTATTTAAAATTAAATTATAAGATAATATAATTGTAAATTATGGATAATGATAATTATATTATGTACAGTGGGATCTACTATAAAGAGAAAATGAATGGATAAGAATTGAGAATAAAAATAAGTTTGATAATTAAAGTTATAAAAGTATGTATTTGAGATTTGATGACACTATTAAACTATTCGCAAAATAACTTACACTCAATAATTATGTTAGTTATTTTTAGCTAAATGAAAAAAAATTAAAAAATATTTTACACAAAAAATTATTTTTCAATATTTGATTGAAGAATTACTAGAAATTCAAAAAAATACATTCTTAAAAATTATTTTCAAGCCAAAATATTGTAATTTTTGCAATGTACTGTCCTACAGGCCTATTACGTATAATATAAGTAACACAAAATTTGGTTGATAAAGAAAAACTAGCCAGTAGTAGAGCTGTAATGACAATGCCCAAAGCAAAGAATAAAGTAAGGGCACAAATGCGTCGGTGATGGAGACTTCACTTTCTTAGTCAATTCTTCTTATTATTATTATTATTATCTTTATCACTATTTTTATGTCGATCACAAGAAAATTCGACATATAAGAAAACGACCATCGTGCTTCTGCCTGTTTGTCATTTGCTCATACTGGACGTTAACATGTTCTACTTCTAAAGGTTCTGGCCTTATTGGGCAAGCTAGAGTTTGTGAATCGTGATGTCGATTCCATGTGATTTGAGATGTGGCAATCTTTTAGACACATCTAAATGGAGTTTGACAATTTCATTTTACGGCCAATATCGTATTGACAAATTATAAGGCATATTGTATTTAATGTTAGATAAATTGATAAAATAGACAGAAAACTAAATTGTATGAGAATTAAATGAACGATTTCCATAAATTGCTAAAAATGCCTTTATGAATCAAGTTTAGCAATAGGCGGAGTAGATTAGCCTAGAGAAAATTTTAGATTTACTGATGCAATATTGCAATACATGTGGTATGTTACTTATTTCACCATTAGGTTGTTTAGGAAAATAATTTACAAAACTATAAATTTAAAATTACTTAATCAAAGTTACTTCACGCGTCAAGATCATAATGAATCACTAACCTCGATTTTAGATATATAATCGGATTTTGTTTCTTTTTTTTTGAATTTAATTACACATTAGAAATTTTGTCACTTTGTTATTTTATATAAATGTAGTCAATTGTTTACATGTCTACTTGTGCTCATTTGAAGCTTTTCTTTTCTGTTTTTTTTTTTTTTTTTGTTTAAAGATTAGTGGCAATTATACCTTAAAACTCACACAACATCTGTAATTGCATTTGTGTTTGAACCCAAATAATAATAAACTTTACCATTTCTAAAAGATGCTCTAATATAAATAAATATAAAAGAATAATGTGAAAATTTGATTTTGACAAAATTACCCTAAAAAAATTGTGGAGAAAGTTCACTTCTATTTATTTAATTTTTAATCATTCCATATTATCCATTTTTTGTAGAAATTGTTGCATTTTTCTTAAATAACTTATACAATATTTTATTCATTTCTAAAGGAAGCACAAAAAAGAATTTTTACAAATACTTTTTGTTTATTTTATTGTACAATGACGGAACAGATTAAAAATAAAAGTAAGTAAATTGTTTTCACTTCATATTTAGTCAAAGAGCATAAAATACTTCTTTGGCTTAAGTTTCTTCAGTGTCTAAGTTCCACGAATGAACCAATTTTTTAGACGATCCTGCCACTGTTTTTCTCTCAGCTCAGCCAGAAGAGGAAGATTAGTAATCACAAAAGGTTACGGACAAAAATGCTAATGTCTCTCCTCTAATAAGAAAGTGCTAAAATGCAAATTAAAACTTCTTAATTGGGGTGGTTAGACGGGAGTTGGGATGTCCCCAAAAAAAAGAAATTAATCTTTCATGCACATCATTGAGTGTAGATTCATGTTATATGCGTCTTGTATGAATTTTAAATTTTTATACATATAACATGCATCTATACATAATAATATAAAAAAATTTCTACACCAATAATATATAAAAGATTAAAAAAAAACAAAATTAACTCTGATTCTTATCCTACCATTATAAAATTAGTACCTATCCTTGCACAATATTCATGGATCATGGGGACAATTATTCTAGCTCTCTCTTTTGGTTTCTCTCCCAAGCAAACATTTGAGACCCTCAATTATATCGGCTACTTGTGAACTCCTGAAATTTTGTTAGGGTAGCATCGAACACCCCCCAACCCACCCAAAAAAAAAATAAAAAAATCGATGTACTACTCTAAATAAATACAACTTATATGACCGTACAGGTTTAAGATAGAATATTCTATTTGTCTAAAAAATACAGACGTTTTCTTTCGCAATTTTTGCTGCCGAAATGTTAATTTAAATTCCCAGTTTGTATTGATATTTTGATGAAAGATTTGAAATTTATTTATTTATTAGAGTAATTTTTAAAGTTAAAAACAATAAACTTTAAATTTATCTAGATTAAAAAGTTTGAAAGGAAAGATTTCAAATATCTTTTAGTTTGGGTGGATTTAAACATTAACCAATTAGGACTGACAATTTATGATATGACACAAACAAGATATGAAATTAACAAATTATTACACGGCTCGAATCTTATTATTGGTTATTATTGGGTCGACCTATTTCTGACACAAAGTAAACTGATTGGGTTGAGCCAACTCGTAATTTGTATGATAACCCATTAACTTACTGTATGAACAGATTTTACTAAAATTACATCAATTAAAATTTAATATAGCATATTCAACATTGTAAATAATAGTGTTAATGTAATATTACTAAATCAAACAGAATAAATGCTTTCTAGAAAACATCAAAATTTCTAATAATATATTCTAAATTGCTATGATAACAAATCTAAAAATTAAATTTGAAATTTTAATTCAAATGGGTCGCAAGTTGTTTAATTTCACAAATAGACTCGTACATTTCTAGTCGAGTAAATGGGTGATATGAGAATATGGCATGAATATAAACAGGTCAGACACGAATATGACACGATAATAAACAAACCCCACATAATATGACACAAACACTACATGATAAAAAACAGATCTCACCTAACATGACACGATAATAACACAATATCACCCATTAACACCTCTAAATCCATAGCTGTCATTGACCCCTTAAATGTTGGTTCCTACAGTAAGCATGTCATTGATATATAGGCATATAATCACACCATATTCATTGATAAATTTAGAATAAACATATTTATGATCATTATTATGCCAAAAACCATGTGACAAAATTACATAATCAAACTTCTCATGCCACTGTTTTGGTGCTTGTTTTAAGCCATATAATGACTTAATTAATTTGCAAACTTATTTTTCATTTTCTAGTAACACAAACCCTTGAGATTGTTCCATATACACTTCTTCTTCTAGATCACCATTTAAAGAAGGCGTTTTAACATTCATTTGATGCAAAAATAAAATCATATATTGACGCAAGAGCTAACAATACCTCAATAGACATTAATCTAGATATAGGGGCATAAGTATCAAAATAATCCATATTTTCTTTTTGTCTAAATCCTTTAACAACCAATCTGGGATTAAAAGTTTGTAAAGACCCATTTGTATCATATTTTCTTTTGAATACCTATTTGCATTCTATAGGTTTAAAATCAAGAGGTAGGTCTATTAATACCCAAGTGTTATTCCCAATAATGAATCCATTTTGTTGTTGATTACCTCTTTCTAGAATGAAACATTGTGTGAAGACATACCTTCACTAAATGTTTTAGGATCATCTTCTGTGTTTTACACAACAGGTATTTTATTCAAAATAGTCCTAGTCCTACTTCCTTCAAATAACAATATTACAGATTGAGTATATATAAAATTTGGGTCAAACTTTTCCTTCCTAATATGTTGACTTCTTCTCAGTTCGATAGAAGAGTTGTATTTTCCTTTTATTAGGAACCAAAGGAAGTAAATTAGGAATAGAACTTTCTTCTAGCATTTGCGAACTTGTAAAATCATTGCAAAATTCAATAAATTCAACATTCTTTAATTCTACAATTACATTAGAATCTAAATCTAATAACCAATATGTTTTTGAATTTTTAACATATCCTACAATTACACTCCATAAAGCAGTTGGTCCTAATTTTGTTCTTCTAAGATTAGGAACTATAAAATATGCTAAACAGCCCCAACTCTTAACTACTCAAGATTTGATTTTCTTTCATTCCATAATTCATAGAGAGATACTTTCAATTTTGTAGACAGAATTTGATTATGCACATGACAAGCAATAAGTAATGCTTCTCCCCACAAGTTCATTGGTAGCTTTTAGATGCATTCTAGACATGACATTCATTATATCTACTAATGTTCTATGATTCCTTTTACTAAACCATTTTATTGAACAGTTTATGGTGCACTACCTTAGTGTATAATCCCATTTTCTTTACAAAAGAAAAAACCAATAGGAAAATATTTGCCTCTTCTATCACTACGGAAAATTTTTATTTTCCTTCCCTTTTGATTTTCAACTAGAGAATTATAACATTTAAATTTATTAAATACTTCCTCTTTAATCATCAATGAATGTTATAGAGTATCTGTTTCCACATCTAGTTATCATGTCATTTAATTCACATATATCAGTATGTAATAAATCTAACAAATTTGAATTTCTTTCATTAGGGAAAGGTTTTCTAGGCATTTTTACTTAGATGCAAATTTGACATTTATCATGATTATCATTTGTATATGAAATAAAACCATATTTTTCAAAAATTTTAATGTCCAATGTTTCACATATACAAAAGGTGCATGCCATAAGGAAGAATACTCATACAATATAAGTAGAAAAAGTAATTTTATTAATACTCAATTTGAGCATTCCATCACATGAATATCCTTTCTCAACCAAAAGCTCCACATTTTTAGACAAGATCGCACTATCAGATTCTAGAATAGCCTTAATACCCTTCTTATATAATAGATTTGCAGAAACTAGGTTTTTCCTAAATTTTGGTACATGAAGAACATTAACCAATATTAACTTTTTTCCAAAAGTAAATTACAATTCAATAGTTCCTTTTCCTAAAACTTTTGCTAGTATATTGTTTCCCATCATTACTTCTTGTCCTTGTACAACATCTTCATAATGCTTAAATTGACTTGTCATTGTACACATGAATAGTAGCACCACAATCGAACTACCAATCTACTAATTTAGATGCATTAGCGATATGAAATTCTGTTATTATTCCAATATATATATCAATGACCATTGCAATTAATTCAGTAGATTCCACCAGATTCACCTTCTTGGACTTACTATTTTTTTCTTTTATTAAAGGGTATCTTGAAAGACCTGCATTCACATTTAAAATACCCTTTCTTTCCACAATGGTAGCAAACTTTATTCTCTTGGAATTGTTGTTGTTGTCAGAATGTTTCTTTTTATTTCCTACAAATTTTTATAAATTCACTAGATTCGATTAGAATCATTTTTGTCACAAATTATGGTTTCCTCTTCGATACAAAGATGTTTCATTAATTGTTATACAGAAAGTTCTTGTCAATGGAGCAGTTTCTTCCTGTCTCTTATACTAACTTTGAGAGAGTTTCATAATGATAATCCCTACTTGGAAGGCTTCAGGAAGTACTACTATCAAATATTTTAGTTTTTACACATAAATTTGCATTTCATACACTGGATCCAATATAGATATAGTTTCTTTTATAACAAATTCACAATAGTTTATGATAATAAATTTATCTACTCCTTGTTTTCCTATATTGTACTTCTTTTTCAATGATCTCCAAATTTCTTTTTGAGATGTGACTGAGGTGAACAAATTACTGCAAACGATTAGACAATGTATTCAGAATATGGCCTCTACAAAGCAACACATCTTCCTTTCTCTTAGTATGGGCTGCCTTTAATTAATCAGTATCTTCTGGAGCAAGATTTAGAACTTCTGGCAGATTGGCATCAAGAACATATGATATCTTCAAAGCAGTAAGCTAGAATATCAATTTTTCCTTCTAATGATTGAAGTTAGTGCCATCAAATCTATCGAACTTTACAAACTGTTGATTCAAGACTTTGAAAGTAGATCCACTTGCATTCTCTACATTGCGAATAATTCCTTAAAATTGTTATGAAAGTAAGCTGAAAATCGAGAGAATGAGAACATAAACTAGATGGTTCGAGGTGTGAAATAACACTTTATTTAAGGAATTATTTGCCCCAGTATTTTGCCATTGAGTTAAAAGCAAAATTCCCCTAAGATACAATAAACAACTAAAATCTACATACAACAAATTTTGAAGATTTCCCTAAAATTTGTAAATAGAAAATTGTGTTCATGTAAATTTTATAGTTTAATGAGCCATGTATAGACGTGAATGGAGATAAATTAAAGAGTCATAACCTTTAAAATTATTGTATGAAAAAGTGTTAATCGAATGATATAACCATTCATCTTTTTTGCATAAAAGGGTGTTAACCAAATGAATTCAACCATTCCACTTTATTACATGAAATGGTGTTAATCAAGTTGATATAATCTTTCAAATAACCATGAAAAGCTACTTTCCCATATTGAAAAATGACACCTTTTTTATTTTATTTCAAACTCTTTAACAGTTATCAGGTTCACCAATTCCAAAAATTACTCCCTATAGTTAAATTAGTTAACTTGGAGACCCTTTTGTTTTTATCACTTAGATGTAACAATTGGAAAATCATTCTTGAGGTAAATTTGGAACAAGTATTCTTCCTATCTAACTTTGCATAAGTTTTCATTAAACAGCAAGTAGAAGTAGATTAGTAGTGTAGAATTAGTGTCAGATGGTTATATAATTTGTAATGCTGTTCACAATATATGAGTTTCAATTTAGTTTAGTACTAATATTTCCCGTTATATGTAAACAAAAACATAAGAAGTAAAATTAAGAAAAAACATGGATTGCCTCCCATGTAGCACCATTTTTTATAGTCTTACGCTCGACTATTGCACTCTCGCTCATGTGAAACATGCTAGGGTGGTTGGCCACCCCCTTCCTCTAGGTCTTTACAGAAAAAGTTTAATCCCATTCTTCTTAACTATCACTTCTTGATTCCCGACTTTTTGTTGAAGAAATCCTCATTTCCTTGTAGTCACCAAAGCCAATGTCCTTAGTAACATGTTCAATTATTTTTTGAACCATTTCCTCTTCTTTTTACGCTCTTTAAACTTTTGGATGTCACATGTCACAAACTTTTTGATGCTTTACACAACTTTCTTGATCTTTTCTCACCCCACACATGTCGTCGGGTAGTTTTGATTCTTCATTTGACCTGCCAATAGAAGAATCAAGTGAATGATTAGCACATTTTGTTGCAATCTTCAAAAATAGGAAATTTATAATTATAATCAAAAACATCAATTTCAACCAATTGATTTTCAATTTGTAAAATCAACTTCCCTTTATTAACATCTATCAATGTATGTACAGTTGATAAGAATGGCTTCCCAAGAGTCAATGGTATTTCATTGTCCTTACCGATGTCCAAAACCAAGAAATCAACGGGAACAACAACTTCTCTACTTGCACAAGCACGTTGTCTTGCAAGCCATATGGTTTTCTTTCAGTCAAGTCCATGAGTTGGAGTGTAACATTAGTCAGTTTGGGATTGGTGACTCCTAACTTGTCATAAATGGATTTTGGCATAATGTTGACACTAGTCACAAAGTGAATGATGTAGCATTGTTCCTCCAATATTCACCGGTATTGAGAAGTTACCAAGATCTTTGAGTTTAAGGGTAATTTCCATTGAAATTTTGTACTACACTTGACATCGAGATAAATTTTCTCACCTTCATCCCATTTTCGCCTCCTTGCTAGAATAAATCCTTCATAACCCGCACGTAGTTGGCCATTTTGGTGAGCATATCAACCTAGGGAATGTTGACATTAACCTTTTTGACCATGTTGATGAATTGTTGAAATTGCTTGTCTTTTCCATCTTTCTGGAATTATTGAGCCTTTAAGGGAATGGAATCTTTATCGAAGGATGCAAATTCAAAGGCTCCACTACGTGCTTCTTTTTCAGCTACTTGTTTTCATCCACTTTTGTCATCCTGTCATTATCACAACCAACTTTATTCTTCTCTTCAATCACCTTGGAGTTTTTCTTCTCTTCTTCTTTACCATCCTCTTGTTTTTCATTCGGAACAACCATTTCTTTTCCACTTCTTAGGGAGATAGCATTGCATTGCACTTTTAGGTTTGGGATTGTACCACTCGACAATGCTTTAATTGGTTTCTCATTGTTTGTCAGGTTATGTGTCCCAATTGTAGCTCAAGGTTCCTTGTAGTAGCCTACAAATTTTTATACTCCCTTTGCATATCTCTCAAAATCCCTTCTCAGATTATCATTATTGGATGTATCATGATTCACACATGCCGGATAATTTGGATTTTGAGATGATGGTCTTGGTGGTGGAGGTTGGTATGAGTTATTTCATTGAGGTGAAAAGTTCTGGGCATACCTTTGATGAGGTAGTTGATATAGTCTACATAATGAGGTTTAGTTGGAAAAATTTTGTTGTGGTTGGTTGGGTTGAAAAGAAGGATTTTGAACATTGTTTTGGTTAGTCTAAGAAAAGTTTGGATGATTTTGCCAAGAGGGGTTGTATGTTTTGCCATAGTATATGGGCTGATCATGTGAGCTAAAATTTTGATTAGAAACATATTGAACCTACTCATCTTATATCACCGAAATCTCACAAAAACCATTTTGGTGTTTTTCTCCTCAGAAATCATAACTCAGGATCCCTTGAGATGTCGACCTAATAGAGTTCACCGAATTCCTTCCCATGCTCTTTACAACCTTGTTCAAGTTTGTAATAGGACACTCATCATCACGTTCTACTGAGATAAGAAAGTATCATAATTAGGCATACCTCCTTGTTGGACGTTAGCTTAATTCACTTGTTGCTGTTGTCTAACTATAGGAGTTATTGCTCCATGATAATAATGAATAGATACCATTCTTTCCAACAATTCTTGCACTTCCTCTAGAATCTTGTAGGGGAAAGAACCTCCCGCACTAGCATCAACTATCAATATCGTCTCCGAAAATAGCCCATTATAGAAATTTCAGATTTGCAACCATAGAGGTGTAGCATGGTGCAAACACTTTCTCAACAGCTCTTTGAAGCAGTCCCATGCCTCGCCTAAGCTTTCTGTAGTGATTTGTCTAAACGATGTGATCTCGTTTCGGAGCTTAGCGGTCCTAGCCGGTGAATAGTGTTTGGCTAGGAATTCTTGAATGAGTTCGTCCCAAGTTATGAAAGTACCCTATCTATATGACTACAATCACGACCTTGCTCTATCATAGAAAGAAAAAGGGAATGCTCTCATCTGGATACAATCGGGGTGGACTCCATTGTATCGGAATGTGTCAATGACCTCCTCAAATCTAATTGAGTGCTCATAGAAATCTTCATTGGGTACTTCTCCAACCATCACATGTGTTTGGAGCATTTGTATCAATGTAGGCTTGATTTCAAAGTTATTCGCTTGCACAGGCAGCCGAGCAATGTTAGAACTTGCCGCTTTGAGATTAGATATGGCATAATCTTTAAGATGGCACAGATTAGCATTAGCATTAACCAGGTTGCCATTGTTGCCTACAACTTCCTCTTGTTCATTCACGGTGTGGTTTAGATTCTCCATTAGATGGTCTCCTTGGTTTGAGTTTTGTTGTCTACTGTTTCTATTTGTTGTACGTTCAATCTCCAAGTCAATAGGATAAAATGGTTGATTGGACGAACGAGTATCTACCATAAACTATAAGAAAGAAAACCAAAGATCAAGTATCAAAGACCAAATCCAAACACATTTGAGAGAAGACAAGAAATAATTGTAAATAATAAAAAAAGAAATAAAAAGTCTAATCTTGTAAGACTCACTACATATAATATTATTACCAAACAAAAATAGTCCCTGGCAACGGCACCAAAAACTTGTATGGTGAATTGTTGATAAGATTTTTGAAAACAATGAACAAGTAATAATAATAAAAAGAAACCTTAATTATCCTAATCAACTCCCACGCACTAACAAGTATACAAGGTGAGTTTGTATATAGGATGAGTAAGGATCGTTCCTACGAGAACTATTGGAACAATTACTAGGTTCACAAGCATATTTACTAATTAGACAAAATAATCAGGGGTTTTGACAAAATTTAAACTAAATTTAATCACAAAAAATTGAAATAAAGACAAGAATGTAAAATTCTAACCTTACAGAGAGCAATTGAGTATAATTAATTAAAACCCTAATTCAATCTGCCCTACTTGCGAGAATTTAATCAAGAACAAGAATTTAAATTAGTCTACTCTATAAAAACAATCAAAAGCAATGAAATAAAACCCTAACTACTAAACTACAGAAGAAATTAAGAATTTAAAGGCAAGAAAACAAGAATGATAATTCAAGAACAAGAACAAACAAGAACGCAATAAAAAAAAAATCTAATTGCATAAAAATAAATTAAACTCAGTAACTGTAGCAAAAATCAATGCTGATGATCGTCGAATCTTGAATTCTTGATAAGAGAACAAAATTCTAGATTGAACACTTGAGAAAGTCTACCCTACGTCTAAATTCTTATTCGAACTATTGAAACTAAAAAATAATGATGGTTGATGATTATTCTTGTTTCCTATCTTTTTCTTTGTATGTTTATATGTGTTTTTAGGGTTTTGGGGCTGTGGGATCATAAATACATGATTTTCCACACAAACGGGTCCACGGGAGGACTTTTCTTGCAAAATATGCAAATTTAAGAGACCCATCCGACGGTGTGTGCCAGGCATTGCAATTTTGTCACGTTTGGGCACTGCTTGAAAAACCAAACTGTAGTTTCGGTGCCTAGGTGCTGCATTCTGGTCACCCTTGGGCGCCATGACAGCACCAACTTCAACTTTCTCCTCAATTTTGACCATGAAGCAAGCAAAGTTTGAAAAAACTCAAAACATGAAAGTTGTATCCCTATGTCTTACCTTTCCAAAATATCTTGAATCACTCAATTGGAGCTAGAACAAGAAAATTATGCTCTATCTACCTAACTGTGTTCAAATTGCTCCTTGCCAGTGCATGTAAATTCCAATTTTATGATCAATTTCAATTCTTTCTTCACTCAAACTCTACAAAACTCAAAATAAATCATTTTAACTCATAATTTTTGCTTATATATCACTAAAAATGAGATAAGTGATACATAAATATACGACATTTACGAGCTTATCACAACCATTTCATCCTATTGATTTGGAAATTGAATAGACTATAAGTAGAACCTGCAAAAGGCAAAACTCAAACCAAGGTGACCATCTAATGGAGAATCCAAACTGCACTGTAAGGAATGAACAAGAAGAGGTTGCAAGAAACAATGGCAACCTGGTTAATGTTATGCTAACCCCCGCCATCTTAGAGATTATGTCATACCTAATTTCAAGGGGGGCGAGTTTAGTATTACTTGGCTGCCCATGCAAGCAAAAAACTTTGAAATTAAGCCTGCACTGATACAAATATTCCAAACACATGCGATGTTTGGAGGAGGACCAAATGAGGATCCCTATGAGCACTTGATCAAATTCGAGAAGATCATTGATATATTCCGATACAATGGAGTCCAACCCGATTATCTGGATGAGAGCATTCTTTTTTTCTTTACGTGATAGAGTAAGGTTACGGTTGCAATCATATAGACAAGGTACTTTTACAACATGAGACCAACTTGCTCAAGAGTTCCTAACCAAACTCTTTCCACCAGCTAGGACCGCTAAACTCTGAAATGAGATCATATCATTTAGACAACTCACTGGAGAGAACTTAGGTGAAGCGTGGGACCGCTTCAAGAAGCTATACTGAGGAAGTATCCGCACCATGCTATACCACTATAGCTGCAAGCCCAAATCTTCTATAATGGATTATTTTAGAGACTGGATTGATAGTTGATGCTAGTGCAGGAGGTTCTTTCCCTCACAAGACTCCGGAGGAAGTGCAAGAGTTGTTGGAGAGAATGGCATCTACTCATTACTATCATAGAGCAATAACTCCCGTAGTTGGACAACAACAACAAGTGAATCAAGCCAACGTCCAACAAGGAGATATGCCTAGCTATGATACTTTCTTATCTCAGCAGTACATGATAATGAGCGCCATTACAAACTTGACCAAGACCGTAGAGAATATGGGAAAAAGCTCGGTAAACTCTATTGGGTTGACATCCCAAGGGATCTTGAGTTGTGATTTCTGCGAAAAAAATCACCAAAATGGCTTCTGTGATACTTCAGTAATGCAAGGTGAGCAAATTCAATTTATTTCCAATCAAATTCCTACCTCAAGAAATCAGCCCACCAATTATGGAATTAACACATATAACCCGTCTTGGCGAAACCATCCCAACTTTTCCTGTTCAAACCAAGCAAATGTCCAAAATCCATTATTTCAGTTAAATGCACCACAACAAAATTTGTCCAGTCAACTCTCATCATCTTGACCATACCAAGCACCACATCAAAGGTATGCCTAATGCTTTCCACCTTATCAAAACAACTCATACTAACCTCCACCACCAAGACCACTATCTTAAAATTCAAATTATCCCCGCACATGTTAATCAGGATACATCCAATAATGATAATTTGAGAAGGAAATTTGAAAGATTGCAAAGAGAATATGAAAATTTGCAGGCTATTACAAGGTAACATGATCTACAATTGAGACAAATAGCCTAACAAAACAATGAGAAACCGATTGAAACATTGCCGAATGATACAATCCCAAACCCGAAAGATCAACGCAATGCTAGATCTCTGGGAAGTGGAAAAAAGTTCATTGTGCCGAATGAAAAACAAGAGACTGGTAAAGATCATTAGAAGAGAAGAAAAACTCCAAGGCGATTGAGAAGAAGAATAAAGTTGGTTGTGATGATGACAAGATGACAAAAGTGGATGAAAACAAGGAGTTGAAAAAGAAGCAAATAATGGAGCCTTTAAATTTGCATCCTTCAGTAAAGATTCCATTCTCTCAATGACTCAATAATTCTAGAAAGGAGAAAAAAGGCAAGCAATTTCAACAATTCATCAACATGTTCAAAAAGGTTAATGTCAACATTCCTTTGGTTGATGTGCTCACCAAACGCCCAGTTTATGAAGGATTTATTAGCAAGGAAGTGGAAATGAGATGATGGTGAGAAAATTTATCTTGATACCAAGTCTAGTGCAATTTTTCAATGGAGATTACCCCTAAACTCAAAACTCCTGGTAATTTCTTAATACCGGTGAATATTGGAGAAACAACGCTACATCATTCACTTTGTGATTTAGGGGCTAGTATCAACATTATGCCAAAATCCATTTATGATAAGTTAGGAATCACCGTAGATGAACGCCAAATCGACTAACGTTACACTTTAATTTGCGGACTTGACTGAAAGGAAACCATATGGATTGCTAGAGGACGCACTTGTGCAAGTAGAGAAGTTGGTGTTTTCAGTTGATTTCTTGGTGTTGGATATCGGTAAGGACAATGAAATACCGTTGATTCTTGGGAGGCCATTTTTATCATTCGTAAATACATTGTTAGATGTTAATAAAGGAAATTTGATTTTACAAATTGAATATGAATCGGTTGAAATTGATATTTTTGATTATACTGATAATTTTCCTATTTTTGAAAAAAAATGTACTAATCATTCACTTGATCTTTCTATTGGCAGGTCAAATGAAGAATCAAAACCACCCAACAATGTGAGTGGGGTGAAAAAGAATCAAGAAAGTTGTGCAAAGTATCGGGAAGATTATAACGTTCAAAAGCTTAAGGAATGCAAAAAGATGAGGAAATGGTTCAAAAAACAATTGGACGTACTACTAAGCACATTGGCTTTGGTTCATGACTGCAAGGAAATATGGATTTCTTCAAGGAAAAGGTGTTTTTTCTGTTTTCGTTCTTTGTCCATCCCGAAGTAAATCAAGAAATGACAGTTAAGAAGAGTGGGATTAAACTTTTTCGTAGAGGCCTAAAGGAAGCATGTGGCCAACCACCTTAGCATGTGTCACATGAGCGAGAGTGCAATATCCAAGCCTAAGACTATAAACAAGGGTGCTACATAGGAGGCAACTCATGTTTTTTTTTTAAATTTTATTTCTTATGTTTTTGTTTAGTTTCTTGGTTTTATTTTTTTTTTCTTAATGCCTTTGGGGAATTTATGTTTTGTTTTTGGTTTTAATGGTTGATGTTTTCCACTTCGACTCGAGGGTAATTAGTTCAACATAAACGGCACCAAATGTTTTGATAGAGAAACTTCCCCTTTTCCCTTTCTCTTCTTTAGTTTTGCATTGGGGACAATGCTAAGTGTGGGATGGAGAGTTTTCTTAATTTGTATTTGTTTGGTGGCTTGTCACGTGGTTCATTTTGTTCAATTCTTTCTTTCATTTTTGTTGCTTAACTTTTGATTTGAGAGCTTAACAAATTTTTGAAAATTTTTAACACAAATTGCTTAGCATATTTCTTTGATTTTCTAGTTGATAATTTTTTAGTTAAGTTGTAATGAGTAGGAAGTTGGTGTTAATATTTTCCTAACATGATTTCTAATTATTGAGCACCAATAGCCTACAATGTTGTTGCTTTTTGGCACTAAGAGATAATTGTGTAGATTCATTTATATTGCACTCTAGACACTTGCTTTATTACATTTTTGATGCAAAATTTTAGATAAGTTGATTTTGATTTAAAGATGGGAGTAGGCGTTTCTTCGGACGTTTGAGCTTTTCAAGCTAACCCTACTATAAAATTTATCCCTAAAACCCTACTTGAGCTTTAATTTGTTTTGAATGGATAGAAGCCCCATTCATTTTTTTTTCTTACTCATTTTTTATCTACCTTTGTGAGTTATCCTAAATTTCCCTTATGGCAGGAGGTTTAATGCTATATTAATTATTAAGGGGATATAAGGACGGAATATGAGAAGTGTTAGAATGAATGGAGCACAGTTTAAGGTGTAGGGGTGTTTAAAAAAAAAATTTTGTTGACCATAGCAGGTGGTGTCATTGGCATGCATTGGAGTATTGCAGGTGGTGCCTATTACTAGTACCTCTATTGGAGTGTCAGCGGGTAGTGCCTATCACTAGTACCTTCTTAGATATTTTTTGTAGTAGTGCCTAACACTGGTGCCCATTTTGAGGAAAATAACAAACAAAAAAAAAAGGATATTTTTACGAAGTGTTGGCGAGAAGGGTTGAAATTAACAAAATAGGATTTTACTTTGTTTGTTGCATAAAATTTTTATCGGTGTTTGGTCAATTAAGTGCGGAGTTACTTCTTTGAAAGATGGGTGTTTTAATGTTCAAAAAGAAGTTTTATGTTAATGAGGCACATACTAATTTAAATCTCTTTTTCTTAGTTGTTTATCCTTTTCCCTTTCAATTTCTTGTTAACCAAGACCCTAGCCTTACATTACAAACTAAAAATCCTACCTAATTTAAGAAAAGTCAGTTGTCTACATTTGTGAAGAAATATAAGAAGAGTAAGCTATAGAGTGTTTAGAAAAATTCAAAGGGTTTGCACGATTTGATCTAAGTGTCCTACAAGTTATTTTTGTATGGCTATGCACACACCTATACTGGAATTCATGTATAAGGGTTTATTATCATTTGATTATTTTCGTTATGATAGTTTGGTTCTTGGTTATTCATGTGGATAATTGATGATATGTGTTGAGTATGTTAGTGATCTATTTCTATGTTCTGCTCGAGGACGATCAGTGGTAGGCTATGAAATAAAGGTAAATTAGGAATAGAAAAATATGGTAGTGTAAATAGTGGCCTTTTGGGTTTTTTTTTTTTTTTTGGTTATTAAAAAAGGGTAGGGATATGTAAGAAACTTTTAGGGATATAGAGATATCATTTGCCTTTTAATAACAATAGGAAAGCGAACATTTTTTAGATGAATTTAGCAATTAAATAACAATTATTCCACTACGACTCTTCCCAATAAGGTAAATCGTTTAAAATTTTGATTTCCAATGAAATATTTAGAAAAATATTTTAGACATCTACAGTTAACTAAAAGCATTTGAGAAAGAATTCTTATATTGAAACTATGTAGGATACATGGTATAAAATAATGGAATGAAAGAAAGACCATGGAGAAAAACTAAAAAAAAAGGAGGAAAAAAAAATAGTTGTAGCATTCTTGCAAAACAAAAAGAAAATTCAAAGAAAAAGAAGAAGAAGAGATTTAGTTACTGATATTGAAAGGACTTGAGATAATTTTAATAAGTCAAGGTAATTTCATGCACTCTATCCTTTCTAATTTGGTTAAATTATTGTTCAATTGCTATACACAATAGCTTGACCTTTAATTTGTAATGCGAAATTTGATTTAGTTGAAAAAAAAAACCATAATGAAGTACATAAAGTTAATTTAATATAATCTTACAATTAATTGTTAGACTAATTCTTATATCATTGTCAAGAAGATTTTGAATTGTTATCAGACTAATTATCATTTTCATTGTTATTAGATTTCCATGGAAGGACATATAGATTTCATATTTGACTTGAATTTAATGTTTGTGCTCAAGAGTGCTTACACAAGTTCCAACTTGCGGTTTATAGCTAGTACGATGTATATCCCTAGATGGTATTGAAATATCGAACACCTTTCTCAAACTTACATAAGGTAATCAATTAAATTATTTATGGGGATTCGTTGGGATTCGTTGAATTATGAATTAACAAAGCCACAATTTTCAATTTTCATAACCTAATAAATTACATTATTTTGTGAAAAAAATGCTTCCTATTAAAGGAATATTGTTAGAAGATAATATAATTATGTGAAAAGATGGCTATGGTATATAACCAACCTGTAATATATATCTCAAATTTTTAAAACATAATTCTTTAAAAAGAACCAATTCAATAGTTTTTTGTCCAATTTTAACAGTATAGTTGGTTGTATCTTAACTTTAAGTGGTCATGGAATAAATATCTCTTCCTTTAGTTAATTATTATAGTGGTCACAATTAGTTGATTTAAAAATATAAAAAAAAAGACAGAGGCAAATGGATGAAGGAAAAAAAAAATCAAATTAACATATGTTTGGTTTGATACTCTCTCTCAATCATCTTTATATTTGTTTTTTGAGTTTCAACTATTGAATATCTTTTGTATTCATTTGTGTTTAAGTGTTTATTTGTTGCATAAAATTTACATTTCTCTTTAAGCACATTAAAAGGATTATTTTTTGAAACAACCTAATTCACCCCTTCTCTTAGGTTGCTTTTTGGGCCAACAAGTTCTAGTAGCATCAATTGCAGAAGTTCTAATTTTAATCAGAAAAAGGAAGATTGAGCAAGGCAAAGGAAAAAGAAGTTGTCCCATGTTCTCTGGAAACCTGCCGCCGCATATGCCTTATTTACTATACTTATCTCCTTTGGTGTTTTCTTTCTGTTTTTAATGCAAATTTTATAATTACGATTTTCTTGGTTAATGGTTAGCTTTGATGTTCGTTATACTCTATTGTTTTCTAATTATAACCGGTGTATTTGATTTCTTACACTTTGCAGAAGTTCCACTTAAATTGAGTCATGAATCCTTAGTTCTAGAACTACCAATTTGCTCGAACAACCAATTTGTGGAAAAAGCCTACCAATTTGCTCGAAAGATTGGCAATAAAACTACCATTTACATCACTAAACCAACTCAGAATGAACTCCCATTTGATGAATATGCCTCTTTAAAATTAGCTTTAAAGAAACCTCGCTTTAGTAGGCAAAGCTCTGACTTTGAAATCTCTCAAAAAATGATTGAGAAAGAAACTGGACTCAAGAAATCTGTGTAAACTTTCAAAACGGTTTCATTTTTTTACTTCAGCTAATTATTGAATTCAAATGTTTATACATTAAATTTTAATCTCTATGTTTAATTTTACTTTAGTATTCTTTTTTACTTATCATTTTCCTAATTTACTGTGTTTACTTTCTAATCTTTTATAGTGGGCATAACTGGACAAAATTTCTACCGCACATTACGCGGTATAGATCTCCTAATCAATCAACAGTACCGACTCATTCTTTAGTTCAAATAGAAAATAGCCTTGCCTGCACATTTTTTTTTTTATTCTTTACTTGTAAAAATATTTGACAATCTTTGTACGGGTCTAAATATAAAAATTAAGGAAAATTTGTAGTACCTTTAAAGAATCATTTTATTTATTTTAAAAATTTATATAATACAAATATGATATTATTTATTTTAAAAATTTATATTTATAACTATTTAAATCACAAGATAATTTTCATAACGAGAATGTAAAACTTTTCAAAAATTTAACTTGCGGGTGCTTAGTAGTGTAAGTAATGTCCCTTGTTTAGTAGACTCATTGAAAGGGGATCCGTAATATGTGTTCTAAAAATAAAATAAAAAATTTAGTTTTATTGTTAACTAATTTTATGGTTGTCCGTAATATTTATTTTCTTTGTCTGTCTCCTAGCATTTATTTTATTGTGAGAATATAAATGAGATCCTGGGGGCAGCCGACTAGGTGGAAATGTGGAATAATGATAAAAAGTAAAGACCGCGTTGTCTATTTGCATGAAACTGAAAGCCCCATTAATCTAGCGGTGGGAAACCATGTGATGTGCAATTTTCGAAGAATGCAATTTTAGACCATAGTACGAAATTGGTGGGAACAAAATGCTATAATTAATGATTTATAGTATTGTAAATAAATCAAAATATTCAGAATCTACGTCGAATTCAGTTCAATAAGAGATTGTTTGTACTTGATTTGTCAATAATCAAGTTAAAATTTTTAATTTAAAATCGATTCAATAAATTAAAATTTTAAATTATTCGAATTCAATTCAAGTTTAACTCAAAAAATAAATAAATTAAATTTAATATTATAAAATAATTAAATAAATTAAACATTAAATTGTTTGATTTTATTTTTTATGTTTATTTACATCTGTCTAATACTTATGAACATAGAACTCAATAAAAAACTTATAAATAGAGGATTTAATGTCCTTCATGGTACTTTCATTGCGGATCAGCTAGCAGCACCTCAATGAGGCGTTTGACTTTGACGGTTTGAGTCTCTCTCCCTCTTATTCTTTTTCAGCTACTACAAATATTTATGCAAAATTTTATAATACATATTATTATATTTTAAAATTTATACTATATAAAAATTTAAAATATATAATATTATATTATACAATCGTTTAAAGTAAAATAGCATAAAATTTCCATTGCTTAATCTCTAGAGCTGACTCAATTATATTTGTTCACGGAAATGGCTATGTCGGTATATCCACTCTATAAGATAATTTTTAAGTGTTCAACATACCACCCATGTGATTGCCTTTTGAAGGAAAGAAGATTAATAGGCTCCCAATAATTGTTTGATATAGCTTTTCACTGTGGTAATATAAGTATATATGCTACACATCATAAAACCATAAATTTACAGCATTCGGAATGTATTGTAGCTATCTTCTTTCATTTTCTTTATTTTGAATTATATTTTGTGGTCAAGTTGGTTTTCTAGTTTGTATGAATATTTTAATTTCACAACGCGTTAATACTTCATTTTCGTTATTTTGAATTAATGTATGGAGAAATTCTATCTCATCGAGCAGCAGAATATCAAAATTTCCAGTTTTTTTGATGTCTAAAAAGCCAAATCTTTTGCGATTATTTAGTTTTGTCCTTTCGTTCATTTGCATAGCAACTTTTGATAAATATCACTAGATATTTGCCTGATTTCTCTCACCATATTGCCTGTCTGTCAATAAATATTTTCATAGACGCTTTTCTTATGAAAAATAAACTCCACTATAACTTTTCTACTTCTCTTAAGCAGAAGAAATTTAGTAACAAAAAAATTAAAAATTATCAATCACTAGCATCAAAATTGCATTATACTAATAAACTAAATTTTTTTTTGTTCTAATCATGCAAAATATAAGAGAGAAGGAAGGGAAAATTTGTGGCATAAAAAAATTGTATGAAACAAGGAAAAATATGAAAAAAAAAAAAAAATAGTTCATACACTTAATATTGAAGGATAATAAAATTTTTTGTACAATAATGCTGGATGGAAAATTAACCACCATTAACTATAAAGGAAAAATTCTTATGAAATAATGTGAAGGTTCCAAACAACAACTCGTGCTAATTTCAGGGTACAAAGTATAATTAAAATTATTGAGCGCAATTATGACATGTTTATCATTCTTTCTGATTGAAAATTTTAACTCCGTTAAGTTTTAGAGAGTAATATATAAATAAAATAAATATATGAATAATTTACAATAGACTCTATTTATAAGGAACCAGGTGTAATTAAACCTAAATATATTAAAAAATTGTGATGCATCAGCATGCAAGTATGCAGCTGAGAATAAGGAGAAAAAGAAGAACCGAAAAAAAATAAAAAGAAAATTCAGAATATTAGTAAAAGTAAAAAGTCAAGCCAATAATTTTCCCTTGGATCAACAATACCTCCATCCTTTCATGCATTCATCAAAGGAAAATATTAATATAAATTCAATTTTAGATTTTATTTATAAAATTTGTGATTAAAATTAAATCTAATAAATTCTTATTTAAATAAATTAATATCATAAATTTCATAATATTTAAGATACATTATAAAATTTACAAATAAATACAAAAATAAGATCTACCTATATATTTTTCTATCAAATCCTCATCGCGGATCCTCCCCATTAAATCTGAAACCACCATCTCCAAGGTTTAAAAAAAAAAAAAAAAAAAAAAACTATCTTCTCAACTGTTTACACGGCAGACCCTAATTAGTTAACAACTTTTATCTTATGTAAAATATTTACATAGACCCGATTTTTGATGTAAATTTTGCGGTCGAAATTAAATTTTATAAAATCTTACTTATATCAGCTGATATTATAGATTGCATAACATTTAATCTACACCACAAAGTTTACAAGTGGAGTCAAAAACCAACTGTACCTAAGGTGCAACATTTCTCTTATCTTATACTTGATAACTACCTTAAAATTGTAATAGGAGTTAACTCAAACAATAAATAAGATGATAAATTATACAAAAGTTTTGATCCCTACTATGAGACATTAAAAAAAGGTAACCTAATTTTTTCTTAATATTTTATTACAATAAAAAAGCAAAAAAAAAAAAAAATCAGTTTAGAGAAATATTTACATAAATCTAATCTTTAAAAATAAGTTTATGTAAAATTTAATTATGATCACAATATTTATAATAAATTCCAAAATTAGTTATGCCTAAATCATATGGTTTCGGGAAAGAAAAAAAAAATTACCTAATTATTTTCTTGATATGACGAGGTTTCACGGGTAAAATCATTTCTTTCGCACCCTTCACCTGATAATCATGTCATGCAAATGCAATTCACCCCAACACGGATAAAGGATAACTTTAGGAAGGCACCATGAAATGAAAAAGAGCAACCTACAAGACAGAGAGAGAATGATTTTTTTTTTTTTTTTTTCTTAAAAAGGAAACTAACAAACAAAAGAAAGAAAAGAAGACAGCTAACAAACCAGAGAAAAGAATGGAAAGACAAAAACTTTGACAATAATAATAATTTAAAAAAAAAAATTTAAAATTAAAAGGAAAAAGAAAAAGGAAAAACTTTATTTACATGCATGTTATTATAGATAGATTGAAACAGATTCATATTGTTTTCATTTCTCTTCCTTATTAAAAGGCCATCACCCCCTTCAGTTCTTTCTTACTTTTATTTGTTCATATCCTTCATCTTCTTTCTCCATCTGAAAGTGCCACCACCTCGTGAATTTTCTCTCCTTCTTCTGAGGCTTGAGAAATATATCTCTGTCTTTTGCCTCTTTCCCAAATCTCTCTCTCCATTTTCCTCTTTATAATAAAACCATTTATTCTTCTCTTCTTTATTCTCATATAGATCTCTCTCAGCCTACAGATTGTTAGTCCAAATTCTGTAATTGTAGGCAGAGAGAAAATTGTATAATAGAAATACTATGTCTGTACACAAATACAGAGGTAAGTTTTTCTGATCCTCATTGATTATCTCTGAACATGTTGCATGGTCATTTTCTTTTTTTCATGCTCTGTTTTCCTCTGTTTTGTACTTGCTGATGTTGCTTTATTATTTGTCAGATCTCTGGCAGATCTTTGCGTTGTGCTTTCTACCCCACATTACCTCCACTTTTCTTTATATTTCCCTGTTTGTTTCATTTTAATTTGTAATTATTGGCCAGAAATGTGTTCTCCTTTTTCCTCTCAAACAGATCCAGTTTTGGACTATTGCCATTCTTGGTTCTTGGTTTTCTGATAAAATGGATGGCTGCTATAGCTCAAGATTTGATTTTTAAGAAATGGGTTTCAAGAATTATCAAATATTTTCTTAATTTTTTCTGTCAAGTTTCACAATTTTCACAGATATTTGCATGTAAAAAAGATTTATGCTTTAATGGGTAATGGACTGTAAAGGCATGATTTTTATCTAAATTTCATGCAATCTTGGGATTGAAGGCTTTTATTGGGTACGTTTGCTTTTCCTATTTCTTGGTTGAATTCTTGTGATTTTGGTTATTATAAACATTGAAAAAAATTGGCAACTTTAGTTAGTTTCAAGGGATGTTTTTATGGAGCTAATTTGTAGATTTAGTTTGTTTGATGGTCCTACCAAAATGACAGCGTAGTTTCTTTTTCTTACTTTTGGAGGTTTTTGCACGGTTTAGTTGATATGTGCGACTGATCGATTAAGCTTTTTTTTCCTTCCATTATTATTTGCTGACTTATTGGCCCGGAGGGCCCTCATCAGTTTCAAGATGGCTGAATTTTATAAAAGTCAGGCATTTGGCCCATATCATGAGGAATTTTAAGGCCAGTAACATCAAAATGCTATTACATCGACAGATGCAATCAGATCTCCTAGTTATTGCAGGTTTTCCAGCCTGTTTTTGACTAGCAAATCTGCATTATTTGTTTGGTTTCACTTTGACTGCCAATTTTACTGAAATCTTGGAGAGTATGAACTGTGGACTTCTTATTCTTCTTTTTTTGGGAGCATTTATTTGGAGCTATGAACAGAATCTTTTGTTAGAATTGACTTACTATTTGCACCAATTTGTTGATTGAATTCATTACATCCCCTACTTAGATAGTTGGCTTGGATTAGTAAAGAAAGATCAGCTGCATTTGGTCTCAAAGGATGAGACTCTATTTTGAGCTGCATTCTTATTCTTTTGCCCAAAATTTTTTATGATCTATTCATTTGAATGAAATTGTGAAATATTTTTTGGCAATATTTGGTGGTTTTTTATGCTTCCAGTTGCTTATTTACCCACCCTCACTCCTCCAAATTGTTTTTTTTTTGTTTTTTTGTTTTTTTTTTCACTCCTCCTAATTGCAAATCAAAGACCAAAGTAAAAAAGTTAATTGGGAATTGTTTGCAACAAAGGCTATATGTTTATATTCTGGTTTCGGTTTATTGATGGGACTTGTGCACTGATTTAATCCTTGGTCTTCCATCTGCAGTTAGTTCCCAATGGAAATGAATTTTGGAACCATGAAGCATAAGGATAAAGATGGAAAACCATCATCTTATCAGGATAAAAGTTCCAGGACAGTACCCATGGCAATAACTTTTTTTGTGCTCTGTGGGTTTTCATTCTATCTTGGGGGACTCTTTTGTTCTGAGAAGGACAAATATGAAACTGTTAAAGTAAAAGATGCAGCTGAAATACCTAAGTCAACTGCAGCAGGCCCTCACCAAATCAAAGATGTTTCCTTTCCTGACTGTGGCCTCAGTTATCAAGATTACACTCCATGCACAGATCCAAAGGTATTTTCTAACTACTAATCTAAATGCTTTTGAGCTCTTTTGGATCTGATATTTGCATTTTACTTTTGTTCTCCATTGAGTGAATAATGACACTTCACGAATGATACAGAGATGGAAGAAGTATGGTATGCATAGGCTGACTTTTCTTGAACGGCATTGTCCTCCAGCATTTGAAAGGAAAGAATGTTTGGTTCCCCCACCAGATGGCTATACAAGTCGCCAATCAGATGGCCTAAGAGCAGAGATCAATGTTGGTACAGGTAATATGGCTTTCTGCATTTATTTGGTTGGAAGTTCGGATGTTGAAACATTGTATCTTATTCCATTATTGTTTGAATCGACTTTGATATACCTTATATTCCTAAACGGTTTCTATTCAGGAATGTTCCATATGATTGGATTAACAAACAAAAGTCCAATCAACACTGGCTGAAGAAAGAAGGGGACAAGTTCCTCTTTCCTGGTGGAGGTACCATGTTCCCCAACGGAGTTGCAGAGTATGTTGATTTGATGGAAAATCTCATTCCAGGAATGAAAGATGGGACTGTCCGCACTGCCCTTGATACTGGCTGTGGGGTGAGTTTTTGTTACTTCTAATGTATTTAGTTTCTGCATGGAGATTACACAATTGTTGTTGCTGATTGTGGTTTCGTTCTTTCCTTTTTTTTTTTTTTTGGTTCCCTTGGATACTTAAATACCACTCTTTTCTGGAAAATCCCTCAATTGATTTCAGGTTTGGTCTTTCAGTAGTAACTTTTGACTTAGATTAAGGTTGTTTACTTCTTCCAGTTGTCTGAAAATTATAGATATTATTGTAAATTGTGATTTTAAATTTTAAGGATGATAAGTAGTCTTTTTCAACAGTTTGATAGAGTATGGCAGACTGAGTTTATTGATGTTGTGACGAAGAAAATTGCAGTGTTTTTGAGCATAGGGAGGGAGGAGGTGAGGGGTGTTATGATCTGCTAGAACAAAAGGTTGAGACTAGGATAGTTATAGTTGTCAGAAGTTTTAGTTATGTTGTTTTTGAGGCCGTATTTTGCATCAAATCTTGAAGACTTTATTTACTTACTTTTCTTGTCCTTCAAAATTTCTCTGCTATCTCCAGGTTGCTAGCTGGGGAGGTGATTTACTAGATCGTAATATCTTGACAGTATCTCTTGCCCCAAGAGATAATCACGAGGCTCAAGTTCAGTTTGCTCTTGAGCGTGGAATTCCTGCTACAGATTCTGGGAATCATTTCAACACAGAGACTTCCTTTCCCATCGAACTCTTTTGATATGGCTCATTGCTCAAGATGCCTTATTCCGTGGACTGAATTTGGTAAGTACTGTCAGGCAAAATCAGCAATAAAAATTGACTAATGCTGTTCTTCAACATTTGTTTAGGTATTAACAATGCCTTGGCAACCCACTATTGGATGATGGATTCTCTTTATAATGCTTATTCATATTTTTTAGGTGGAATTTACCTTCTTGAAATACATCGTGTACTTCGTCCTGGGGGTTTCTGGGTTCTCTCTGGTCCACCTGTAAACTATGAAAACCGCTGGAAAGGATGGAATACTACAATCGAAGAGCAGAAATTGGACTATGAAAAGTTGCAAGAATTGCTTACATCAATGTGCTTCAAATTTTACCAGAAGAAGGATGACATTGCTGTGTGGCAGAAATCTTTGGATAATAACTGCTATAAGAAGCTTGATTCTCCAGATAACTACCCAATGATGGAGTGTGATGATGGTACTGAGCCAGATTCAGCATGGTATACTCCACTTAGGCCTTGTGTAGTTGTTCCTG
This sequence comes from Cinchona pubescens, assembly GCA_025175665.1. Classification (NCBI taxonomy): domain Eukaryota; kingdom Viridiplantae; phylum Streptophyta; class Magnoliopsida; order Gentianales; family Rubiaceae; genus Cinchona; species Cinchona pubescens. The sequence continues at coordinate 1,323,006 of JANKKI010000133.1, forward strand.
GACAGAAGTATAAGAAACTTGGGTTGAAAGCTCTTCCCAAATGGCCCCAAAGGTTGCATGTTGCTCCTGAGCGTGTTAGTGATGTTCGTGGTGGCAGTGATGGTGCCTTCAATCATGATGATAGTAAATGGAAGACACGAGTTAAGCACTACAAGAAGTTGTTGCCTGCAATTGGGACAGATAAGATGAGAAATGTAATGGATATGAACACATTATATGGAGGTTTTGCTGCAACTTTGATTGATGATCCTCTGTGGGTCATGAATGTGGTTTCCTTGTATGCTAGCAATACACTTGCTGTGGTGTTTGATAGGGGCCTCATCGGAACCTACCATGACTGGTAATATTAAAAGAGACATGTATATTATACTAGTTTGCAAGTACAAGATAACTGCATAAATCTTGGTTTTGGGTTGCCATTTTTCTGATTTATATCTTGTTTTCAATTTGCAGGTGCGAGGCATTTTCAACATATCCAAGAACTTATGATCTACTTCATCTAGATGGCCTCTTCACTGCTGAAAGCCACAGGTTTGGGCATGAAACCTTTCTGTATTTCGTCTGCATACGTCTTCATTTCCTCTTTGTGTGGGTCAATTACTGTTCACACCTCATCCTTATCTGATTTGATTGGATCATGCAAACCCTGCCCTTAAAAGATATCCTTGAAATCAGGGTGAATGTTGTTTTCTAAACAGTGCTGGAAATAAGTTTGATGTTCTAAATTATCTGGATCAAGGGATAAAAATTAGTTTGTTTCTTTGGTTTGTGTAAATATCTGCAGTATGTATGCTGTGTTAGTCCAAAATTTTGTGAATGCTGCATATTAGTTGGGAGCCTGTGGCTGATTTCTGTTGCTAATCCAGATCTGTGGCAGAACATTTCACAATCTGAACCTTTAGCTCTTAATGTGCAATGTTGTTCGATTTTGTCTTAGATGGGTGATATATTGATTAATTAATGTGATTAATTACTTTAAAAAATTTCCAGAGCTCTTCAACCGGGGTTTTGAAAAGGTTTCTTGTAAGGGCTATTGAGCTCTATATATATTGGAAAGATGGTAGCTTACGATCAACAACATAAGTATATTTGGTAGGAGTGGCACAATAGTCAGCTTCCTTATTCTTTAGGCCCTCTTTTATGTGAATATGCTTCCTTGATCATAGAGATATTTATACAGTGGAATTGAATTATTTATCATATTGCTTTCTTTTGTAATGTTTGTTACTTCTATGCTTGGGCAGATGTGAAATGAAGTACGTCTTGCTGGAGATGGATCGCATCTTGCGGCCAAATGGGTACGCAATCATCCGTGAGTCTAGCTATTATGTTGATGCTGTTGCAATCATAGCCAAGGGCATGAAATGGGGATGCCGTAAAGAAGAAACAGAGTATGGCGTTGACAAGGAAAAAATATTGATTTGCCAGAAGAAACTCTGGTCTAATTCCTCCACTAAGCCGAGTTCAAGATGAACATAAAGAGCCAAAGAACAAAAAAGACTATACTCTGGTGAAGAGTCTCAAAGGAGACGAGTTATAAATAACAGCCATAGGAGACAAGGTCCCACACAAACCATAGAGAAGATATTTGTTTCACAGAAAAGGAAATCAAAATTCAATTGAAGAATTGGTTATTCAAATCGTTTTTGGAGGTTTTTAAACTACTACAATATATTCTTTATTAGACTCAAAGTGTTTAGGTATTTGTATTCTAATTTTCTCTCTTCATCCCATGTCAAAAGCTAGCTTTGCAATGTAATGTGTTGAATGCACATCCTTGCAGCTCATTGGTTGATGTACTTAATGAATTTTTGCTTTCCTATTAAAGTTTCCATCAGCTTGCCACTTTTTATTTCTTTCCTTGCATCTGTGTGAGAGGCATTCGGGTGAACGGTGAACAAAAGTACTACATAAAAGTGGTTAGTGAAGAAAACAGATAACATATACTTGGCCAAACTAAAAAAATTTATACTTGTTCTAGCCAAAGCAGAAGGCTAAGAACAAGAAATTTTGGCTAGGCTGAAAAGTACATCAAGGTTGTTCGTAAAATTTATTTTGATTATTGACTAATTATTAAGTATTCTGATTAGTTATTTTATAAGGATATTTTTATTTTGAGAAATATGGCCTTCTTATTTTTAATAAAATGGCCTGTTTAATTCAAATAAATTCCTAGTAGTGCTAACAATTTTTTACACGACAGATCAAATTTTATCAGGACATTATTGGGTCACTCGTTTACAGCAAAAAAATTACGACAAGAAAGTTAATGGATTGAGTTGGATTGAGTTGTGTCAACCGTTACGACAACAAGTTTCTGGATTGATTGGATTGAGTTGGATCAACTTGTCGGTTGACACGATAATCTGTGTTAAGTTGCTAATGAACATATTTTACTAAAGTATTATCTCAATTATAATTTGATATAACATATTTTAATATTGTGAACAATAGTGTTAGTCATGTAAGATTATTAAATCAACTAATAATTATTTTAACTTTTTTTTTTAATTTTAATTTTCAATAATTTTAATAATTTACTCTAAATTGATGTGAGAACAAGGTTAATACTAATAATAGATTAAGTTATTACAAAATTAAAATTTGAGATTTTAATTCAAATGGATCATAAGTTATTTAACTTGTCAAATAGGCCAATACATCTCCGATAGGAGTAAACAGATTAAACAGATTAGACATGAACACGACACTAAATAAACGGGTCAAACACGAATATGATAGGATAAAAACAGGTCATACGTGACACGATACTATAAAAAATAGGTATCACATGACCCAATACGACACAAACACAGTACGAACGGACCAAACACCAAACTTCTTAGAATGCCACTGATTCTCAATTATCACTATAAACCTTGTTGGTCCTATCTGAATTATTCCCTTTTAACAAAGAGGCATCATCTAAACATGAAAAAGAACGATAGGCACAAACATAAGTTTGCTATTATTTTGACAAAAAAAAAAAAAAAAAGAGTTTGATGAACAATACAACCGAATGATACCCCCAACATTAATTAGATGCATTATCTGTTCCTGAAACAAAAGGATAGGCATCATCAAATATGAAGTGAAAGGATAGAAACTGCTTACTGAACAATGAGGAAGTTCCCAACAAAAAATAAAAGGGGAAAAAAAGATTAGTCTTTTACCACTTGTTACGAGGTAGTATATCTTACCATTTAATAAGTAAAAAGAAAAAAAATATTAAAATCAACAAAACTCATATAATATTTGTAGAAAAGACAAAGACATATTTCAGCACAACTTGAACAACTGAATTACCTATTTAAATCCTAGATAGGAATAGAGTACAATTATTACATAGTATAAGATTCATTTACGAATGTGCTTGATGAACACCACAAAATAGAAACATAACCTTAGTCCATAGAATAGTTAAGACTTTGTAGAGCTTATGTTATTCGAAGAATATACGTATAAAGAACTAGTAATACAAATCAAAATTTAAATAGGTCTCCTGAAGAACAAATCAACAGGCCTACAATAACGCAATAATTGGATTTGCACTTGATTGCCTCCTGAATAACTTAATGGTCCAATCTTTTTCTCTTCTTGCGCGCATTGCACTGATTGCCTCCGAAATAACGTCCAAAGTTTTTCTCTGCTTGCAAATACGAAATTCACAAGATTCCTCAGGTACAGATTCATTAACTGTTTAGCTTAGAACCATGGCCAAGCTGGCTTAAAGGTTATAGGTATTAGTTTAACTGACGAGAACGTTTAGATCTGATGAGGAGGGAAAATTTGTAGAGAAAGGAAGAACAGAGGAGAGTTGAAAAGAGAAAATGTGAGAGTTGAATTATGAGGAGAAACTTATGAGAAGCTATATAGATTTAGGCTCATGAACCCCCTATTTATAGACACGTATGAGGGGCTTCAGGGCCAATACACTGCCAACTAAGTAGAGTCTAAATTATACGAATGCCGTTAATGAGGTTGGTCTGCCACATAACCATTTCTAGAACATACACCAAGTATTAAATCTAAGCATCATCATTAGTCCCCTTGACTAGGTACCGAATTTCAGGGTCGGGGTTGAGTCAATAATAATTGCCAAAGTCGCCTGTAACTCTTTTCCTGACTGTGACGTCGAGGCTCAGTATCTTTTGTTGCGATGTTCCGAACCGAAAGGCATATTTTCCGAACTAAGACATATACGAGTCTCAATTTGTCATAACCACCCTTTGGCACTTCGGCTCATGCTTGCACGCACTCGAACCTCTTTAAGTCCTTCAATTCGAAACTCAAGGTTTTTTCACTTTCTGCCATAATGGCGAGTTGTCCCATAAAATTTGCTGCTTCGTAATGATGATTCTTCCATAAAGCCTACGGCTCACCAAGTCCCCATGCATCATTAATGCACTTACTGCTTAGCACTTCGTTTTTTCCACCTAGCCTTTAATGCCTCTTAAAAAGACAAACAGGCTTTAATGTCCAAGGCTGTCAATTTTCTATTGATTTCCCCCCAATCGAGATTTTCAATTTTTCATTTTCCCCCCAAATTAAGGGAAACATTTCACTTTCCCCTGATTAGGGCAAATCTTTCCACTTCCCCAAACACGGGTCCAATAATATTTATACCCCTTTTCTCTTTCATTTCTCATTTTCCCTTCATTTTTCACCTGCTCCCTCTATACCTCTTCTTCCTACATCCTTCCTCAATCAAATCCCCCTTCCTCGAGTTCTCTTACCAACCACGCCCGTCCGTTGCCTGCTTAAATGATGCTCACTGTCATTTCTCAGGCTGCTTTTCAAGTTTTTCCCAAGTTCCTCTTCCTTCCCATGCCTGTCAAGCAGCCATGGCCGGTACGTTCACTCCATCCTTACTCATTAGCACTCCTTAATCCTTTTTCCCTGTCGATGAATTGATAGGCTGTTAAACCCTTTTAATGAAACTCTTTTGGCCACAGTCCCCCTCAATTTTCCTATTGAACCTTTATCATCCGAACCTCCTCCAAATGACTACCCCGAACTTTAGACCCTAAACACCCTTAACATTTTTTAGCCCCAAGACGTAAAATTCCTTAGAGATAGATACTGATTCCTTAAGAACGTACATATTAAATACCCCATAGCCGAGGACTGAGGCCACTTGCCCCTTCCTGGTTACTTAACCATTTACCAGAAGCAACTTGAGGCAGGTTTGAGGCTTCCCATAGCTCCACTCCTGAACCAGTTTTCTGATTGTTGGGACATCAGCATATCCCAGTTGACCCTCAATGCTATCAGAGTAATTGCTGGGTTCTATTTTTTGTGTAAATTATACGACATTCCTCTTTCCTTAGACACTTTTAGAATGATGTTGAAACTCTCCCCCTCAAAGTGGCTTTTTGATGTTTCTCCTTGAGGTCCGTGCAAACAGCTCACCTCGAGCAACTCCTTTTCTATCCATGACTAGAAGAAATCCATTTTCTTCGACCGTTATTTAGATCCCCCAATGTCTCGAGGTCCCTGGAACCTCATAAAAGAAATTTGATAAGACAAAAATGCTTCTCCTCCAGGCTCCGATGAGGCTAAGAGGCTCATCGAGTCTAACCTTAGGATAGACTTCCATAACCAACCAGCTATTCTTCCCAATAATCTCTTGGCCTGGGCTGGCTTATTTCATGGACACATTACCCCTGAGGGCTACGGTCCTCACCAAGGTTAATATTATTTGGTTATAGCTTTTTCCAATCTCTCCCAAGCTGAACAAACCCAAACTGATTTATTTTTGTTTTGCAGATTTGAGCACCTTCCTAAGGGGTTTGGTTTCTACAACTGCAACAACTAGGGCCAACTCCTCTAGCCAACCTACCCCCTCTTCTATTAGCAGCTCCTCATTAGCAATCACAAGCGCCACCTTGGAGCCTGCTACAAACACTTCGGCTGTTGCTAAAATTTCAACTGAGGCCCCCGTTGATGCCACTTCGGGAGGCTCTGGCTGTAGTTTAGTGGTAATTGTGGCCATTCTTCTCACTTCTCGAGCCAAACCCGAACTGGTTGGGAGTAACCAGGAAAAGAAGTAGGGAGGCCAGCACCTCGAGGACAGAGGCCACACCTTCCCCCTCAAGCACTCCTGCATCCACTATTTCACATCCAAGGCCTTCTGGCATGGGCTTGGTTGTAAGGGCTCCTGGTGAAGCTGCTAGGAATTTGCCTCTATCTAAGCAGTTCCTTACTGCCTATGGTAAGCATCATCATTACATACTTCCATATTTACTCCTCTTTATATTTCTTGAAAAAATTTCGCCAACTCTTTTTCCTCCCTTCTTTTTAGAGGAAAAAAAACCTACCCCCGAGGAAGACAAAAGATCGACCGGATTGAGAGACCTGTCCTGGTCTCAAATTTCTATCGATCCATTCTTGAGTCCTTCCATCTCGGGCAGTACCCAGTTCTGACCTACCCCACCGATCGATATTAACGATCAATCGCAGTTCGCCTGAGTGGCTTGGGAGCAAGCAAAGTTTATAGCCCTGCCTCGGGATGTAGCCTATGCGAAGAGTCTAACACCCAACAAAAGCTCACTATAACAGACGAGCTGCACTCTAGCTTGTTGAATGTTAGTAGCTTCTTCTATCTTTTTCTTGTTTTTCAAACATTTTAACCTTTACTTCTTTTCAAGGCCTAAGTCTTGCTGTTTATTGTCTTGCAGGCTATCACTATTTTGCTTGTAGTTACGAAGAGAGAGGCCACCTACAACTCAGAATAAACTCTATAAAGGAAGAGGTGGCCCACGCCAAGGTTAAGATTAGCCAGAAAGTAAAGAAGACTGTTCAAGAATGCAACATTGAGGTGGGAAAGAAGTACGATGAATGGAAGACTCAGATGGATGAGCTAAGGGAGAGGCTTTGCCAATCTGAGATAGAGGAGAAGACACTTCACGTTGACGTCGCTGATTGAGATAAAAGATTGTCGACCAAGACAAGAAGATCCTTTAGCTCCAGGAAGAGTCTTAGGTTGCTGAGGCCAAATTCAATTTTCGGGAGAAAGAACTATTAATCCAAGGCAAAAATACATTTGTCGCCTCGAAAGAGGCACCATACACAATGTTAAGGGAGTTTACCCAGAAGGTCTTCAACATGGGGTTCACTATGGCATGTGATCACCTGGTAAAGAACCCAGATTTGTACAAGGGCTTACCATATGACACCTCAGTTAATGGCGAGGTGATCAGAAATTTGGAAGCAAAGTTTAAGGCCCAAGTGCCGATCCCTGGAACTCTCGAAGCTACGAGCTTAGACAATGCTGACCCTGAACCGCTCCTTATGAACTCACATCTGAGCTGGCCGATCTAGCTTCCACTTCTACCGCTGAGCCCTCTAATGCAATAGATGTTCAATAATTGTAATAGATAAGCCTTCTATAATAAAATTTGAATTTTTGAACTTCAATGCCTTGACCTCTTCTTCTTTTAATTTCATTGTTTCCTGTACCCCAAATTTATGCCAGACACACTAAGTGCCAAACATACAAAGTAACAAACACTTAATGGTTCAAACTAAAACTTGTATAACTACGCCCCAACTGTTAATACCACTTAGGCAAATTCTTTCAAGTAAACAACTCTTAAACATGTGTTCTCATACTCAAAATCGGCCTCAAAACACACTATTTTTCTTCTGATCTGATCTGTACCACTTTAGCACATCAGTGGATTGGAATGGTTTGCTTTTTTTTCAATGGAGACCACTAGGTCTCAGCCCTCCTATCACTCGAGTTGTTTTCTTTAATTTTACTTTTTCTTCTGATTTTGAGCTTGGTTCGAACCTCTTTAGTACATTGGTGAGTCGAAGCGGCTTATGCTTTTTGAGAGGGGACACTAGGTCTTAGCCCTCCTATCACTCATGCTATTTTTCTTTTAATTTTGCTTTTCCTTTATATTTTGAGCCTAATTCGAACCTCTTTAGTATATCGGCAGTCGAAACAACTTATGCTTTTTGAGGGGGGCACCACTAGGACTCCGATACTCAATAAATTTTTCAAGAAGTGTTTCTTTTCATAGAAAAGAAGCCAATTATATCCCTTGATAATATTTGTTCATATTTACAATGTTTCGCATTTTGGGAACAAGGTCTCCTTTCATATTCACGAGTTTAAAATAGCCTGATCTATGAGTCTCTATCACACGATAAGGGCCTTACCAGTTTGGGTCCAACTTCTTTGTTTCTTCAACTCTGCTTGCCTTATTTTTTTGAAGTACCAAATCCCTAGGTCTCAAACATCTATGTTTAACCTTGGAGTTATAATGCCGAGCCATGACTTGTTTATATTTAGCCTTCCGAATGGATGCATCGAATCTCTTCTCTTTCAACAAATCCAAATTAGTTCTCAAAGCGTCCTCATTCTACTCCAAATTGCATAAGGCTACCCGAGCTGATTGTAATACCCGACTTTTCTAATCATTTCACACATTTTTGTACTTGATCTTATCCTTTTAAATACTCATTAATTCCTTTTCAAATATTAAATAATCATTTTACCCTTTTAAAAAAATTTTAAAAATTTTCGGGTCAAAGTATAATTTTATAAAACTTGAGGGACTAAAGCGCAAAATTTGAAAACTTATCAAGACTTCTTAACGAAGTCATTTGCCCAAGTTGTCTTTATCTCATCTTTGTTCAAGCTTAAGCTCAAGAAAGGTCCAGAGTACTCTTCCTGCAACAACCATTATCCAATTTCTCAAATCCAACCAATAATTTAGAAAATTTCCCTTCCAAATCAAATTGGATGATCCAGGAATCCTCATAGACCTTTAATCCAACTTCAAAAGTAAGTTTTAATTCCAGATTTTTATGAATATGTTAAATTCCAATTTTCTCAGGAAATTAATTTGTTTAATTTTGTTGTTTTGTGAATTGATTTTGTTACCAAATATGTTTATCAGCTATTGGGACTTGATTTATGGTTTGAAATGACTTTTTAACTATTGTTTTTGTGAGATTTGAATTAGGGTTTTGACAATTCTTAACCTAGTGATATATTTAAAATTATGAACCCTAATTCTTAGATTTTTATCTTATTTTCACAAATTTAAGTCAATCCTTACTTATTTGTGTTCAATTAATGACATATAATTTGAGAATTTGGGTGATGCCCAAAAGTGAATCCCTATCTCAATTTTTATCCTAATGGTATAACACTTTCTTGGTTTAGGTGATTCGAGATTAGAGTTTTAGACCGTTGAAATTAGAATACATCTACGAAATCGATTTTTGAGGTAAGTAACGTTTGCGCCTTTTTTATCGATACCCTGTATATGATTGGTACTGTAATCATAGAATAATTAATATTAAGGTAAGTATATTTATTTTGATTAATATTTATAAGGTAAGTACGTTTATAAATTATATGTTTGTTATGAATGTATCAATTGTTCATTATTGTACTATGTGTTAATGAATGATTACTGTGAACAGCTCAATAGGTCACTTTAGTGGACTTGGCTATGAGTGAATGAATGAAATGATATACTGAGTACTTTGCTTTGTAAATGCTATACCCAGTCTATCGGGAAAACAAGTGATAGACACTCCGTTATACCTTGTCTATTCGGGCGGATAATAGGTAGACCTGGATTCCAGTGCTGGGGTACTTTGTGAACCATGAGCTCCTTGATTGACATTTGTATTTTAATTGTTGGAAATGTCTCGTATACATCTAGATGTACTGATTGTATACATGTTATCTATAATTGGGTTTAAATGTTATTTACTAAGCACGATGTGCTTACTCCGTTATTATTTCTCCTATGTTTGCAGTTGAGGACCAACAGGAGACGTTAGCAGGTCCTGAGTCGAATGCTGATCATGGAGAGGATTATAGTACAGACCCTAGTTATTGGAGATAGAGTTTTCCTATTTACCATCCTAGCGTGAGGTTGGCTTTTATGCTTGGGCTTGTGTGCCTCTGGACTTGTTAGATTTGTCTTGTGATCGAATTTCTGATTGTTGTGGGATTGTGGTTTGTTGTTTGTATATGACTGTGATTTGGTTATTGTGGATTGTTATGAATATGGCTGTTGAATATACTTTGTGGTCTTGTATTGGTTGATCTTGAGGTCTAATGACAGGTATTATGGTGTTGTATATTGCTCTTGTACTGTGCCTTGCATGCTTGGGGTAATCCTGAGGTGCGGCGTGTCATTGTCCCATTTTGAGGTGGTGACACTGATAGTAATCCAATCTCAGCAGGAAAATAGATTCGAAACCATAAACTAAGCTAAAAAGTGTGTGTCCATTAGCTGTTTGTGGAGTGGTTCTATATGCCTATGGGACACTAAGTAGTTCATTAACCAATACTCCTTTAGCTTGCCCCAACTGAGTTTTGAGCCCCATAAGAAGGGTTCTGTTACAAACTTCTGTTTCCCAGCTTGAGGATATGCCACCGAAGTGAAATTTTGCTTTATGCCGAGATTAGAATAGAAGCTCTTGAAAGGTTCTCCTTCAAATTGTTTCCCATTATAAAAAATAAGAATAGAAGGAATTCTGAGCCGACAAATAATATTCTTCTAGAAGAACTTTTCTATCAATTTTTCAGAGATAGAGGCTAGAAGCTTGACTTTAATCCATTTGGTGAAATAATCAATTACTACACACCCAATATTATTTTACCCACCTCCTTTGGTAGCGGTCCTAGGAGGTCTATTCCTCATTGGGAGAATGGCCATGGGCTTTGAATTGGGACCATATCCGAGCCTAGTTTTCAAGGAACAGGTGCATGTATTTGGCATTGGTGGCACCTTTGAACTAAGTCATTCGCATTAGAGTGTAAAGTGGGCCAGTAATACCCTGTGAGTAATACCTTATGAGCTAAGCTCCTCGGCCCTGTGGGGCTTCCGCATATTCCTTCATGAACCTCCCTTAGAACGTAATTAGCCTCAGTGGGACCGAGGCACCTTAGCAGTGGGCACAAATACACCTTCTCGTAAAGACCTCCATCAATCAATATGTACTTCACGACTCTATATTTAAACTTTCTAGCTTCAACCAAGTCTTCAGGAAGTTCATTACTATTCAGGTAATTTATTATAGGTTTCATCCAACCAAGGTTTGTACGGATATCAATGATTTTATCCACGGGATTGATGGACCTTGAATCTTGTACTTCTACCAGGATTTTCTTTGTCAAGTGTGAGTATATTGCCGAGGCCAACTTAGATAGCGTATCGGCATGGGTATTTTTAGCTCGGGGAATTTTGAGGAGGTTAGGTTTTTTGAATTTTGACATCCAATTTTTCACCTCACCCAATATTTCTTTAAAATCATTCCCTGCGCTTCGTAATTTCCAACTTTGATCTATCATTAACTGTAAATCACTATATATCTTTATAGTTTGAGCCCCTATTTTATGGACCAACATCGTCCCTCATATCAGTGTTTCATATTCAGCCTCATTGTTTGTTACTAAAAATCCGAACCTCAATGCACAAGTAAGATGATCTCCTTCTGGAGACCTAATTATGATACTTGCACCGGTTTCAAAATCGTATAAAACTCCATCAATATGCAGTTCCCAAATAAGCTCTTCTTTTGGTGCTCCTTGGATTGATCCATTTTCATTATCAATTCTAACTTTTCAGATCCACAGTTTTTGACGATCAAGTCTAGGCAGAACTTGTGCTTTAATGGCTATTCGAGGCTTAAACTCAGTATCAACTCGAACAGCTCAACAGATCATTTTAGCATTCTTCCTGAGATGTTAGGTTTACTCAAAATATTCTTCAAGGAAAAGTTTGTTAAGACAATTATTTTTATGGCAATGGAAGTAAGGTCTTAACTTCGTAGCTGAGATCACCAAGTAGAAAATAGCATTTTCTATAAGAGAATAATTCATTTTTGGCCCTTGAAGTACCTTACTTACGAAGTATATTGGGCATTGATTGCTACACTCATCCTCCTTTAGGAGAACCGAACTGACCGCCAAATCTACAATTAAAATATATAGATACAAAGTTTCTCTTTTTTGAGGAGATGCAGGCTTCAAAAGGTTGCTCAAATATTTATTAAACTCTTTGAAGGCCTTCTGAGCTACTTCTGTCCACTGAAAATTTTCTGTTTTCTTCACAACTTGGTAAAATAGTAAACCCCTTTCGGCTGATTTTGATAAGAATCGATATATGATCCAGGTACAATAATTAGAGCTATCATTCTCCCAGTCAATCTCTGAACCTCTTTTACCAAGGTGGTAGTTTTCATGTCAATTATAGATTGAAACTTTTTTGGATTGGCCTCAATGCCCCGATGAGAGACTATAAATCCGAGAAACTTTTCTGATGGGACATCAAATGTGCATTTTTTGGAGTTCAGCGTCATTTGATTTAACCTTAATGTTTTAAAGTTTCTCTTAGATCATCTAGCGCGTCTTCAAAGGTTCTGCTTTTAACTACCATATCATCTATCTAGACCTCCATATTTGACCTATTTGTGATTTGAACACTTTATTAGCGAGCCTTTTATATGTGGCTCTTGCATTTTTAAATCCAAAAGCATCATAATATGGCAATAAGTGCCTCGGTCTGTAATGAAGGAAGTTTTCTCCTCATCTTCCTTTGGCATGAATATCTGGTGATATCCTTTTAAAGCATCTAAAAAATGCAAAACATAAAACCCTACAAAGGAATTAACTACTATATCAATCCATAGGCAAAGGGAAATTGTCCTTTGTACAGGCTTTATTAAAATCAGTAAAATCTTGGCACATGTGCCATGAAAAGTCTTGCTTTGTTACAAGAACAGGATTGCAAAGCTAGGTAGGATACAACACTTCTTTATTAAGCTTCACAGCTAAAAGTTTAGCCACCTCGACTTCAATAACCAGACTCCGTTCTGGCCCAAAAAGGCGCTTCTTCTATTTTACTGGTTTATGTGCTGGGTGTACTCCAAGTTTATGTTCAATGACCTCTCGAGGAATACCAGACATATTTTCTATTGTCCAAATAAATACATCATTGTATTCACATAGAAGTCTGAAGAGGAGACCTTTCAATTCTACTCGAAGAATAGTACAAATTTTTATCTTTTTGTCTGGGAAGCTCGGATCCAAAGGGATTTCTTCAATGGGAACCTCATCTTCAGGCTCAATTTTTACATTGCCTTTTCCCTTCAGCTCGGGTAATTCTGGTATCTCCCGTGCGCCCAAGTTGAAGCCTGGGTCTACATTCTTTCCATTTTTCCTTGGGTCGGATGATAAAACTTTCAGCATACCCGAGGTGGATGGGGCATCGAACGTTTGGAGAAAAGTTTTATCTGCAATGGACATTGTCTGTGATTGGGATCGCAGGGACATCATATAGCATGCTTGAGCCTTTTGGGGATTCCCAATCACTATGCCTTCTGACCCATCCCTCAACATAAATTTATTTCAATGTGGAAAACAGAAGGAAGGCTCCTGTATGTATATGGCGTGGGTCGGCCCAGGATCATATTATAGGATCTGTCCCTTTTTACAAAGAAAAAATTAGTTATTTCAACTCTGTGCTTCGGGGGATTTTCGAGGGTCGGGGGCAACATAATTTGTCCCTCTGGCATGACTGAGTCTCTAGTGAAGCCAACTAGAGGGGTCTTAAAAGGCTTAATCAATGATGGATTGATATGCATTTTCTCCCAAGCATCCCAAAAAAAACCTCCGGTAATAGTGTTTATCACTCCAGCCACATGAATCTACACTCTTCCTGAGCTTGATTATTATTTCTATTCTAATTGTTTTGATTCGACTGGCAAGGAGGATGTTGCCGAGGTTGCCCATGATTGGTTCTATTATTAAAATTTCTTTGAAATTTGGCAATAGTTCTGATGACGAACTGTTGCAGGTGACCCTCCTATATTGCTCTTTGTATCCCGATCTTCAAATGATTGCACGCCTCTGTGTCATGAACGTGTTGCCCATGGAACACGCAATACTTTGATTTATCCATTTGATCAGGTCATGGTTGCTAATGAAGAGCTGCTTGTGGAAGACGAGATAGGTTGGCTTGAGGATTTCGAGCTGTTGGACCTGAAATAGTATTTCCCTTCTTGAAGTATTAAAAGGTGTAAAATCTGAATCTAGTAGGACTTTTGTCCTCGAAGGTTGGTCAGCAACATTATTATTAGGATAGACTACGTGGTTTACCGGTAGTCTTCTATTGGGATAATTCAGTCTATCCACAATTTTCGGCTTCTTAGAAGAGGATTAGAGTCTGAAGTGCTTGTATTCTTCTCCTTTTGGGATTCATACATTTCTCTTTTGGTTCTGTTGGACTGCTCGCCTCTTATGAATTCCGAAACTCTCTCCAAAAGCTTGGAATAAGTGGTGAGCATCCATTTACCCAGTTCAGCATTAAATCTCCCAGGTCAGATGCCACTATAGAAAGCAACTATTAATATTTTTTTATCAACATTGTTTATTTGAATCACTTCATCATTGAAGCGATCAACAAACTTATTTAGAGGCTCGTCCGACTTCTGCCTGATGTTCATGAGATGCGAGGTGTCCTTCTGTATCACAAATTTACTCTGGAAATGCCCGAGGAAGGACTTTTCCAATTCATGAAAAGTGGCAATTGAATTTAAAGGCAGCTCTTGGAACCATTTCTGTGCGGGGCCTCAGAGCGTTGTGACGAACAACTTGCATCGGATAGCACCACTATATCCGTAGAGGCTAGTGACAACTACAACATGTGGAAGATGATTCGACGGGTCGAAATACACCTTTGTACCTGTCTAGATCAGGCAGCTTGAACTGTTGTTGCAGAGGGTCCATTTTTTATTGAGACAAATCTGAATCTCTGTCTATTTTATCGGAGCGAAATATGAGCCACCAAATTATTTTTCTTTAAAATTTCTCAAATTTTGTTCTCAAGACTCTCCTCCTCGAGCTATTTTAAATCCGCTGAGAAGGGGCCTTTTTTATCTGCATTTTTAGAAGATTGTAATCTGATTCTTTCATGGATAGGTATTCTCGTAGGTCTGCTAGTGGCTATCTGAGACTCCTTGGATCAGTCATCCAACCGAGATCTTATGATTTTGGTTCTCAGGTCATTTGGATTTACAGCGTTCTGAGGTTGTTTGCCAGGACGCCGACTAAGAATGTTCTGTTGCTTGGTTTGGTGTGTTACTGCTCGGTTTGACCGATCAGATGGCGTGTTATTTTTGCATTGCTCAACAAAGGCTTGGAAAGACTCGAAATGATCAAAAATATACTCCAGGATGTCGATTTTGCTCTTTTTGTGCCTTATTTGATGTTCCAAAGCCTTCCACCTAGTCATTTTGAAGTAGAAGACACGGATTGCTTGTCTCATCTTCCTTGCTAGCCGCACATCTTGCACATCGGTTCTTCATTCCCTTGGAAAATGACACTGAAGGTTGAATTTCTTGTGACTAAGTGAAAAAAGTCGAGAATTTGCGATTCCCGTAGACGGTGCTAAATGATGAGGAAGAAAAATTTACAGAGAGAGGAAGAGTAGAGGAGAGTTGAATAGAGAAAATGTGAGAGTTGAATTATGAGTAGAAAATTATGAGAAGCTATATGGATTTAGGCCCATGAACCCCTGTTTATAGACACATATGAGGGGCTTCAAGGCCAACACATTGCCAACTAAGTCGAGCCTAAATTACACAAATGCCCTTATTGAGGTTGCCACGTAAGTATTTCTTGAACATACACCAAGTATTAAATCTAAGCATCATCAAGACCCAAAAAAAAAAAAAAGATATTACCCCTTTTTAATTTTTAAATGAACATATATAAGGTGATAGCATGTATATATAGGCTCAAAAATTTTAGATATACCACTTTTTAATTTTTAAATAAATATATATAAGGTGATAGTGAACATATATAAGGTGATAATGTGTGTGTATCTATCTATCTATCTATATATATATATATATATATATATCATGTGAAATATATATAAAAATTAGAACACATGAAACTTTGTGATAAACATCAGAATAAGTATTTATACTTCACAAAATACTTTAATTTTTTTTTATAACATATTAGTTTAGTAACATTTGGTAATCTTTATACAAAATGCAATTAGAATTTGTTCTTTGTATTTAGTAGTAAATCAAAATGAATATATATCAGCAAATATTTTAATAAATATTAGATAGAGAATGAAAATATCCATAGATACATAAGTTATATATCATGTGAAGAATGCTTAAAAGTTTGATTATTCTTTATTTCATATTTTAGTTTGTTAAATCATATTAGCTTTATAGGTATATTTTGTTGTTTATAATTCAGAAAAATCTTTTAAAATGATTATTTCTTATGCATAGTAGACGAAACACTTATTTACTTCAAAGTAAATTTGAATAATTTAAGATGTACAGAAATATTTTTGATTTTCTATTTTGTATTGAAAATTCAGATTGTTAGGCGATGAGAGATTGAAAGAGAACTGCCTTAATGCTAAAAGTTTCTTAAAATATAATAATCATTTTGATATTGATAATTTGTATTTTTTTAGATTAAATACTTTTAAAAAAACTGTATGACTAAATATAAGACTCCAATAGCATAAGTAATTTGTTTTCTAATGCGTGGCTGTAAAATAATGCTGACTGCTATTTGTTTATTTAAAACTAAAAGAACTCACCTTTTTCCCTACCCAAATCCACCTTGTAGGGGAGCATCTTGCCACATAAATTGTACTTTGTTGTCAGGCTAACTATTTAAAACTAAAGTTAACAAAATTTTATCTAATATCAACAATGTAGGTTAATCAAGAAATATTTAGTACATTAACTATATTATTCACTGAAAAAGAAATATTAGAAGAAAGTGAATATAAAATTTTCAATTTTGAGTTTGAAAAATTTATAAAAATAAATTTTAGGGTTAAATTCACTTTGCCACCCTAAACATGTCACGATTTCCCATATTGCACCCTAAACTAATTTTTTGATCACTTTGTCCCCAAAATTTTTGTACATTGACACTTCAACAATGTATCAAGAAATATTCAATACATTAACTATATTATTCATTGAGATAGAAATATTAGAAGAAATTGATTATAAAATTTTCAATTTCACATTTGAAAAAGTTATAAAAATAAATTTTAGGGTTAAATCCACTTTGCCTCCTAAACTTTCACCATTTACTACATTGCACCTCAAACGAATTTTTTCATCACTTTGACCCCTAAAGTATTTGTATATTGACACTTCACCCTAAAATGTGATGAAAGCTAAAAGAGTAACGGAGTTTTGGCGTGTTCTAGGGCTTGATTTTATCTGAATGCAAGTAGGGATAGACTTAGGAGTTGGGACTTGAGGAAATAAGACTTATATAAGTTTACATTTGGGTGTGCAATTTTACACTGCTTGTAGAATTTTAGGGGAGCACAGTATAATTTTTATGAGGGCATAGTCAAAATTTTTATAAAAAAATTAAGGAAAAAATTTAATTATGAAATTCTTGGGGCATCACCCTCCTTCCGCCAGTGACTATTAGTGTAATGTCAAGGGCCAGTGGCGCGTCATATAGAACACACCTACATTACTTTTCTTTTCTAATTTTCGTCAAATTTTGGGGTGAAGTGGCAAGAAACAAACACTTAAGGGGGCAAAGCAATCAAAAAATTTGTTTGGAGTGAAATGTGGTAAATGGTGACAAATTTAGAGAGCCAAAGTAAATTCAACCCTATATTTTAAATGAAAATTATATATATATATATATATATATTTATTAAAATAATGTAAATAACATATAACTGATGACACAGGCGACCGTTTTTTTTCCCATGTGTATTGATGCCTTTGTTTTTCGGCATGTGTATTTTGACTAATTATTGTGATATCTCTAAACTAATTTTGATAGTTTATATCTCTAACACATCTACATTTATAATCTAAATGATATTGAATTTTAATTTCCTTTCACATATAGCTGTAGAGCTATTTAATTCATCATTATTTTAGTCAATTTTTTTTCCACTAATGAATCTGACTAGACTTATAGTTAATGGGAGGTACTGTTGTTTATCGGTCGGTTTCTAGTAATTTGGCTAAAAAAATTTATTTTTTTTAGGTTCAAGAAAATCAAAATTAAATTTGAACCAAATTTTTCTTCGGTTGGTTAGTTGACCAAACTTTTTTGATTTATCCGACTAAGCGAAGTTCATTAGTTAATTAAAAATTAAGTATTCACTAGTTAATTTAAAAATTAAGTATACAATAAATACAAAAATAATAAAATTAATAAACAAAAACTTAAAACTCCTAAAACTAAGTCTGGAGACTAAAAAATAACAAAGATTAATTGAATGTAAAAGTAATATCAAAGGGTTGAATGAATAGAAATTAGAAAGGTTACTAAAAAAACTAAAAACTAAAACTAATAATATTAAATATTTAATTATTCATTTATTTGGTTGTTGATTTTCTATAATCAAATCTGAACCATATAACTAGTTTTTTTATGTAACTTATCTGAATGTCATTCATTCAAAAATAAAAATCAAATTAATTTGATTTTTATTCGATTAAACTAAATTATAAACACCCCTAATGGTTGGAGGTGCATATTGATGTACCTGATGACTCCAAGTATGACATATGGTAATTTACTATTATTACTATACGCTATGAGTGTTAGTGTATGCCCTAAAGCCAATTAATTTTAGGGATAAATTATACTTTTATATTTATGTATATTTTGTAATATGGCATTTAACGAATAAAATATTTATACATAAAATCATAAGGAGTTATGATGTAATTATATTTTATTCGTGTATATCCCTAATCGTAGTGTATGACACTAGTAGATTAGCACACATAAGAGTATGTGGATGCTTATTAAGAATAAGTGCATCGGATTGATTCGCTAAGAGTATTCCATTACGGCTTCTCTTATAAACATCTTTATTAGTATAAGAGACAAAATCGAATTTACCTAAGTCCAATTCCTTTTAATTGATTAAAAATCATGTGGATTATTATTCTTTGGTTCTATTAGTGAATTGACATAGTGACCACTTTGATTACATCAGTATGTATTAGTTCGGGTATAATATAATCATGAGAAGATAAGATATGACCAATAGAGGATTCACCACTCCTTATAATAGGAGAGTATCAATCATATTAGTATGGCCACTTCTTGAAATACGATTCGGAAATCTTTGCGCAAAGTGGAAATAGATTTAAGAGTGTCTTAAATTCTATTTCAAGTGAGTTGTATTTTGGAAAGAAGTAAAATTTGATTAATTCGATAAGAGTTGGCATTACATCTGTATTCTTGAATTAATCGGGATATAGGTTGGTGAAAGGATATTAATTACAGGAGAACTAGTCACGGATGGGTGATGTCGAACCACTTGACATATCTCAACACTTGGGTGGTCATGATGCTTTGCTAGAAGCCAATCTTGATCTATAAGTGTAAATTAATTAATTGGAGAATTAATGATAAATTAAAGGTGTTTAATTTATCTAATCCTAATTAATTTAGGATTATAATTTATACTTATTACCAACGTGATTGGGAACCTAAAGGGTCACACACTTAAGGATAATTAATTCAGGATTAAAATGATTTGATAAGTATGAGATAAATTAACTTTTGGGTTTAATTATAATAAGTTATAAATATTAGGATTTAATATGTAAGACATATTAAGAGTCCTAATGGTTTTATAATTATTGATATACCCATGACCCAAACTGATTAAAATTTATAATTCCCTAAACCCAATATGATTGGGATTCTATATTATTATATATATATATATATATATATGATATATTATAATATATATGGAGAAGGAGTAGTAGTACTACTTACGGCTAATACACAAAAAAAGGACAAGTACTACTTACGGCTAATATATATAAAATAGGAAGTAGTACTATTAAAAAGGACTAGTACTATTTTCGGCTATAAGAAAAAAAAGAAGCCGTCAAATCCTTTTTTTGAAAAAACGTGATTGTTAAGAAAGGAATAATAATTTAGGAGCTAGCACTCCGTGGTTTGGGTCAATCAATTTTGTGAAGATTTCTGATTTAATTATCTGTGTGGATACCATTAGAGGCCGGACACCTGTGCGGCTTGCGGATCGACGTCCCAAACATATTGGAGATTTTACTGCAATTTAAGGTACAATCTCTATACTTTTCTTGTACTACGTATAAATTAATCAAGGTGATCCGTGATAGGAAAGTAAAAATTTTAAATTCCGTTGCGTTATATCTGATTTACTTTCTTACAATGAGCACTAGAGATAAAAAGTCTGGCATATTGTAAGTTGCTATGTGTAGTACTTACATGAATATTTATTATCTGGGACCTCTGGGTCCTTGCGAATTTGATTCTACTAACTTTAATTTTTGAAATGCCTATTATGTTTAGATATCATTTTAGTGCGATTTAAACATGAATTGAAGTGAAAATCAATTTTGTTTTCATGCCTACAAATTGTTTCTGATTTTCTTTTTCAAATAAGTTATTTGTTGAATTGTCTAATTAAATTTAGTGACAAAGTGCCACTGAAAGACACATTTCTGTTACTATTTTCTTAGGCAATGGCTTCAGTTTCTTGTCTTTCATGGTGGACAAAATTTGTGGTAGTTATTGAGCAATGACAGTCTAGTAGTTGTTTAATAACTAATGAAAAGAATCTATTTAAATTAGAGATGCCCCCTTAATAAGCTTCATCGTCGAGAGGGAAATAGTCTGGATTACCAGCTAAGACCCCTAAATGACCGCTCCGTAACATTAACCTACTTTATTACAAATAAGAGAGTTATGTTTTGTCTAATATTTTATGGTGGTCATTGGGTTCTGATTGTTCTATGAAAGTAGTATAAACCAACCAATGAACTAACTAATTAAATACTATATTAGTAGAGCTTAGGTGTCTCATACTTGTTTGTTGTACACAGGTGACTGCAAGCGAAATTTTTTTATTATTTACTCTGCATTGCGAGGTAGGTATTACATAGTATTGGATAATTAAAAAATTATAAAAGTCATGTACATTTCAGTTATTGATATCTACTCTTAATTGCAGAATAAATAGTCAAAACTTACTCAATTGCAAGTGTTTATTGGTGCATTGGATTATGTCGTGTGTTAGGTTTAGTTAAAAGGCAAATACTTAGGTAAATTCGATTTTTAACTCCACTTGTAAACCCTATGGTGTGGATTAAATTTTAAAAAATGTATGACATCAGCTGATGTAAGCAAAAATTTTTAAAATTTAATTCTGATCATAGATTTATAGGTGAGATCAAAAATCAGATCTATCTAACTACCTACTTAAAGTAATAGGCTACGGCAGGAGCCTCAGCTTTGATATTTGTAAGCCGTCATTCCGTGTGGAATACCCCGTCGCTGTCTTCTGTTCGAGAATTTTTTTTTGCCCTCCGTGTGGGTCTTCTTCCTTGATTTTTAATCAATTATTTGAATTGGATCCATTAATTGTTATCCTTTTATTTTTGGTTAAACATTCTACTAAAGTACAAACAACACACATATATATGACTTGTGTTTTTTATTTTTTATTTATTAAAATTTCTTAAATAGATCGAAATTATGATATGCTTCTTTCTCTTTTTCATCCATAAATATACATTTTTACTAGTTTAGTATTCTCTTAAAATATAATTTTTTCTATTTTTTTGAGATTTGTTTTTTGTTTAGATTGCTCAAATATGCAAAGCGTTTTAGAATCCATCCTCCATAGATTTTGTATTGACTAATTCTAGAATGAAAAAAAGTAATACTTTCTTCGTACTTAAATTACCAAAAAGAAAGAGAAATAATAATTTTTTATTTTTTGGAATCAACCACGTTTTTGTGTGTCGTAACTATTGAAATCTCTTGAATCTGTGGACAAAGATTTGTTATTTTCTTAAATTTTACATTATATACTACCTTACATAACTAGTCAATTTTGGTTTGTACTATGCAAGAATTAAATTTTGATTAATTTTTGTACACCTTTAGGGCATTTTCTCAGTTATATGCTTTTGATAAATTAAAATTATTTAAAAGGGGTAAATTAGTTTAAATTGTTTAAAATGGGTAGATTAGTCTCTATCTTTATTTTAGTTGTGAGCAACGGTTAACTGATTGGTCAATCAGTCAAATAATTCGGTCAAAATTTAAAAAAGAGTCATAAAAGTTTTAACCAGTTTTTATTTCGAATATCCACCAAACTAAATTTAAATTTGGTAATCAGGTTTGAATTCGATTAACCATATTCACAAATTGGTCTTATTAATATTGGACAAAAATCCTTTATATAAAAGTTGAAAAAACTATCTAAATTTAAACCCAACTAGCAACAAAATAGTTCATAATTTTATATCATCAAAATTATATTGTACTTAGATGGAGGCTTGTAATGGTTTTTAATACTTATACGTGTGTGTCTATATATATGTGTGTGTGATTAAACTTTATATACATACATATGTTTGTATTATTGTGTATATATAATATCATTTGTGTGACTATAACATTTTTATAAGTAAAATTATAGTATTAGATTGTAAGAACATATAATATAAAAATTAATTTTACTTAAAGACAAGATGTAACACTGCAAACTTATAACCTACCTTAGTGGCAAGTACTATATATAGATTTTTTTTTGAAAGATCTTGAGTTTATCAAATATAGAATTGAATTCGAAAATCAGTTAATTACGAATTTAGAACTCAATTATGATTTTGTAGTCGATTTTTAATTTCAAAATTCAGTCAAACTAATTTATTAATCGAATTCTAATTAATTAATTTCAAATTTTCAATTTACATGTTTAAACACTTCACATATTAGGTTTACTCCTATTAGATTTGGGTTGGGGAGCAAGATTAAAAGAGAGTACTATGCCTCATGAAATTTGATAAAGTTGATTATAACTAGTAATCAAAGTAGATTGAATTAAAAAAATTTAATGAAATAGTAATAGATTTTACTGCTTTTAAACTAAAAATACAACTGTACATTATTCCTTTTTTTATTACAAATACAAAATTATTTAATCGTCTTACATTATTCCATCCGATCAAAGAAGGGGGTCACCCAGTTTAAATTTGGCTTCAAGCCCCCAACAACTATTAAGACCCTCCCTCACCACACCTCTTTTGCAGGAAACAGAGTCCCCTGCTACCTTCTTGATAAGCACAAACCTTGGCTTTATCAAATCATCGTAATCTATTGATGAATCATCAAAACACGAACTGCTAACGTTTGATACCTCTGAGCTCGTACTAGTACTACTGACACTATTTCGGACAGAGGCTTTGTCCGAACCTGAAACGAACGGATGATGTAAGAGCATCTCAGCACTCCACCTCAATTCAGGATTCTTGATCAAACACTTTTTCAAGAAATCCTCCGCATCCTAGGCCATATCGACAACCCAACAGGAATCTCCACTTCTTCATTACATATCCGGTCCAAAAGGACACCGAGTTCAACTTTTTCATCAAAATCCCACGCCAATTTCTTGGTAAACATCTCTATCACAGTGCAACCAAGTGCCCAGATATCCGCTTTGCAGTCATATTCACCATAAAGAATTGACTCCGGTGCCATATACACGGGCGTTCCTCCAAAACCCTTCTCCCTCCTCCTGCTTCCGCTTCGTTTACGCTTTAACCCAACCTTTTTGGCCAGTCCAAAGTCGGAAATTTTGGCCGTAATAATTCCATCATAATCATCCACTAATAGAATATTATCCGGCTTTATATCACAGTGTACGAAACCCTTGCTATGAATGTAGCTAAGGCCTGAAAGCAGGGACGCTGTATATTGTCTAACTTGATGAACACGCAATCCGTGCTTCGAATTGCAAATACAATTTGCTAAAGTTCCATGAGAGGCATATTCCAACATCAGATTGTAATGAATATCTGTATGCCGTCTTCTTCTCCTTCAAGACTAGCATCGGCTCCATAACATCTGATCACATGAGGACAGCCTTGAAACTCATGCAGCAATACCCTCTCCTTTTGAAGAGAGCGCGAGTTTTCAATCGGAGACGATTTTATTGCAAAAGACTCTGGAAGATCAAGGACTTCTTCAACGTCGTTTGAATCTGAACTTCTTGAAGCCAAGGAGACCGTCCCAAAGCTTCCCTTTCCTAGGGTTTTAACCCTCTTCCAAAAACTTGCCATACTTTTGTTTCTTTTTTGGTTTTGGCTGAATGCGAATCGACGGAAAAACGATATAGTTTAATGGGGATTCTACAATTTAAACTTTTATACTCAAACTTTTCCTATTGAATCGGAAACCAAACACTAACGAGGATTCAGTTTCCTTTTGTAACTCAACCCTTCCTAGTTCCTACAACTTTCCTTACCATGCACAATAACGTTTCATTATTTCAGACAAATTTTTTTATTCATTGTAGAAATATATATATATATATATATATATATATATATAAGATACACACACACACAATATCTGCATATATATGTATATATTTATCTATCTATTTATTTACATTTTATGATCTACTTCTTATTTTGTTTTTGTTTTTTTTATGCTTTGTATAAAATTTTACATTAGTATAATTATTTTATTAAAAGTTTATCTTATTTTATATAAAATGTTGCATTAGTATGATTATTTTATGTATGAAAAGTTTATCTTAATTTCATTTTATGATCTACTTCTTATTTTGTTTTTTGTTTTTTGCTTTTATATAAAATTTATATTTGTATAATTATCTTATTTATTATAGATGGATTAATCTTTCATGTATCGTCAATGTAAAATTTTTTTATATCATCCGTGTGTGGATGCAGGACATGTTTACGTTGTTTAAATTTTAAATGTCATTTTTGCACATGTGACATGCATCTACATTCGATAGTGTAAAATTTTTTACACCGATAACGTATCGTAAGATTAACCATATTGTTTATGTCTCTAGAATTTCACTTTCATTTTAACTTTCGATACAAATTGGCATAAACATCACTAACATTGACAACATTACAAATATTTTATAATTTTTATCTTATTGTTCAACATCTATCATTTCTTATTGGTAGATAATTTATCTGTTGTCATTTATTAACCAAAGACTAGGAAAGTACCACATTGGATATTACTGGTAACAGCCTAATAGGACAAGAAAAATGAGGTTTTGTGATTATCAAAATAAGTCAAAAAACTAGGGAAAAATATATTTTTAGTTTCTCTTTCTTGGGGTACTCAATAAATAGTTTCTAAAATTTCAAACAAAACAAATTTAGATTTAAATAAAATTAGGACAATTGACAGGAAATTAAAATTTTTAAGAAAAACAACCATAATAGTGCCTCACATTTTACATTTGTATTTTTTAGTCACTTACATTCAAAATGATATATTTTAATCTTTCACAAATTCAAAACATGCCATATTTTGACAGAATTACGGGCATATTTTTGCCTGAAATACTTGCATGCATATGCATATTACATTTTTTATGGGGAAAATTGGTAACACAAAAATTTTAAATATTAAATGACACTATCTAAAACTTCCACCACCAGCACTTCAAAATTCTCACCTTCCATCATCAGCCCTATTCTCCTTTCTTGCCGCTTCTCCTTCGTCATCCGCTACACCAAGCAACCCCAACCTTGTTTTTTTTGGGACAATTTAGTGTTTAAGATTATATATTGCCAATTTTGCCCTTAAAAATATTGCACGTGATATGCATGTGATTATTTTAGACCAAAATATGTCTGTAAATGTGTTAAGAGACCAAAATGATACGTTTTGGAGCTAAAATGCATCATTTTAAATGTGAGAGACTAAATAAATAAAACACGAAATATGAAGGACTATTAAAATCATTTTTCCAAATCTTTAATAGAAAATGATGCTATCACATGGCGGTATGTTTAAAAATTATATGGAACAAAATTGCTAAATTCTAAAGGAATTATACAAAGTTGGTTCCAAAAGTCTGTTCCCCAAAGGCAAAACATAATAAAAAAATTTTCTTAATGCAAAATCCTAAAAAGTTTCAATGTCAAATCAAGTTGCGCTATCAGAGATTTGAATAGAGAGGAAAGGATTTTGAAATGCCAAAGATAATGTCAATTAAATAATGATCACATCTAATAAGAGCTATTAATTAGACTTCAAATAAAAATGTTAAGATATATAACATTTTAATTTTTTAAATCATAAAAATACATATTTGTTAAGAAACTAATAGTATAAATTTACTATACAATATATTATTCTTAGAAATTAAATGAGCATAGTATTTCTGCAATATAATAAAAATATCTTAGTATTATTAGTGTAAATAAACTAATGTCGATAATAATTAAATTTTGCTAGAGATTATAATTTACAAAGTGAATGATGTTCAATTATCAAATTTGATCAACTAATATTAATAGTAAAGATATTAAATCATACATGTTCCCAGGCTGAAATAGGATTTTAGGCAATAAACTATCATCTTGGACATAAAGTAATTATATATACGATGAAATTGTGTTATCCTTTTATGTATTAATATTTCTTTTACCAATGTAAAACAGAAATACTTATAAGGAATTATTAAAAAGAAGTTGTGATATAACACTTGATATTATTAATTTCTTAAAATTTGTGTCATTGAATTTGGCTGATTGGATTGAGGTGTAATTAATATTTTTTTTTTTACATTTCATATAATAAAATAATGATAATAATACTAAGGATAAATTTATAATATCACTATAATACTATGAAAAATTAATTTCTAAGAATAAAATTTTAGTAGATGTGCATGACTAGGTTTTTAAGAAGTATGTTTTTTATCATTTGAAAATTTCATACATTATTTATTTTCAAAATTTTATTTCAAATTTAATCATCCAACACAACTAGACCTTAAATCCTATTCGCACAATATTTTGTTGATGTGATCATTAATTCAAAGTTGATATTATTTTTGACATTCCAAGATCATTTCCTCTCTCCCCAAATCTCCAGTGGC
The DNA here is from genome assembly GCA_025175665.1 of Cinchona pubescens. NCBI lineage: Eukaryota > Viridiplantae > Streptophyta > Magnoliopsida > Gentianales > Rubiaceae > Cinchona > Cinchona pubescens. The sequence goes on from JANKKI010000133.1 coordinate 1,349,978, forward strand.
AGCAAGTTGATTTGATTTGAAAATTTTTATGTATTAAAAGATATATATATATATATAGGGGGCTACTTTGCATTTTTTGACAAACTTTTGAGACTAGTTTTGTATAATTTTTTGAATTTTGTTAACTCAATGGCCACATGATGCACACATGGAAATTTTTTGTTAAATTTTGTAATTGTCCTAACTTAATTTGTTCAAATTCGGAAACATTGAGAACTAAATTTATTTTGTCTAAAATTTTGAGAACTAGTTTATTGAATACCCAACAAAAGGGACAAAAAATGTATTTTCCCTAAAAACTATACCTGAGTCACAAATAGTAGGTGACCTCTTTATGACTCTTAAATAACAATCACAATTAAAAAAATTATAAAATTATTTGTACCTTATAAATGAACTTTTTTTTTTTTGGAAGAAAGAAATTTATTGATCGAAAGAAAAACGTATATGGATCTCATGGTGCTAGGATTACACATTCTAATGTAAGGTATCCAATAAGACTAATCGTAGCATATGTTGAGCTTGATAGTTTGGTCAATGCAATCGCGTAGCATTCGTTTGTCGATAATGGTGATGGAAAGTCACTTGACAATAGGCTGAAAAGAGCATGAACTTTCTAAAAAGGACATCTATTTTTTAAGGCATAGTTATCAGAAATACAGTATGGAGACGGAAATGTAATTAATCATTTTTTAAAGTATTGAATACGTAAGGGTAGAGTTAGTCACGATACACTACTTCTTATAAGAGTTGTTACATTATAGGGATAAGAAGGTAGTTAGTAAGATATAGTATTAAATTTTTAATAAATCTTGAATTTTTAGTGACTAGAGCAAAGAAAATGCTTAACTTTCAAGAATTATTATCCTTAATCTAATACTAAATAATTTTAATTAGGTAAATTTAAAGAATATTTTCTCATTTTTTTCAATAAATAAATGAAAAACCTATAATAAAAAATGTAGAAAAATAAAAAGAAAGAGAGCATCCTTATCTTAATAAAGATTTACTACTTTTGACGTTTCAAAAAATGAATCATCACATTTTAGAATACTAATGAATAATTTTTAAATATGCATGAATCGGTACTTAGTTCGTGCAGATGGAGAGTGTTTATGGTAACCGTGTTCTAAGCAACTTGGACCCTACCTTGAATAATGAATAAAAGCATTTCAGAATCTATATCAACCATAAGAGGGAAGAATAACCTTTTCCTGCAGCTTTGCAATCCCGTGATAAGGGCTCAGAATTCAACTTCTAGGCTTGTGCAAACTCCATAAAATTCCGAGAATCCAAAAATGATTAAGCCACGATGATCACAAACTACTCCTCCTCCTCTATCTGATTGTCCTGGATTCCCTAACAAAGAACCCATCTATGTCAAGCTTATAGAGACCCCGGCATTGAGCAGTCCAAGATATAGCTATCGGCATCATGGACTTATGTTGGTAGGGTACACTTAATCATTTTTGGATTCAATTTTAGTCCAGTTGGAAGCAACGACATTTTTGCATTTTGAGATGACTAGCAACAATGCCCACGATGAGCAGATTTATTTGGTGTACCACCTGCAAAATCGAAACATTGACAGAATGGTAAGTGCGGAGTTGCGCACCTTCCAGATTCCCCAACAAATTAAGGCTGTTGTAAAGTTGATAATTTTAGCCAAGGAAGAAAATCGGTTGCTGCACCTATCCACAAAGCTTGGAGCTGTGGAAGAGTGAAGCACATTGGACAGATGGCAAACCCAAGACCTGCGCATAACAAGATCGGACAGAAACCCTCTAAAGGGACAATTGTTGAAAACATGATCCAAAGTTTCATTTAAATGACAAAATTGGCATTTTGAAACCATTTGAAACCCCATAGACATAAGCGGCTAATTTCTTAAACTGTGAAGAAAATAAAAAACTTTTTTAAATTGTGAAGGTATTTTTTTTTTTTTTTTTTGTATTCTGAAAGTAAGAAGGTTGCATTTGAAAAAGAGCAACCTCAAGTTTACTTTCACTGAAAGCGACCTTTAAGTTGTTTTCTCCAAATGCAACCTATTGTCAGACATTTAAAAAAATTACATTATTTTGCTTGTTAGGTTGATTTTGTTTTGTTTGTTTAATTTGTTTTGTTTGTTTAAGTTGTTTTAGGGGTTTTTTTTATGATTTAAAATTTAGAGTTTAGAATTATAGAAGAAAATAAAAATAAATAAAAATATTTTAAAATAAAGTAAGTATAAAAATATGGGGACATTTTAAATTTGGAAAGTATATAAAATATTTAAAATTAGCCAACATGCATGAAAGTAACAAAATATTTCAAATTTGAATGTTTAACTGTAGTGGTAGAATATTAAAATTAAATACATAAAAAATTGAAATATAACATTAAGGGTATTTCAGTTAATTAAGTACATTTTTTTTTAATGATGTTAGGTTGTGTTTGGATGGATGGATTTGAATTGAAGGAAGTATTTGAAATTAATGGATTTAAATTAGGTGCTGATTTGAAATACATGAATTTGGGTGAATTTCAAATCCTTTCCTTTTACCATTAAAATCACACTCTCAATTGTTGCTAAATTTTAAATCCACAACTAAAGCAATTAACTTGTTTGGATAAGTTATTAAGGATTAGGATTTCAAATTAAATCCACCCAAGTCCCTCCATCCAAACACAATGTTAAAGTTTTTAAATGATGAATATTGTCATTAGAGGTATAGTGTGCATTATTTTTGTATAGGAGGCAAAGTGTAATTACTCACCCAATTCAGATGAGCAAAGTGTTATTAATCCCTTTATTTTATCCAGAAATTACCCACCAAAATTAATGAATTTAAAATTTTCATCTAAAAAGAATAATAAAATGTCATAATTGCCCTCAATCTTTAATTGTCTAAACTAACATAGAATTTAAAATTTTAATACATAGATTAAAAAAAATTAAACTCATATGCATATTAAATCCATCTAAGCTTAACACGCATTCTATAAGAGGTAAAAACGTGTAACAAAAACATAAGTTAACACTTTTTTTTAACATAAAAAATTAATTAAACCCGAATAGATATGTGGATATTAACAAATATAAATCATTCACTTATTTATCCAAACACTAATTATCAAAGCATTCAATAAACTTACATCACGTCTAAATATTAACATTTATTTAAACCGGATACAAATTGCTAAAACAATTATTTATACTAAAAAAATACTGAACATGGGTATTAAAAATAATAAAAATGCATTAAATTCTCTAAATAAACTATTACAAGCAAGCAATATAAAAATAAGCTATCACTACTTTAATATAAAAAAGAAACATGGAATATATAAATATTAGCTACACCCTACACAATATGAAATATACATAATTTAAATTAAAGATTTGAAATAAATCACATATTAAACAATAAAAATAAATTAATAAATTACTATTATTAAAACATACCTTTAACCACATGATTTACTTGGATCCTACCAGTCCCAATATCAAATTAGAACACAAAATGAAGAGAAGAAGAAAATCTAGACAATATTGATCATTTAAAAACTTTAACACCATTAAAAAAAGTCTACTTAATTGATTGAAATACCCTTAGTTTTAAATTTCAATTTTTATACATTTATTTTGATATTCTACCATTACAGTTAAAAATTCAAATTTGAAATATTTTAAAATATTTTGTCTACTTTTAAATATTTTATGTAATTTCTTAATTTTAAAATGTTCCCATATTTTTCTACTTGCTTTAGTTTATAATATTTTAATTTATTTTCATTTCTACTATAAGTCTAAATTCTAAATTCCAAACCACAAAAAAAAAAAAAAAATCCCTAAAACAGCTTAAATAAACAAAAGAAAATCAACCTAATAACTAAAATATACACAATTTTTATTTTTTTTTAAATATTTGACAATAGGTTGCATTTGGAAAAAGCAACCTAAAGGTCGTTTTCAGTGAAAGCGACCTTTAGGTTGCTTTTTTCAAATGCAACCTTCCTACTTTTAGAACAGGGTTAAAAAAAAAAACTTCACAGTTTAAGAAATTTTTTTCTTTTTCTTCACAGTTTAAGAAATTAATTGACATAAACACACAATGGAAATGGAGAAAACCTTCAACCCCGCCGCATGAAGATTGATATTTAATTGGAATCCTCTTGCTACAAATATAATCACGTGAGGCTAGTCACGAACAATGATTTCTTACACAATTATAAGCCAAAGATGCCTAGAGCATTCCATTAATTGGAAGAAGGCAGCAAAATGATTTCATCCGTGTCATCTGATAACCGGAGATGTTGACAAGTGATATATCTTAGCTCCTTAAGTGACAAAGTGCCAACAAGATTAGATAGTTGCCATCCCCCTTATTGCTAAAGAACTGATTGATTTTAATATCAAGATGCACCAAATCATCTCGTTATTGTGATAGAACTCCATGTCCCATCCAGTTATCCTTCCAGAATGAGCAATCTTCTTTCCGGACTAGGGTTCACATCAGAGTCATTGCCAGGCCTTTAACTGCTCCAAAGACGTACATTTCTAAATAGGGCTGGAATGCTCTACATTATCATCAGTGAGTAATTTTGCCTCATATAAACTGCCCAAAGAGAATTCAAATTGAATAATTACACCAGAAGTTTAAAGAAAAGACATCAATAATGTCCTCCAATTTGCGAAGACCAAGCCCATTCTCTTCTACGGGTGCATACAATTTATTCCACTTCAACCAATGTTGCTGTAGACAATGAAATTTTATTTTAATTAAAATTATCATTTGTCTATAAATTAATTTAATTGGCATATTTATGGTCCAATTAAATAATGCCATATGTAATTATATTTTGCAATATTGGTTAATTTAAAACAAATTATATTGCTTCACATGTCAAGATGTGGTGGTTTGACCAATCAAATGTATTTGTGTCGCACTTCCAATTAAATTGTGTCATGTCACATGTCTGCAAGACTTGGCCAATAGGGATATCTGTACTCTAGTATTTATCTCTTTATTAATAAATTAAAATATCGAAGGAGATAATATCAAAATTGTACAATCCTTATGTATTGATATCTATTATGTGTGTAAAGAGATAAGAATTTATTTCTTGGTATGCAAGTAACCAGTTACACATGTACTACAAGTCTTCTAACTTGTTCCCTTCCCATACATGTATAAATATAGGTCATCTCTCAAAGGTTCAAAATACACACATAAACACATATTTCTGAAATCTGAAAGCTGTGGAAGCTCTGAGTTTTCAAATTTTCTGTTCAAATCTTCCATATATCAAGATTTGAAGACTTTCATCAAGTATTCTTCAAATCTTCCATATCAAGATTTGAAGAATTCAATACTTGGTTCGGGAATAAGTTGTGAAGCCCTCGGATCGTGTCTGAAGTAAAGAATCAAAGGAATTTTCTCCACATATTGAGAATATCCTAGAGATTGTAACCCTTTATTTCATATATTCATATATCGCTATATTTCTTGTCTTGTTAATTTTTGCAGATTTGGAATATTTCGTTGCGCACAATTTCCCTTATTTGGCACGCCCAGTGGGACCATCTCTACCTTCCATCTCTTTGTTTCATATATATCCAACTGCAAATCTACATCAATGGCTCCAAAGAACGACAAACCCATGTCTGCTCTTTCTAATGCTGCTGACTCAAAAACTACTATGGGATCTGCATATGATTTTGTGAATCCACGAATTGTCGGTCCAACCACAAGTATGATGAGAGCCCTTTCTCAAAGTAATCTAGAGGTACAATCCACATCAGCTCCCGTGTTTGGCTTGACACCACCCAAAATCACTTCTCCTGTGTTGGGGCTCAAAGATGTTGGAGCTTCAATTGAGAAAACCCTCGCAATGATCGAAGCAGGTTCTAATTACAAAGCTTCGAAACATGATGATGACATATCAAGTAATGATTCTACATCTTCTCAAGGGACTCCGCATACGAGATCTCCTGTTCAAGAAAATTTCGCAACTTCTACAGCATTTTCTGTTATGCCGGCTGTGGTGACGCAAACCTCAACTTTGGAGGGGATCAAATGGCAAGCCTAACTAGAATGATGGAAACAATGATGAAGCGCATACAAGATCAAGATGTCGTCATCACTCAAATTGTCAACAAGAAAGACAATGCCGCAGAAGGAAGTCAAATTGATTCAAAGGCACCTGGCGGACATCAAGAAGCTGAAACTTCACAACAAGGAAAGGCGAAAGAAGTGCGCGTGACTTCTGATGGGATGATTCATGCAAATCAATTGAAGGATTTCGTTGAAGGTATGATCAAGGTGAAATATGAAGGTGGTTCGAAATCGAACCTTATATACGCAAAGCCTTATTCCGTAAGAATTGACAGCTTGATGATCCTTGTGGATGTCAACCACCGAAGTTTTAGTAGTTTGACGGCAAAGGAAATCCGAAACAGCATGTGGCACACTTTGTCGAGACATGCCAGAACTTATGGTGATTTGTTGGTTAGGCAATTTCTCCGCTCACTAAAAGGTAACGCATTCGACTGGTACACTGATCTTGATGCCGGTTCGATGGATGATAGTTGGGAGCAATTGGAGCGGGAATTTCTCAACTGGTTCTACAGCACTAAGAGGACTGTTACTATGATTGAACTTTCCAATGCCCATCAATGGAAAGACGAACCAGTTGTTGATTATATTGATCGATGGAGGACTTTAAGCCTTAATTGTAGAGACAGGCTCTCCGAGACGTCCGCCATCGAAATGTGCATTCAAGGCATGAAGTGGGGACTTCGTTATATCCTACAAGGCATCCAACCTCCGACATTTGAAAAATTGGCAACAAAAGCTCATAGTCTTGAAATTGGCCTTGGACATCAAGAACCGCCTGTTCCTGATCCTCACAAGAATAAAGAAAAATAGGATTTTAAGAAAAGAGGCAAGCCTTCTCCCAAGTCTGAAAACAAAGAAACTATGACAACAAATACTGCACCTATTAAGATCACGACAAAAGTTAGTCAAAAGGTGTCCGAGAAGGTTGAGGTAGGCCACAAAGAAAACCTACACTGAGAGAGCGATGCAAGAAAAAGAATACCCTTTCCTCGACTCTGATCTTCGAGGCATGTTCGATGATCTACTCAAAGCCAAACTCATTGAGCTCCCCGAGATGAAACGGCCGGAGGAAGCTAGGCGAGTTAATGATCCAAATTATTGTTGCTACCATCGCTTGTTTGGTCATCCCCTCACAAGGTGTTTTGTTTTTAAAGATAAGGTGATGGAATTAGCCCGCCAAGGTAAGATTTTGCTTGAGGAAGATAAAGCAAGTGCAAATCATACCACTATAATTCCCGACTCCTATAATTTGTTGAAGAGTGGTAAAGTATCTCGTCTTCCATCAAAGATAGGAACAATACAGTCCACGATAAAATTTGGAGATTTCAATCTCGTTCCATTATATGACAACCTCTTTCCACAACATGAAGTACCTTTTGAAAGGCAAACTAAAAAATTGTTGAAGGATGATGATGCCACAAATGATCAGTCAGACGAAGAATGGACACTCGTCACTCGCAAAAGAATCATCAAAAGTTAAAGCACAAAAGACTAATCTGCTACCAAAATTTCGGATGGTAAAAATGCGGGTTGCAAAAAGAAAGTCCAGAAGAAGAACAATTTCATCATCAATCCCTCCGAGTGGTGCGATTTTTCAAAATGTCCGTCAACCTATTACTTTGAAAGAATTCATGCCAAGAGGATACTTGAAAGGTGACGACGTCTTTGCATCTTGCCATGTTGTGAACATCAATGACAACGAAGTTGATGAAAAATTTGAGAAGAAACTCACTGTTGCTGATAAAGTCCTTGAGAAATGTACAGCAACGATTGTTTTTTATGCAGAAGATTGTATTTGGGACGAAAGCTCACAATCGACCCTTGTTTGTAAATGGCTATGCACGTGAGCAAAAATTAAATCAGATACTTCTCGATGGAGGAACCGCTGTGAATATAATGCCTTTATGTGCAATGAAGGAGCTTGGAATCACAAGTGATGAACTCTCACAAAGCCGTCTCATGATCCAAGGATTCAATCAATTCGAGAGGGGCAAAGAGCCATTGGTCTTATAAGACTTGATTTATTAATTGGCGATTTATCTTCAAGTACACTTTTTTATGTTATCGATGCAAAAACATCTTATAATATGCTTCTTGGGAGACCATGGATTCACGAGAATGGTGTTATACTGTAAACTCTTCATCAATGTTTCAAGTATTGCCATAACGGCGTCATAAAGAAAGTAGTTGCTGATGAAAAGCTGTTCACTGAAGCCGAGAGTTACTTTGCTGATGCTAAATTCTACCTGCAGGGTAACACAAAGAAAGAGTTAACAAAGGAAGATGGTCGAAAATCTAAGACACATGTCGTACGCTATGTCCCAAAGTCAAAGAGAAAATAAGGTCAATCTCTTTTTTATGGATGTGATGAATTGAAGGAGTTCACTTTACCACTCACCAAAATTGAGGTGGTCAAGCAAAGTGAAACTCTTCTTGAAGGCTTTGTTCGGCCAAAGGTGGAGTCCAAATTAGAGCACAATTCATTACCCCAATTTACAACACGAACCGTAGAGGGATTTGATCCAAATGCGTACAAGTTGCTTCTAAAAGCTGGTTACTATCCTAAGGAAGAAGAAACTTTGGGCAAGCTTCCTGCAGAGATAACTGGAGAAGAAGCACATGGCATGACTTCTACCCAAAAGATGTTGAAAGACAAAGGATATGCTGTCAACAACCTATCAATGGGACTTGGGTATAGACCACATTCTCCTATCAAAGAAGAAACTGCATTGAAAGGTCCAAGGCGATCAGTTTTTGGTAGATTGAGAAAAGTTACACCACGTGTTTCGGTGTTTGATAGGCTTGGCCCACGAGGAAGAATTTTGATGAAGCAACCTATTCATGACAGGTTGAGTTTTTCAAAGGCACAATAGTATATTTTTAATATGAAAGGAAACAATGCTCCTTGCAATGATGAGAGTTTAAGAAGACGAGTCACTAACATTTTCATTCATTACGGTGATTCGTTAAATGTTAGAAAGGAAACCATCATTGATAATACACTAAACATCAAGGAGGAAGACAAGGAAAGCATTGCCTCCTGCAACCATATCACTGTTCGAAACAAAGAGCCTTTGGAAGAAGAAAATGCCAGAGATGCTTCTCCTGAATTGGAAGAAGGCATGAAGGCAACCGTTGATGAGTTGAAGGAAATCAACCTTGGCCCAAATGATGATCCTCGCCCAATCTACATAGGTACTTGGCTGACTCCTGAAGAGGAACAAGCATATGTAGAACTGTTGCTCGAATTTAAGAATGTTTTTGCTTGGAATTACAAAGAGATGCCTGGCTTGGATCCGAGAATTGTTGTTCATCACTTGGCCTTTAAGCGAGGTGCAAGACCCATTAAACAAGCCCAAAGTCGTTTTCGGCCTGCTTTGATCCCATTAATTGAGAGGGAGGTAAACAAGCTCATAGGAGCTGGTTTCATCCGAGAAGTAAAATACCCAACGTGGATTTCAAGTATAGTCCCCGTGAGGAAAAAGAATGGACAGATCCGTGTTTGCAGTTGATTTTCGAGATCTCAATGAATTTTGTCAGAAAGATGACTTTCCTCTCCCTATTACTGAATTGATAGTCGATGCCACAACTGGTTATGAAACCTTATCCTTTATGGATAGATCATCAGGATACAACCAGATTCGAATGGCACCGAGGGATGAAGAACTTACTGCTTTTTGAACTCCCAAAGGCATTTATTGCTATAAAGTCATGCATTTTGGCTTAAGGAATGCGGGAGCCACATATCAAAGGGCCATGCAAAAGATTTTCGATGGCATGCTTCACAAGAATGTAGAGTTCTATGTTGATGATCTCGTTGTCAAATCGAAGAAACAAATTGACCATATCCAAGATCTTAGAATGGTGTTCGAAAGACTTCGAAGATACCAACTCAAGATGAATCCTTTGAAGTGCACTTTTGGAGTTACCTCTAGAAAGTTTCTTGGGTTTATTGTACATAGCTGAGGAATAAAAATTGATAAATCCAAAATCGATGCTATCTTGAAGATGCTGTATCGAGCCGCACAACATTCATGAGTTGAAAAGTTTGCAAGGAAGATTGGCTGATCTTCGAAGATTTATCTCCAATTTGACTGGGATATGTCAACCATTTGGCCATTTGATGAAGAAGGGTGTACCTTTTGAGTGGGATGAAGCATGTAGTAATGCTTTCAAAAGCATAAAAATATATCTCACGAATCCACCCGTGTTAGCTGCACCTATCCCTGGTAAGCCTTCAATTCTTTATATTGCTGCACAGGAACGGTCTGTAGGAGCATTACTTGCCCAAGAAAATGGTGAGGGCAAAGAAAATGCACAATATTATTTAAGCTGGATGATGACACCAAATGAGTTAAATTATTTGCCAATTGAGAAGTTGTGCTTGGCTCTCATATTTGCCATTCAAAAGTTAAAGCACTACTTTCAAGCTCATACTGTCCTTTTGATATCCAAGGTGAATCCGATCAAGTATGTTATGACTAAGCCTGTGCTATCAGATCGTCTCGCAAGATGGTACAGCTTCAAATTCAACAATTTGAAATTGTTTACCTTCCTGCGAAGGTTGTTAAAGGACAAGTGTTGGCTGACTTCTTGGCCGATCATCCCATACCTGCTGAGTGGGAATTGATTGATAAACTTCCAGATGAAGATGTTTTCGTTGTTGAAGTTCTTCCACCTTGGACAATGTACTTTGATGGTGCCGCACATCAAGGGGGATGGACCTAGAGTAGTACTCATCACTTGTGAAGGAGATATGTTGCCATATTCATTCACTTTAACACATCAATGTTCAAATAATGTCGTTGAGTATCAAGCACTTATCCTTGGTCTCGAAATGGCGGTTGATATGAAGCAACTATAACTTAGAGTTTTTGGAGATTCCAAGTTGATAGTCAATCAGCTCCTTGGCAAATATGAAGTCAAGAAACCTGAGCTGTGGCCATATTATAATTATGCTAGGCAACTAATGGGGTGGCTAGGTGATGTGACTATAGAGCATGTTCCAAGGAGGGACAATTGACAAGCTGACTCCTTAGCAAAATTAGCTTCGATGCTCATCCTGCCTAATCAACAAGTTCAAATCCCCATATGCCAAAGTTGGGTTGTGCCTCCTCATTTTGAAGAAGGAGATGATGTGAAAGAGGAAAATACTCACGTGGTTTCAATCTATGAAGTGGAGAAGAAAGATTGGCGTCAACCAATAATTGATTATCTCAGTTATGAAAAGTTACCTAATGACGCAAAAAGAAGAACTGAAATTCGTTGTCGTGCACCTCGCTTCATATACTATAAGGAGACTCTTTATCAGCGATCGTTTGATGGAGTTTTCCTGTGATGTCTTGGTGAGGATGAAGCTTGCAAGCGATGGAAGAGACTCACTCAGGAATATGTGGCGCTCATCAATCCGGCCCTAAGTTGCACTTCCGCATTAAAATGATGGGGTACTACTGGCCGACCATGGTAAATGATTTCATAGACTGTGTAAGAAGATGTCAAACTTGTCAGTTTCATGCCAATTTCATCCATCATGAATACTACCAGAACTGTTATATCCTACTTTTTCTTCTTGGCCATTTGATTCTTGGAGATTAGACATAGTAGGACCACTGCCAAGGTCTTCTGGTGTACATATCTTTATCTTGGCTGCAACTGATTATTTTTTGAAGTGGGCTGAAGCAATTGCACTAACAAAGGTAAAGAAAGAAAATGTGGTCGATTTTATTCACGTGAACATTATTTATCGATAAGGAGTTCCACGATATATCATCACTGATAATGGAAAACCTTTTTGCAATGCTGTAATGAACAAGCTTTGTGAGAAGTTAGGCTTTAAGCAACATAATTCTTCTATGTACTATGCTGCTGCGAATGGACTTGCTGAAGCTTTTAACAAAACTCTATGCAATTTGCTAAAAAAAGTATTGACAAGTCAAAAAGAGATTGGCATCAAAGGATTGGTGAAGCTCTTTGGGTATATAGGACAACTTTTAAAAACTCCTACTCAAGCGACTCCATACGCGCTTGTCTACGGTGTCGAAGCAGTTGTCTTCCACTCGAATGTCAAATACCTTCTTTAAGGATTGTTGTGCAAGAAGGACTTAATGAAGAAGACAATACCCGCCTTCGTCTTGAAGAGTTGGAAGCACTTTATGAGAAAAGGTTGGAAGCTCTGCAGCGACTTGAGTGTTACCAAGCTCGCCTTTCTAAAGCATTCAATAAGCGAGTTCGGCCGCTCTCTTTCCAAATTGGTGATATCATCTTTGCTGTTCGAAGACCAATCATCCTTGCACATGGAGTCAAAGGAAGTTTGTATCAAAATGGGATAGCCCTTATATTGTCCAAGAAGTCTATACAAATGGCTCGTACAAGTTGATCACTGAAAATGGATTAAGGGTTGGCCCCATCAATGGCAAATGTTTGAAGCGATACTACACATGATCTAGATGCTCCTTGATGCATGAGCCTAAACTGCATGTTGCCCCTGGCCCGCATGAGCTAAAACTGTGGACGGCAACCACCAATAGTATAGTATGTGGTTAAACTGCTGAAACTTCACTCCACCAAGTCTAAGGTGGTAAACAAATGGATACTCTTGGCCCGCAAGAGATTAATCTGTGAATGGCAAATCCCCCATATTTTTTCACAAAAAAAAGGAACTAAGTGTGACTTGATTCCCTTTTGGGATACGTAGGTAGCTTAGAGGACAACTTCTAAGTTCAGTTACACCCCCTTAAAACCAACTCATTTTCCTTAAAGAAAAATGTGATGGAAACAATATTTCAAATTAAATTCATAGATGTTAGTTACTTTACTTGTTTTGAAAAAAAAATAATAAAATAAAAAATTGCAAGATAAGGAAAAGTAATTAATGTCTTTATTATTGAAAAAAAAGTTTCCAAACAAATGAAATTTAAGGAAAAGAATAAAAAAAAAAGGGTTTGATATAATTCAAATGTCAAACTTGAGGTCCACTATGGCTATCTTGCTTGCTTCAAGGATGTTTTTCATCTCCTCAAGCTCCCTAGCATCTTCATTTGTGAGGAAGGTAGTGCTTTTGATGGAAGAGAGATTTGATCATGCGCTCTTAATTCTTCAACTTGCATTTGCTTGAGATTTTCATATTCTCGATCAATGGTCGAGCTAACTTCCATGTTTTGCTTTTCCAAATCATCAAGATCATTTTGAGGAATGATCTTTCTATCCTCAATAGTGTTTGAGATATCATTGCAAAGTTCTCCCCACAGGCTTTGTATATATTTTTGTTGGCATGCTTTTATCACCTTGCGGCCATGAAATTCAGAAATTGGTGTTCTAACTTGCTTGTGGAGACTTCCATGGTGATTCAATGGTATTTGTGATGGAGCATAATCCTCTACTGGCTTGTCAATTATTGATCCAAGCATATTTGGATTGCCAGTAACATTTTCATGCAATTCTCTATCCGTGTTCGTCTCATTGATGATAATGTCTTGATTACTGAATAAATGGTCTCCAACTTCTTCCACAGGCGCCTCAATAGTAGTGAACTAAAAAAAAAGGAGAGTTAGAGCAATGTCAAGACGCATGAAAAAGATTGAAAGAAAATATATGAAGTATATTTACGTTTTCAGCCAATTCTTTTGGTGACATCTTTGAGGCAGGTGTGGTTTTGGAAAATAATGAGTTAATAAAAATGTTCTCCAAACTTGAAGGTTTTGAATTCTTTTTCGGTCGATTCCAGTGACGATCTTTATCCTTGCTTTCTCCAGAATGTTTACCCTATACTTGAACAAATTCTCTATCATTCAATCTCTCGATCGTATTATTTTTCGATGCTTCCCAAGAAGTTGAGTTCGAGAAGATCTCATGATTCTTTGAAGGAATGATATTGATATTTATCTCCATGTCCTCGATGCCTTTCAATAAAGGTGTTTCGATAACCTTTGGAGCCTCAGCATTTGTGGGTTTGACCGAAGTTGGTCGTCCCATCTCCGTTACTTGCTTTCCTCTCAAGCTAGTTGATGCATGATTTTGGCCTTTTAGTCTCATTGAAGGAGGCTCGTCTACTGCTATGAGTATTTGGAAAGCCTTGTCCATCCTTTGTCTCTGCAGTATTCTTAGGATTCGTCCTGCCTTCTTTTCTCTTAATTGTATTATGGTCATCTTTTTCATACTTTAAACACTTTGGAGAGGCATCGTGCTTGGATCTCTTTGATGGGAGTGTTCTCGCCCTCGCGTCTTGAGCTTCATCCTCGTTTGCTCTCTTGATGCTAAGTTTGATGATTGTGCTTGGAACGCTCTTCGATCGCATTGACCACCAAGTGTCATACTCTTTTGTAACTACTGGATGTCTTCTTTGAGGGGTATGGTCAGGATAGAATGAGTTGATGTACGAATTGAGGATTCCCACAGCTGAACAATTTCCCCAAGGTGTGAGTGTGAGTTATCTCCTTCAACTTGAATTAGAATACAGAATGGAACATGATTTATGTTCGCCTATTCGACTTACTAATCGAATAAGTCAAATTTAAACGACTCGACTTTAGTTAACTTTCGTTTTATATGACTTGACTTGACTTTGATTTTGAAATTTTCAAATCGAAAATATGCCAGACAATTCAAGTCAAACAAGTAAAAAAAATTGAATATCGGTCGAATGAACACCCCTATTGAAATGTATAGAGATAGATCTAAGAGAATTCTTAGCTTATGTCAAAGGTCTTATATAAACAAAGTTCTTGAAAGTTCAGCAACTCCATCCATAATTGTTAAAGGTCATAAATTTAGTTAAAGTCAGTATCCTCAAAATGAAATTGAGCGATGCCAAATGCAAAATGTACCATATACCTCAATAGTAGGAAACTTAATTATGGTTAAACTTGCACATGATCTGATATTAGTTTTTCAGTTAGAATTTTCAGGAGAGTTCAAAATAATTTGAGATAACCATTGGATTACCGCTAAAAAGGTGATGTATTATCTTCAATGTACGAAAGATTTAATGATCACATATAAATTAATATAGTTGATATTGAAATGGACACTCAGATTTCATAGATTGCGTGGATAGTATGAAATCAATTTTGGATATTCCTATCTTAACCACTTTAGATAGGCTTCAGCTTATGTCTTTCCTTCTCTTGCTGCCTATGTCGGCCTTAGATCCAACTAAATACTGATGGAGCTGTATCCAAGGTAAGTACAATAGGGATCCTACATTGAATCATTTTGAAAGTTACAGAATTAGACCGTAGGTAAGATCGTAGAATCGTAAAATCTTACTAAAAATCCAAAATTATTTTGATTTGTTTCTAAAGCATAATTTAATGGAAACTTAAACAAATAAACATAAAAATTTCATATTCATCACAAAATAAATTTTCTTAACTTAAATTTATAGTATTTGATATTATACTTGTAATGTAAAAAGTTTTGCATCGTCATAAATTTACTATTGTTTTTTGGGTAAAAGCTAAAAAAAATAGTATAAATAGTCTAAACTCATGAAATATAACATTTAAATGAAAAATTATCAAAACACTAGTCTAACTTAGTAAATATAGACATAAATCACAAGATTCTAGTAGTCCAACTAGATTAAGTATATTAACGATCCTACCATAGATCACTGGGATCAGGATCGAATTTGTAAATTTGAATCATAGAATTGTAGGATTGTAAACATAATATCGAGATTCTAACAACTATGGTTGTGTCATGAAAAAGTGTCAAATAATCTGAAATTGCTTCTTCCACAATAGAAGTAGAATTTATAGCATGTCATGAGGCTACTTCTCAAGCTATTTGGTTGCGGAGTTTTATTAAATGATTTAAAATTGTGGATTGTATATCTAGACCCATAAAGCTGTACTGTGACAATTTCACAGTTGTTTTCTTCTCAAAAAAAAATGTGCTCTAGTAAATTTAAAAATATTGAGTTGAAATATCATTTTTTTTGACAGAATTCAATAACAAAATATGCCCACGTAGCATATAAAAACTAACAAGATTCTTGCAGATCCATTAACAAAAGCATTGGTGCCAACAAAATTTTTGGAACATATTAGTTTGATAAATCTGAAATTAGCATTATTTTTGTGTGTATTTTGTTATTAAATTTTAGTGTATATTAGTTCCATTTGTCGTGTTTTATGGGTAAATAGGTAATATTTAGGAATTTAGTGTCCTCGTGTTAGTTTTTATTGTTTTTGTAGTTAAATGTGTGTTTTTCTTATGTACATTATCTATTTATGTAGTTTTGTGCAATATACAGGTGAATGAAGGGTAAAAAGGTCATTTGGTGGCCAAGGAAAAGACTAGAAATGGAGAAACAAGAACTACAAGTCAGCTATGGATGAAGGTTAATCAGCTACTGATAGCGGCTAGAGCAAAAGCATAGCTGCTGATAGCAGCTGAGCAAGGCAAATTTAACTACTGTCAGTGGTTGACCCAATTAGCATGGGCCTAGTTATGCTTATTTATAAATAAAGTAATTCTTGTACTATAAAAGAGAGAGAAATTCAGATTTTTATTTAGAGTTTTTTATTATAGGGTTTTGAACTACAATTAGGTTAATTGATTCTTCAATTCCTTTGACCAAATCTCAAGTTGTGGATCATTCAAGCTATTAATTTCATCTTTAATTAAAAGCACTTTTACAATTCTTTCAATTCCAGTATTCTTTCTTTTATTACTTTATTTTCAATTATTCTATTTAATATCGTTCATAGATTTAATATGTTTACATTCGATTCCAAAAGTTTATTTCCATTCCCGCAGATCATAAGTTGCTAAATTAGTTAAGGCTCGGGTGCTAGTGATGCAATCAATCATGAGGAAATCAAATTGAGGGTTAATCATTAAAGGTTATGCTAATAATCAACATAAATAAACAATTCAAGGGAGTGGTTAACTCTTGTTTTGGTTAGGTTGATTCAGAGAATAAGGAATTTGAATCTTTGTCATAGATCAGTATTAATTAATTGGGCTAATTAATCTAGTTTAGGTCAACAGATTTAATTAGTTGATTCGCGGAGTTTCTCAAAAGGAAATTCAAATTTTAGACAATTAATGACTAAAATTATTTGGGTAGGTTAGCAGAAGGTTTCACGACCCTATTTAAATTAATTTGATAAGATTTAATTATCAAAAGTTCTTCAGGGTTGGGTTGAAAAATGGGAATAGAATCACCGTTAACTATAATTAATTAATTGATTGATTCACTATTTGATTGACCCTAGATGATTTCTGTCCTTGCATTCAACCCGTCTTAGTCAATATTGTTGGTTTCTTTGATTGAATTGCTTTCCTAATTTTTAGTTCTCTTAAATTGTTTTTGCAAAAATTGATTTCCACATCTAAAAAGATTACAATTTAGGCATCTAAATAGAAGTTGAATTAGACTCTCAGTACTTGTGCAATCCTCGTGGGATCAACCTTTGCTCACCCTACAACCTTGACAATCGTATAGTCGCTGAATTAGTGGAAGTGTGGGATAAGAAATTTAAAACTTGTCCACCACATGTCAAGTTTTTGGCACCGTTACCGAGGACCTGTTGTGGGAATATTAAGACGCTAAAATAACTCCTAATTTAGACTTTCCATGTTCATGTTATTTTTCTTTTCTTGTTACTTTTTCATGAGCAATTTTTTCATTTATTTTTCTACTAGTCATAGTGTTATTTAATGTGGTGCTCGTAACGGTTTCTTTGTGTTTATGCAAAGGACTGGTCAAACTTTAGTTGGGTTTGATCCAAAAATAGATAGAATCTTTAGGCAATGAAGAAGGCAAGCTTTAGAGCAGTAGGTAGGTATGTCCAATAAAAAGGATCCATGTCAACCTGTGTGATAGCAAGAAATACCAATTAACCGTGAGCGGGTAGAGAATGATGGGGAATATGAGGATAATGGTCGGAACATGCCTCCACTGGACAACAGACCATTGGAAGACTAAACCTAACCTACTTTTGGAGGATCACAATCCAACACTGTACCACCTCCCATCCAGGCAAATAATTTTGAAATTATGTCAGGACTAATATCTATGTTTCAGCAACATGCAATGCTTTCATGTTTATATAATGAAGATCCAAACCACCATTTGATCAATTTCGAATAAGTTCATGATACTTTCAAACAAAATGATGTATCGCAGGATGCCTTCATTGGTACAAATTAAGATTATTTCCTTTTTCTTTGTTAGATAAGACGAAGTTATGGCAGCAAGAGTATAAATAGGGAGCTTTCACAACATGGGACAGATTGGCACAAGCTTTCATGTCAAAATACTTTTCCTCATCTAAACCGGCCAAGCTAAGGAATGATATTACTTCTTTCACTCAACAATTTGGAGAAAACTGTTCGGTAAATATTGATTGGGTAATTCAATTCACAAACAAGTAATTAATAACCCTAATCAATACCTACACACACTCGCAAAGATACAAGGTATGTTTGTAGATCAGGTGAGAAAGGATCGTTCCCATGAGAACTATTGGTTAAGTACCAGGGTTGACGAATCTTAACTAGTTAAACAAATCAATTGCAAGATTTTGTTCTACATAACTAAAAATTAATTTTAACTGCTAAGAAATTAAGAACGATGACCAAAACTAATTAAAACTAGAGAACGCAATAAAATTTACCGAAAGCAAACTTAAATTAATAAACCAGAAATAGTGTAAATGCAATAAGATTAAAATTAAAACTACGAAATTGAAATAAGAACTAGAACTAAATTGAATTTAAATGAAGAAAGCAAACTCAATAGCGTAGCCAAAACAAGAGTTGACGGAGCTTGAAGTCTTGAATAATAAAAGAAAACCCTAATCTATGATTTTCCTAATCTAATGTCTACTCTAACTAATGACGATTATGTATGTTCAACTCCTCATACAATAGAATATTTATAGGGGATACATCAGGATTTAGCCCCCCTTAGATGATAGAAATACAATAAAATTCGTAAAGAAGTTCAGCCGAGTGAAAAAAACTTCCAAAACAAGTAATTTCCATAACTTGCAGTCTGTCGTGTGAACGTTTGCATGCGACTCCTAGAAACTTGCTCACTGGAATTTGCACACATGCACAGGAGTCGGGTCGCGTATGTGCACAACTCTACACTCTGCTTTAATTTCAACCTCGATTTTGACTTTGATTCTGATGTAATTTGGAAAAATGTAAAATTCTTAACACATAAAAGTTATAGCTCTTTCTCTTAGGTTTCCAACACATCTTGAATCATCTCAATTGGAGGTTGGACAAGAAAGTTAAGCTCAAAATACAAAATAGTATTGAAATTCACTCTTTGCCGGTGTACAATTTTCATCCTCGGCATTTTTCTCCATCTTTTTGATCTTTTTGGCTCCTTTTTCATTCAAGACCTATACAAAGTAAAATAAGTCAATTAAGCTCATAATTCACTCAAATATTACTCGCATTACACGAAACTGAGGTAAACGACACATGAAATATACAACATTTATAAGCTTATAACAAACCTTAATGATGCTTGGAAAGGTATAATGATCTACTTACCAAGTGTCCATATCACGGGTTACCTTTATGGATGCAAATGGAGATATTCTACAATGGGATGCTTCAAGAAACTCGTGAGTTGGTAGACACTTCAACAAAAGGATCCATAATGTTGAACAAGACACCTGAGGAAGCTCAAAAGCTATTGGATAAAATGTCTGGTCAATAATTATTTCAAGTATTCAGCAGCTCAAAGCTGGGAGCAAAGAAGGGGAGTGCATGAGCTGAATGATTGGGATGCCATGGTGGCAAGACAAGAAGCCACAACTAAGCAAGTCGAGTTGTTGACCAAATAATGTGTGGAGATGAAAGTCAAGGCAGTGACTATGATGCAGCTGCTCATCTGCAATTTTTGCTCAGATGACCATCCTAATGGCCAATATAGCATGCTAATAGTAATTAATTCTTTTTTGTAAGTCATGAACAAGTGAATTACATAGAAAATCAAGGTGGGCAAAATCAAAACCAATACACAAATCATAACAATACCTTCAGTAACACATATACTCTGGGATGAAGAATCATCTGAATTTATCATGGGGTAATCAGAAAAATAAGAATTCAAATCCATTTCAATAGTATCAACCTCAACAAAACCAAGTGCAAGCACCTCTACCCCAACAAAACAAAGAGACTTACAAATGGCTCTTACATAGTTTATCCAGTTCAATGCTGAAAGAATGAATCGTCAAGATGCTGCAATAAAGAATCTTAGTACTAGGGTTGACAATTTCTGACACGACTCGATAACACAACAACACGAATATGAAACGAAATTAACAGGCTATGACATGACCCGAAATTTATCGGGTCATTATTGAGTCAACCCGTTTATAACACGTAACTAAACAGATTGGGTTGGATCAACCCATGGGTTGATACGATAACCCATTAAATTACTGTATGAACAGATTTTGCTAAACTTTTATCTTTATTATAATTTAATATAGTATACTTTAAAATTGTAAATAATAGACTTAATATTAGATTATTAAATCAAACATAATAATTATTTTAAATATTATCCAAAAAATTTCAATAATTTTAATTATGTGTTTTAAATTACTATGATAACAATGTTAGTATTAATAATTGTTTAAGTTATTAAATAATTAAAATTTGAGATTTTAACTCAAATGGATCGCAAGTCATGTAATTTTTCAAATACACTATATCAATACTGTATGATACAGATTTTGCTAAACTTTTATCTTTATTATAATTTAATATAGTATACTTTAAAATTGTAAATAATAGACTTAATATTAGATTATTAAATCAAACATAATAATTATTTTAAATATTATCCAAAAAATTTCAATAATTTTAATTATGTGTTTTAAATTACTATGATAACAAGGTTAGTATTAATAATTGTTTAAGTTATTAAATAATTAAAATTTGAGATTTTAACTCAAATGGATCGCAAGTCATGTAATTTTTCAAATACGCTGATACTTTTTGTCAATAATAAACGGGTCAGACAGGAACACGATACGAACCCGAATGGGTTAGACATGAACACGACATGATAAGAATCGGGCCCCACATGAAACGACACAATAAAAAAAAGGATCACATCTGGCACGACATGATAACCTGAGAACCCGACCCATTGACACCCCTACTTAGTACATTGCCAAGTGAAACTGTCGTGAACCCTATGGAGCATGCAAAAGCAATAATCCTTGAGGAGTGGAAAATCTGTGGGAGTAGAGGAAAAAGAGGAGGAAAAGAGTTAATTTGAAGATAAGCAACAAAAGAAAAAGGAGGATAACAATGAAAATGCTAAGGTAAAGGACAACGGGTCACAAAAGTACAAAATTCCTTCCAAAAGGGAACCGGAAGTTCAAATTACCAATCCATCAGCTTGAATTCTATTACCAAGTAGACTCAAAGGTGAGGATGATACAAAAAAGATCAAAAGATTCCTCAAAATCTTCAAAAAGATAGAAATCAACATACCTTTCATGGAAGCGTTGGAGAATATACCCAAATATGCCAAATTCATGAAGCAAATGTTGACAAACAAGAGGAAACTATTGGGAAATAAAATTATATGCCTAAATGAAGGATGTAATGCAATTATTCAGAAGAGGTTACCTCCAAAGCTTAAAGACCCTAGTTCATTCTTAATTCTATGTACTATTGGAGAAGTTGAGTTTGAGAGGGCTTTATGTGTTTTAAGGGATCTAGCATCCATCAACAGGTCTATCTTCGAAAAGCTAAATGGTGGGAGAATGAAGCCTACCAGTGTATCCCTCTAATTAGCATACTGAAGTCTGAAATACCCTGAAGGTATTATAGAAGATGTGTTGGTGAAAATGGGGAAGTGTTATCCACCTACAGATTTCATCACCCTAGACATGGAAGAGGATAAAGAAATGCCCTTGATTCTAGACAGATCATTCCTAGCTATGGGACGGGCATTAATCGATGTCCAAGAGGGGAAGTTACAATTGAGAGTGGATAATCAGACTGTCAAATTATCCATTTTTAACTATCTTAAACTTCCTTCTATTTATGATGAAATTATGGTGATTAATATAGTTAATGATGATGCTACTATATTTTGTAGGTAAGAAGATCTTCACAACCCAATAGAAGATGTGGCAAATCAGCTGGTAAAGACCGAAGAATTGAAGAGACTCCATTTAAGTATTGGGAAGAAGAAGAAGAAATGCTGACTAATGAGTTGAAAGATTTTATTCGCAGATGAAAGAAGAGTTATTCAAAATGGTTATCGAACACATTACCAGAGCAATGCCTACTAGTAATTGGGTGGATCTAATAGGATTCAAACGAGTGAGAGGTATATCATCTAATAAAGCATGGCTTATTTATGAGAAGAAGCCTTGGCGAAAAATTGAGAGGTGGTTCTTCTTCATTAATGTTCATATGATCCCTCTCAATAGTTGTGGTGGTCATATTCGGTATTCGAGGATACATGACTTGATAAAAGTATTCGGGTAACAGAAATACACCAAGTGGTTAGAGAATGAAAATGGAGAGATGTCAAAAGCTGAAACACAATGAGAGATGGAAGAAATTGCTCGAATGAAAGAGAAACTTAAGTAATGGAACATCGTTGAGAGGACTTGCGATGCATTAATATCTAACAAGAAACTTTTGAGTATATTGCCTAAGAAAAAAAAAAGATCCGAACAGTTTCACCATATCTTGCCTCATTGGTGATGTATATTTTGATAGAGTTTTGAATATGCAATTTGGGTGCAAGAATAAATATGATGCCTTTACCAGTGTATGGTAGCATAAAGTTGAGAAGCCTTGAAGAAAGTAATCAGTCCATCCAATTGGCAGACGGAAGTACGATGGAACCACTAGAAGAAATACAAAATATATTACTCAAAGTGGAAAAAATAAGATATCTGGTTGATTTGTAGAAATGGATACAGAGAAAGAAGACCCTGATGGATTTTTGCTTATTCTTGAAAGACTTTTTCTTGCTACTGCTAAGGCATTAATTGACATCGATAATGAACAAGCAACAATAAGAGATGGGGAATAGTCTCTTGTGTTTCATATAAAGGAAGAGTAGTTTGCATTTTTCAAGCAACAATTAGATTTTTGTCATGTTGAGAGCCGGGAAAAGGATGATGGATAGAGGACTAACCATGATGGTTTTTTTTATGATGGACTTAAAGAAGTCCATTTTCTCAAATAAGTGGCCACGAGAAGTAACTAAGTCGAGTTAATGACTTTTAAACAAGCGTTTCTTGGGAGGCAACCCAAGTATTTTATCTTATTTTATTCAATTATTTATTTTATTAATCATTTGTTTAGTTTTAATTGAATAAATGAGTCAAGAATTGCTAATTATGTTTTTATTGGTTGTTTTGCAGGTTTGGAGTAGTTGTGGAAGCAAAGAAAAAAAAAAGAAGTTGGTTGGAATATGTCAACCACTGTCAGCAGCTAACTTAAGAGCAAACACCCACTAACAGTGGGTGAAACAAAATGCCACCCGTTTATAATGGGTGAAAAAAGTTATCAATTACTGACAATAGTTGATCTAGAAGGCCAACCGCTGATGGCTGTTGAAAGGTAATGAATCAGCCACTGACAATGGATGATACACGCGAGCTTATTTCTTTTTAAAAACCTTTCAATTGCTTTAGTTTTTCCAAATCAAACAGCTCCTTCCTCTTTCTACTCTCTAGGTGACTCGATACCAAAACCCACCCTTTAAAACTTTTCTTTAGTTCTTTTCTTTTCTTTTTCTTTCTCTTTAATCAAACCCTAAACAATCTCTCCCTTCTACATATTTCTTTTCCAAAATTGTACTCAAAAGTTAACTGAAGAATTTCCATTGGTTTAATTAATTCGCAAGTTGGTAAGCACACAAGTGGGGGGTTGATTTGCAAAACAAAGGGGTACTTTCACATCCGGAGTTCAAGTAAGATTATTCTTATTTACTTTTAGAATAGAATTTTCTGATTATTGGTAAATTCCTTGAGGATATTTTTGCTTTGTGTATTGATTAATTGTTGAAGTAATTTAGGAACTTCTTGTTGATTAAGTTTAGGGGGAAATTTCATTGGTTAATTGTTTTGAATATTTGGTGATTTTGTTAAATGAGGAAGAAAAGAAAGCAAATCAATGCTCAAAGTTTTCATGATAATGTCTTCGTATCCCTTGCATCTAAACAATTACATGATAAGTTGCAAAACCAATTGAGTCGTTTGCATGAGCGAGAGATAGATTTAAGTTATGTATGGATTGTTAGAACAACGATGATTCTGATGCATTACGTCGGATAATTTTTAATAAAATCCAAGTAGGGGATTGAAAGATTTTGTCCAAACTCCAGTTATGGTGGCTAACAAGAATATAGTTTGTGAGTTTATAGATAGCTTAGAGGTATATGATTATGTTATTAAGGTTAGGAATACTCCGGTGAGTTACCGCTTGGAAGTAATTAATGAGATATATCGTTTGCGAACCAATCCCGACAACCAGTTCACCAAATTCATTGAGGTTGATGTTGATTATGACAAGGTGTGCAGTCGTTTGATTGATGGTTGAGCAATGATTTAGAAATATTATTTAGAATATAATATTTCAGACAGATATTCAATAGAATATTATTTTTAATTATTGTACGCATTATTGGTTTATGAAATATCATTCAAAATGCAATATTATTTTTAAATATATGCTTGTTTGTTTTTGGATAGATATTTGATAACATTTTTTTTATTTATTGTACACATTATTGATTTAAGATAAGCCATTAATATCATTCGGAATGCAATATTTTGGACCATTGATAAACATTATGGATTTAATTGCCTATTTTATTCCTCATTTAGTTTATCTATGTCTAGTTGTTGAATTTGTGATATATTGAAGGAAGTATGTACATTATATGATATACAATCATCATGATCCATTTCAACGGCTGCATAAGACAGTGGCGGATCTACAAAGGGAAATATTAAATTTACTTTTGTAATTTTAAAAATATTTTGCTTATACCCTATTAATTTATAATTGTTTCCCAATTAACTATAGAAAAACATTCATTTAGGTGTTTGTTTTGCAAATATTTTAATTTTTTCTGATTGATTTGTGGAAAATTTATATGAGAATAATAGTCCATTCGTAATTTTTTTTATACAAAAAGTTTGAATTTCAATGAAATGAATTGTTAGGTATTAAAAATTCCTTATATCATCTTACATTATTTATTAAAAACATATGTTTGGAGAATTCTACGTTCCATTAGGGTATCATATTATTGTGTTGCATTTTAAAAGTTTATTGTACAAGCACTCAAAGTACATGGTATTCTCTGTACAAGTATTCAAAGAATAATGGTATGGTATTTTAACGGGCCAATAAAATTTTATCATATGTAGTACTGGCAATTATTTGCTTACATGAATATTTTATTATCAATTACAGTTTAAAAAACTTAACTTTTTTTATTACTTGTGCCCTATTCAACTTTATCCTGGATCTACCCATGGCATAGGATAGACATAGACTAACATTCGTGACGACTTTATTGAATACAATATCATTTATATAGTTATTTGTCCAAGTGGGAGAATGTTAGAGTATTCATTCTAATAGATTTTATGATGATCACCGATTATTCATATTATTATTTTCTCTCACTAGTTTTAGGACAAATTACTATGTAAATAATTGAATAAATATAGAATTTATGATGTATATTAATTTGGGAAGACATAGGAGTTTCAATTGATATAATCTAATAAGTTTATATCTTTGGGATAACAAAACATTAAGTTTTGCTAGGATTAACTCATTGTTACGATTAACTCTATCATTGATACGGATTAAGGAGCTTTCATTAATGAGACTCCATGCAAAGAAGTCCTGAAATCTCTCTATAAATAGTTCTTGATCCCTCTCACTACTATAACACATGATATAGTGTGTATCACTAAACATATCACTTAACATAGACGGTTACTAAGGGAAGTTCAAGATGCTTGATCTAATCTAGCAGTCCTTGAACCTTGTGTTATCACAATATATTGTTAGATGGCTCAATATATATTTCTTTTACTATCTTATATATGATTCACAAATAGTAAACAAAGACCCTATCAAATTGTTGACTTTTGGATGAATCAAGGGCCATTATCTCAACTTGTGAAATAGGTATATGATCGACATACTAAGGTTTCACAAGTTTGGAACTCAAATAGATAGGATTTATTTTTGCTAGACAAAAGATATTCCAATGTTGAGCTGGTAAACATTGGAAAAAAACTTGAAGATTAACAAAGTTCTTATGCTGAAGGTAGAAACGAACAAGTTGATTTGGACATTGACCTTATATGGAACTTTCTCCATCTCTTCAACTTTCTCACCATGAGTTGCCTCATTCACAAGAAAAATGATATGGGATAAAAGACTCTAATTAAAATTTTCTATTTTCATGTGGCAGTTATTGAATAAGCGTCTTCCCCTAGATGATGCCCTCACTAAAATTGGTTACTCCTTAGCCTCTAAATGCTGCTTTTGTGATAATATTGAATCAGCCAACCACTTGTTTGTAGAATGCGAAATGGCGAGGTAAATTTGGAGTTTCTTTGAAAATTAGATGGAGCAGATTTTTCCACCAACAAATAGCATCCTTGATAAATTTAACTTATGGTGGTGGCATTCATATGCTTCGACCACAATTGTTATTTTCCACAAAATTCTATCTTGTATCATCTGCTAGTTTGTGTGGAAAGTAAGAAACATGGTCATCTATGATACAAAGTGTTTCTTCTCAAATCCAGAATTATCATGAAAGTTTGCTCACACTTGGAGGATATATCATCTACTAAACCTTTCAAAAGGACGGGGGTGGCTGATGACATTCTCTTCTCTCAAGGTGCATGCCATCAATTAATACAAACCAAACCAAGAAGGGCAATTGTAGTTCATTGGTCTTCTCCACTTTGTGGGACTTTTAAGTTAAACGTGCATGGAGCTTCAAAGGGCATCCGAGGATGGCAGTGGGAGGTGGCATCATTCGAAATCATCATGGACAGCTTATAAGGCATTTTGCAACTTTTATAATCATCAAACCGACTTGCAAGTAGAGGCATTGGCACTAATTGATAGACTCAAGTTATGTGGACGATTGAACCTACAATAAGTTGAGGTGGAGATTGACTCACAAATCTTGAAAATATCCTAAAAAGGCAAAGCACAAGCACCATGGAGCATTGATTCTCAAATTCAATTTATTAGTAATTTTGTAATAGGCAAAAATTTTACTTTCACTCATGTATTATGTAAAGAAACAAATCAAAGAGCTGATTAGCTAGCAAATAAAGACATTAGAATCCGTTCATTTGTAGAGTACTCTCCAGACTCAATTCCTTAGTCTATAAAAGGATTGATGTCTTTGGATGTTAGGGGTTGTCCTTACATTCGCCATTGTAAAACTTGATTATTGAATCAATAAAAGAAACACCTGTTCGGGTACCAAAGGAAAAAAAAAAAAAGACCCTGTCAAATTTATGTTTATAAGAATTTTATTTTGCTTGCTTCTAATTATTTACCTTTTTTAATTTTCAAGCATACAGGTTTTGCTTACCGAAGATATGTTAGAAAGAACTCTTGCTGCATTCTAATGCTATATATACAGAAATTAATGAGGTTGATTTTAAATTTTAATTTTTTTTTTTTTTTGCCTTTTTTTTTGTGAAAGATGAGGATTCTCTTTATTTTGGGGTAAATGAAGGAGTTTTCATTTACCCTCAAAAAATAAATATTACAAAATATTTTTAAAAATAAAAACTATTGTTCATAATTTAAATCATATTTTATATAAATGTATTCAAAAAAAAAATAGAAAAAAATAATAACTTTTTACCATTTGATTGAACTACTTTATATTTCATCAAAATTTAAAAATTTCTATGCTGTTCAAATGTGATATATAATTTAGTGGTGAATTTTTTTTCCAAATAAATTGATTTTGGACATGATGATATATTCGACGAGATAAAACTAATGAATGTGATATATGATGTTCAGAATAAATAAAAAGAAACTAAATGGAGAGGATCCAAATCCCTTCTATGAAACCGATTTAAATGAGAAAACTATGGTTACGAGTAATTCGTCATGTCCTCCTATTATGCACCAATCAGTCCATCATTTAAGCAAGGAAGATGTTTCAAATGTTCACAAGTTTTTTTTGTCCTCGTCCAAAAACAAATATTATGAGAATAATTTTCATAACTACAAGGAGCAAGGAATTCTTATTTCTTTATCTTGTTTCGTATTTTAGGGCATAACCTGAGTAACAATCAATTCTAAAAGAAAAAACAAAAAAAAAGGAAAGAAATGGTGGACCTGGATATGGTTTTGTAAAGCCAGTTGAAACTTGTACTCAAAACATTAGATAACTATCCCAATCTTCCTACACAATGACTACCATGGTTCAGAGTTGCAGCATCACCCCACATTGGTGGCAGTAATAGCGGATACCATAAATTTGTTTAAAATCATAAATGAAAAAAGATAAAAACTATAAATTGTTGCTTGCAGATTGGATTTAAAAAAATTAACTAGCAAAAATAAATTCTTGTACAATTTTAATTCATATTTTACAGAATATATAACAGTGGATTCATAATCTCATCAATCAGAACATTGGGTTTTGGATAGTTCAGGTAGCTGTGTGACAACTGACAAGTGACAACAATTAGCTTTAAGAGTAACCCCCAACTTCCCACAAGCTTCTTTAACCCTGGAATGCTGAATTTCAAAATTTTTGCAAGTAAATGGGGTTAAAACATTGAATTTGAAGTATATTCTTTTCATGTCAGAAATTACTATCTGCAAAAGAAAAAAACAATAAACAGCATGGATGCTCTAGCATTACATGACTTTGACTCTATGTATCATGCTAGGAAGTTTAGTTAAAAGGGGAAAACCTGAAAGTTTGTCAAGAGCCAAATAATCCCCACAATGAAGCTGTAACAGAAAGAATTTAAGGGAAGACAAGGCTCAAAACAGCTTGAGATCAAGGTGTAGACATGATTACAACAATGTAACAAAAATGCGGGAGCCATTGCAAATATACGATACTATAATCTGACAAGAGTCAGATTGTCCTATTACCAGGAGTGAGGACATTGACCATTCTATCTTGACTTCAGTTTGGCTGCCAGGTAAACAGTATTTCCCGATGCTTCTTGGTAAATGTCATCCTAAAATCTTGGAATTCTTCTTTTGAATTTTCAGGCATGGTAATTGCTTTCCCAGATAAAATTAATCCGAAACCTATATCATTTAGAGGTATTGAGTTTGTATCCCTACACTGTGTCCCTGTTTGATTCCCACCAGAGCTTTGCGTGTACTTCCCCAAACTTCTCACGGCTGCAGAAACACGAACGAGGATATTAGATATGATTAAGAAATATATCAAAGCATTAATATGATGATTTAAATCCATTTAGCAAACAGAAAGAGCAAAGAAAAAAAATGTCATCAAGGAGTGTTCACATACCTGAAGTTACAGAGCAACAACAAAGGGAATGAGTAGCTAAAGCAAGGACTAAAATCTAAACTTGAAGTGTTTGTTAACAATCCTAGTTGAGTTCATTTGGAGTGCCATCCTTAATAATTTACTCAAAAGGAGACAAATCTTTGGAAGGAGACAGTCATTTGCAAATAGTCATATCTTCTGATGAACTACTGCTGACAAGAATCTTAAATTCTTCGACTAACTTTCAATTTCCTTCCGCATTTACACAAAATTTCTATCCAACTATAACCAGATTATGAGGCTGAATTGATTACCTGAATCTTACCCGCCGCAGCTCTAACCTGGTTCCATCAATCAATTGTCTGATTGTGATATATACCCCGGGTTCATCTTGCTCTACCCACTCAGACTCAATGTCACTGGCATTGCTAATAGAAACCGAAGCCTCGTCCCTGGAGGAGGTTGTTGTCCTTGATGCATCCATTGATGACATCTCACCCCTTGGGCCACCAGGTGCATAAGCACTTGATCCAGCAATATAATGTTGACTGCTTCCTTGATCTGAAGGATCCGAGGGGAAATAATTCTTGCTTCCAGAAGGTCTATAATAGTTTCCTGGAGTCCACTCTTTGTTAATTGTAGTCATCATAGGGCTTTCCCTAGCAGATCCAAGCCTCGAGTATGAAGAATCCCTCTGCATCACAAGGAAGAATGTATTACAAGTTGGAAATTTATTGATTCAGTACATACAAGTTAGAAGAGAAAAATAAGGCATTCAATTTGCAATCCTTCCATCACAGGAGACTAAAGGAAAGCTAGAAATTAAGCCTACATAACTTGTACTGCTAAACTTAACCCAAGTTTTCACTTTCAACGATTCCTCTGCCCATTTAAATGCTCCACAATTTGTTTTTGTAAAGAATAATATTGGTACTCATATAGGCAGTTAAAAGTAATTCTAAAATATCAGATGAATTTTAGGTGTAGATCAATTTAGAAAATTAGAGAGACAGATGCCAGCCGACCCTACTTACTGGGAATAAGGCTTGGTTTG
The DNA here is from genome assembly GCA_025175665.1 of Cinchona pubescens. Lineage (NCBI taxonomy): Eukaryota > Viridiplantae > Streptophyta > Magnoliopsida > Gentianales > Rubiaceae > Cinchona > Cinchona pubescens. The sequence continues at coordinate 1,380,642 of JANKKI010000133.1, forward strand.
TTTGTTTGCTAGAGAGACAGATGCCAGATGGTGAACCTTGAATGAATATAGAAAAGTTCATATTTTTTGAATGAGGGCAGACTGCAACAATCAGAAATTTTCATGATCTTTAGTGATGTTACAATTCGTACATGCTAAACATAATTATTGACAGGCCAAAGAGCATTTCACAGATAAAAACATATTTCACATCGACAGACACGAGAGTTGAGCGTTTTGATGCAAAAGAAGGTGATTTACCCCATCCTCTGATCTTGAAGGTGTGTTCAGAGCTTGCTGGTTGAATTTCTGGATACATTATAGAGCTCCATGATTCTATCATAATTTTCGCCCCACCATCTTTGTGCTTGCCATTTATTGAACATCTCACGGCTTCAAATTCAAAATGTTCAGATAAGATGAGCATGAACTAAGACTAAAACCAGTTTCAAGATGAAAAGGAAACTTGTTGAAATATTAGAACAATCTAGCATCCTACTAGGCCAGGTTATTCCATATCAAGCTAGAAACCACATGATATGGACTCATTCATGCACCAGAATTAGTTAGACCAGCCTTCCTAAAGATCGAATTCAGTCTCAACAGGTGGAATAAGACTCATCAGTGTAATGGCTCAAGTGTCCCAGGTCTACTGTACATATCAAGATAATGGCTGTCTCCAGGTTGAACCTGAAACACGGGACCCCATATATCAATACTTCAAGAGGTCCACGCCAGAGGGAGTCAAGTGGAATTTATGTCATTCCTAAACAAAGGATCAGGCTTGCTGCAAAGAACTGTGACAACTACTGAGAACCACACATTTGATAATTCTTTACAATGATTATTTTAGTGGCAATCCATGTTTTTCTGCCAGACTTGGAAAGGATATTTTGGAAATGATACAATAAATAAGACATTTCATTTAAGAAATTCATTCTGGAAATGAAATTAAAGCAATTGAATAAAGAAAAACAGAATGTATACTTAGGTACCTAAACCGTATTCTCTTTAGATCATTTCCACCATTAGGAAGTGACACAAAAGTAATATGAACTCCAGGCTCCACCTGTGCCATCCACTCTTTTGGCTCAACCTCATCTTCTAGCTCTACTTCACCAGACTGTGCTGAGATAGATTCTAGACCCCCCGGCGCCCTATTAACTCCAAATCCTCTGACGAATCTTGAGTCATGTTGACTAGCAGAGTGAGGACCAGTTCCTGTAAAATCCCAAGCTGGAGTGGAATTTGAGCTTCCTGGATGCATATAAGGGTAGGGCACTCCCTCTGAAATTGTATCAAAATCTGGATATGGTCTTGTCCTTTCCTGAAACCGCCTGGGCTTATGCTTGGTTTCCCTTGCTTACCACCCGATACTTTCAAAGCGATATCCTTAATCTGCACATGGTTACAACAGTTAAAAATTATTATCATAATAAGACCAGGAAAAAATCAACTTCATTTTTGCTCAAGTAACAGACAACACAGGACAAGTTATTAGCCTGTGATACCAAAATGCATCAGTTAAGCAGGACATTATAAATCCTTTCACCACTTTCCACAGAAATTTTAGTAATAAACTACATAGACGCGTAGTTGTAAAAACAAGATAAATAGTCCTATTTCATAGTAAACTTGATTTGAGGGATTACCGCTGGTTACCTAGTTTTGTACTCATCTTGGTTGATGTCTTATTTATGGTATTTACATGTGAATTTGACAATTCATAATCATGTAAAGAATAATAAAAGCTGACAGCATCTCATACATATGATTAGCAACAAATTATATGCTGTCTTCTGCACCTACATTACAAATAAACACAAGTGCAGAACCATCAACAATTTTATCGACCTTGACTGTTAAAATCATGTCTTAAATGGCAGAATTATGAATAGCATAAATGGAAGCGTGTTCATGTTGGATGGACCAGTACTGATGAAAGTGCAATAATACATAGTGCATCGTTCAATCCCAACGCAAAAGTGTACAGAAAACTTGAAATGAGTTAGACAACTAAAAAAACTGTTAGGAAATCAGTGAAAAAGTGCATCTCAAACAATTTGGCACACATGATTTTTGCCACATTTTTGTGTAGTATAAATGCTCTGCATTGACTAGCAGCAGCCTGGAAACAGGCAGATGGTCCAAGGTAGAGTCACATTAGCATTTAATATCCTCAACCCATTTCGCCTTGTGGCACTTAAATTTTAAGTACATCTGCAAAACTCTGGGGGGACAAGATTTCGATCGTGGGTCAAGCCATAGAAACTTGGATGAGTCTTTTCCAACCATGCATATCGTCTTTTGTCAAGATCCCCACTTGAAGAGATAGTGACCTTGTTCTTATGGACTTGCACAGTTGCACTTTTGTAAGATGAAGTGACTCAAACACATCTTAGGAATATAGGATTGACATACCATGTTAAACCATCCCACATCCCACACCCCCTCCCCCCACCCCTTACCCCTATCCAAAATAAAGGACAAAAAGAAAAGGGAGCCATCATCTCTCTTGCAAGTTGGCAAAACAGAGAAAAAGATTAAAGTGGCCGCTCAACCCCCATAACAACCCACAAAAAGGAGGTCTTCTAGTTTTGAACTTGAGTAGAATTTGTATTGGCAGTGCCCCTATATATGTATGTATATCATCGCTTTTCTTCTCTAAAGATATGATCAGAAGGAGAAGGGTCATGCTTTGCTTTTGCAGACACATTGAGCTAATATTTACCAATCCCAATGCTGTCTTTGATTCACAATCATATTAAGACTACATTATAGGATAGATTAGCGGAATGCCAGTCTAAGACTGAAAGTACTTTTGTTTGGGAAACTTTCCTGAAAAATCTAAGGTGTCCCTACAAAATAAAACTGAGGAGACCACAGCAAACCAAAAAATCGCAGTTCAAAAATAGTACAAGTGGAAGAATAGACAAACAGCAGTATTATATTGCTACAAGATGCTTAAATAGTTTATGCACCATGCTTTCCTTAGACAGTAAATTACTTACCAAAATAAATTTTCCTAAAAGAATGATAATTTGTTTGTATAATTCTTGGCTACAATGCTTTGTTGCCATGACTAAAGCAAAACAAATAATGCAACCAAGATTAACTCCAAACTATCTGGCCATTGGTAATTCCTGTTTTGGGTCTTCTCAGAGTAAGAGTACATCATTTCAAATAAGCACAAGTCATTCTATTTTAATATCTAGGTGTGTGTGTGAGGCATAATAACAGAATATCCAAACCAGGTGGTTCCTCAAATTAGTTAGAAGATGATGTACTCATGAAAAGAATAGAAACAGTATTACATGAAGATTTGACTTTAATTTTTGGCTTCATTTGAGCTCAGATTTTAGTTCATTTTTCTTTTTTAATGTAAAAAATAAAATAAATAGAATAAAAACAAACAAACAAAAAACGTTTTTCGGTCCTGAAGTTCCTTCCCACATTTCTTTTAGAAGAATTCAGACTGGATTTAGTTAATAAATCTGGTCAATTAATTTTTGATTTCCTATGATGATTTTGTCATCAGAAAATCAAATCAAACTAGATGATCATTCAAAGTCTTTCAAGTAAAAGGTTAAAAAGGAAAAGAAAATTAAAGATGGGAAGAGACAATGGGACCAAGATTAAATTGGACACATGATCCAAGGTGTAGCGTGACCCTGTCTCCATCAAATTAAGTCACTCATTGGCCAACCCCAACCCATATATGTCCCACTTAAAAAAGATTTAAAGCTTCATTAGATGTGAACTAGTAACATATTAGAGGAGCAGACCCCCCCTTTGGTCCTCTCATCCCACATGGACCAAAACCAAAGCACCTCTTTCAGTCAGGCATAAGAGGAATCTTCAAAAAAACCCATTTCTCGCTTTTCTTAACCCCTTTTTAAAATCGATTAAATTTGACTACTTATTTTATAAAACATAATAGATATGAAAGTTATTGAAATGACTAAAAAATAAAAGGATTCTACTATTTTTTAAACATTTAAATAGTAAAAAAAATTTCTTCAAAATCAAGAAAACCCATAAAAAGCCAAATAAACAACTATGAAGCGAAACCAACCAATGTAGCAAAAATATAGAGATGCATACTTAAACCTATTAAAAAATAGGGCGAATTCTACAGTCACTTTTAAGAAATCATTCCTTTATTTTTAAAAGCTTATACAGTACAAACATTTAAAATATATGATATTGTCATGTACAAATATTTAATGCGCAAGCGAATGGCTCTCCAAAAGAGAGTGTAGAATTTTCCCTAAACATACAAACCAAGCAAAATCTATCGGGAATTCTACAGTCTCTTTTAGAAAATCATTCCCTTAACTTTAAAAATTTGTACAATACATAATTTTTTAAACACATAATATTGTACTGTATAAACACTTAAATCATAAAAAAAAAAAATTCTTAAAAGGCACCGTTAAAATTTCCAAATATATAATGTGGAAAGCAGCTATCAAATGTCACGTGTTATTGATAACCGAAACGAACCAATCAGTTTTCTATCTTACACTATCAAGGTTTATGATATCTTCTAAATATTGCCATAATACATGCGTTTAGTATTCAAACACGCATCAAGTATTTTAATTCTATGAATGGGAGATTAGTACAAAAAATGATCTAAAATTTATGAAACCTCTGGGAATTTGTTTTATTCTTTTAGGCCCTACCTAAGTAAGTGGACCCCACAAAAGACGAGAAGGAAAAGGCATCAAACTGGATTCTAATATTTGTCTGTTTTCACGAAGAAGTAAAGTGAAAAGAAACAGCCCAAAATGTTAAAAATAAATACATAATAACCAAATAGATATATACTATTTGGGATATTTTCGTACAATCTAATTTTTATATCATAATATTATAAATTTTTTAATTTATATTATTTTATAAAATAATACGTAATAATAATAAGAAATATAGAACAAATAACCTATTAAACTATATCATGAATCTAATTTATATAAAAAAAATTTCAATGTATTTTATCCTACTACTACTGTACAGTCTACACTACACTACACTAAGCATAAGAGGAACTAGATGCAGTATAGAGTAATAGGATAGGAAGGGGTGTAGCATTAGAACCTGCGCCGACAGGCTTTTGACGGCTTCTTTTGTACTGGGAGTCCCACGCGCGCTTTCCTCTCCCCCATCTTCCATTCTTTGCTTGGAGCACGTAATACACGTCAACATCTTTCTTCCTTCTTCTCCTCCAATTCCAAAATTCTCACCCTTTTTCTTTATTTTCCACTTTTATCTGCAATAATTTGAAAAAATATATCATCTTGCTTATAATCAATTAGATACATTAGCCAAATACATAAAAAAGAAAAGTCCGTATTTTAAAAAGGAACTACAAGTACCCTTTGTCCAAATAATGATAAAAAAATTTGGATTTTAAAAATCTTTCATCAAAAGAAAAAAATGAGATTTATCTATTTCTTTTTTTAAAAAAAAAAGGTTAGAGATTAGAGGAGAGTAATTAAATAGAAGTAATGGGGATGGTTTTAAATATACAGAGGTAATAATTGAATGCAAAAAATGGGAAAGTGATCTGGTCAACTATGTGTGTGCGCTTTAATGTACAGACTAACCCCAAGAAGGGAATAAAGAAGGGAAGATAGCAGAGATTTTGGGATTCTGCTTCTGCTTCGCCCGCCCTTCAGAGTTCAGAGATCAGAGTTCAGAGTTCAGAGTTCTTCGCAGCCGAATTTTCTGACGGATTTATTCATTCATTCATTCATATTTTGCCATTATTCATTACATTGGCAAAAGCAACAATAACACCAACCACTGCAGCAGCCAAAATAATAATTATAGTACATCCTTTTTCTCTTTTTACATTTATATCACATCATTCCTGATATGCATCCCAAAGCAATTCGTCGAAGAAAAATTCCATTCTTCCAAGGCACACACAGTCACACACTGATATGTTGGGAAAAGCATACATATTTGGGGTGAAACGAATTTGTCCTAGGACTGGTAATTTTTACAGCTACTAATTTTATAATGGAATCTCGGAAAATGAATTGGATTAAAAATCGCTTTAAAGAAGCATGATAATGAATGAATGCTGAGTGTGTCGAGTTTTGAAAGCGCCGAGTCAGTAGACACACAGACAAAAGAATGAAAAAGAAAAAACGTACTATCTCTATTGTTTTGAAAGCGACTCTCCTATGCTATTTGCCATCCCCTCAGAACACGCTTGTACTACTTACTACCTTCTTTATTTACTCTCTAATCTCACACTGCTCTACTGCTTTCTATCCTCTTTACTAAAATTTCACACACCAATGGGAATCGCGACAAATTTCTATTTCAAAAAGACAAGTAAGAGTTTTAATTTCTAGAAAAAAATATTACTAATAACTAGCAAATATCCCGTGCTATGCATGAGACACTTACCGAGTTAAAAGAAGGACGACGACTCGGTATTTTGATCTTGCACCTTCTGTACTGGCTTTGGATGGTGAAGTTTTGGAAAATGAATTTTTCAGATATTTGAGTAATGAAATCAGATCAAATCAATGACGGAAGGATGGATGATGAAAAAATATATATATATATATATTCCTTGTATTAATTAACTTGTACTTGTACAGGAGCTACAAAATCTTTGGGTAACTTCGGTGGTGGTCGCCGGCGAGTATCCGGCGGAAAATATGGCTTGAAAATGGAAAGTTTGTGATTCTTTTGCTCCAGGTTTTACGTTATGCTTTAGTATTTATGTATTCATATACGGAAACAAAAGAGGAACGGAAACAGAGAAAGAGAATAACGGGACAGAGTGTTGAGGGTATTTATAGAGGGACTTGACGCCGTCATGTGTCGCCGTTAATTAACGGAAGTGTGGGGTGAGAATTTTTGTGTTGGAAGCGGGTGCATTAAGGGTTTGTACGTTGTGGTTCAAGAGTTGGACTTTGTGTTGTACCATGTTTGTCGTGGGGACGACATTATGTTGTTGAAGACATGATGGGCCCACCTGTCTATGTGACGTCTTATTTAGTTATTTTATGAGTGAGCATGGTGTTAACGTGAATTAAAAGTCCACGTGGCCGGATTTTATTGGTCTTTGAACTGTCAATTGATGATTTACTCACAAAAATGGATTTGATAGGCCTAATTTTGGATTTGGTGTTAAATATCCTCTTGATTTAAGCAAATCATTCTCTACGACCATGAAAAATCAAATCATGATTTTCTTTTCAATTCTGATAATTCTTTTTCTGTTTTTGATTCCTTTTGTGTTCTATGTACTTGTTTAGATTTTGTTTTGAGAAATTCTTCTTGAAATTTAAAGGACTTGTTTAAGCACTCGCTAACAGAGTGTCTTAAGTGTAGTCTTTTAAAAATTGTTAAAAAAAGGGGAAAAGTTTTAAAGTAAGGTAAGTCAATAATTATGACTGCACATCCATTAGATAGTACTAAGCATAGTTTAAAAACTTGACCGAATTGTATTGAGCTGACTCGACTCGATAAAATGATAGGTGATTCGATGAAAACTCGATGAACAACGAGTTTTATTAAATTTTAGATTAAATTCGATAGATTCACTAAGTAATCACGAGTATTTATCTAAATCGAATTTATTTAACATTCAAAATTAGATAAATTTTGTATAAAAATTTTAAAAAACTTAAATTTTCTGAATTAACAATAAATAATAGGTAAAAGAATCACATATGAAACTTAAAATTTTAAATATTTAACCTAATTATTAGCATATTTTTATTCTTAATAGATAAAATAATAAATATATATAAATTATAGTTCCGAATTTTTTATTTTTAATTCGATAAAACTCAACCGAGTTTTCAAATATATTCAAGTCATTAATTTTTTGAATCGAATTCGAATTTCGAGTTTTTAAACATCGAGTCTGGGTACTAAGTAGGGAAAAGCCACGAAGGATATGGATAAGTTTTTGTTCTCGATTGTACTAACATATCCAGTGAGACATGAATAAAATGCTTGTAACAGACAATCTATGGACTCATGAGGGTGGAAAATACTGAGATAGATTTGATTTTAAATCTTATCCGTAGATATTGTGGTTAAAATTAAATTTTATAAAATTTTAATTATATCAGTTGAAGTCATAAATTTTAAAATATTTAATTCACACCACAGAATTTATAAGTGAGGTCAAATACTATATCTACGTAAATATTTTCCTATGAGAATAAGTTATTTTCAAAATGATCGAATTGATAGCACGGGTCAAGCTACTATGTTAAAGGGTAAAAATAAAATTTGAAAATATTTTTAAAAAATAAAATCATTTATATAAATATTTTGAAAAAAAAAAAATAGAACAAAATAATACTAAGGTTTTACTATTTGATTGAGTAATTTTATTTTTCATCATAATTTGAATATTTTTGTTCAGTCATTCAAATCTGACATATAAATTTAAAGGTAAATTTTTTTTGAATTAATTGATTCTTGGATCTGATGATCAACCCAATATGATAAAACGAACTATATGTTCAGACCATTTTCTTATGTTTTAATTTTTTATATATAAGTAAATAAACAAAGAGCTTGAAGGAAATAAATGGAGATATCCAAATCCGATAGCATGAATTTAATCAAGTGAAATTTAGTACTTGTCAATTTTACTAAGTTTTCTTGGCACCCTTTGATTTCCATTTCTTTTTCCTTCTTGATAAATAAAAATTGCTTTTAATAATTACCTGCATCCCTCCATTGTCCACTCTACATATATAGTCGTACACAAAAGTTAAATTGGGTTGGCCAGCTATAGACACTTTAAATCTAGTAGTGTATAATAAAGTAGGAAAATATTTACATAAATCCAGTTTTTGACCCATCTGTAGATCCTGCGTTCAAAATTAAATCTTATAAAATTTTACTTACATCAGTTTATGTCATAAAGTTTTATAATATTTAATCCATACCAAAAGGTCTACAAGTAAGGTAAAAAATTAAGTCTACCTAAATCTTTCCCAATAAAATATCTGTCCTAGCTCTAATCTTTTCATCTTTGTCAAAATCAATAAGCATTTAACCAGATAACCCAAAAAGAAGAAAATTGCTGGCGTCAGCAAAGTAATTGCCTTGATTTATGAAAAAAAGGAAAAGGTCAATAAATTTAGTCCCGGTGAACTTGAAGGTAGTTATGGATGAAGGTTACCTGCAAAATATGCAATTCATAGTGATAATAAAAAAAAAAAAAAAAAATGAACCAGTTGAAGGAAAATCCTAATGATTTATCTTATATGAATAGTAAGGATGTGTTTGGTTCACATTCGGGAATCGGAATCGGAATAGGAATCATAAACCCCACTATTGATATGGGTTTATATCATTCCCCCTTATTTGTTTGGTTTAACATAGGAATGAGTTTCATTATATTAATAAGTTAGTCAACTTGAAACCCATGTCACTGGGAAGTGGAGAATGAAAGTAGGTATTTTCTAACACTTTCATTCCCATAGAATGATTCCCATAGTTTTCAACCAAATACCATCTATGGGTATCATTAACTTTGATTCCCATTCTCCCCTCTCATACCCATAAACCAAACATCTCCTAAATGTACATATGGATAGCAGCGTCAAACCTTTAAAACATACGGTCAGTTTGTTTGAAATTTGAATGTAAATTTGTTTCCCAAGGAAAACATTTTCAATGAAAATCAAAGTCTAGGAAAATATTCTTTTTCCCCTACATTTTCTGGTGTTTGGTGTGCTTTGTTGAAATTGTTCAACTAAACTAAAAAACCAGCCACACGATTATATTGTTGCGCTTTTAGTCTACCCCCTCAAGATTTTTTTATTTCACTTTTACAAATTACCATAGTCGATATCCCACAACCCCAACATCAGACACAGATTGTACGGTAGGGCCGGCAATTTTTGACATAACCCGATAACACGATACGAATACGATACAAACGTGTATTAACAGGTTATGACACGATACGAAATTTATTAGGTCGTTATTAGGTCAATCCGTTTATAATACGAAATTAAATGGATTGAGTTGGGTCAACTCAGGGGTTAATATGAAACCCGTCAAATTACTGTATAAATAAATTTTGCTGAACTTTTTTTTAATTATAATTTAATATATTATACTTTAAAATTGTGAATAATAGATTTAATATTAGATTAATAATCAAAAATAATAATTATTTTAAATATTATCTAAAAAATTTCAATAATTTTAATTATGTGCTTTAAACTACTATGATAACAAGGTTAGTATTAATAATTATTTAAATTATTAAATAATTAAAATATGAGATTTTAATTCAAATAGATTCAAGTTGTGTAACTTATCAAATAAGCTAATACTCTATCAATAGTAAACATATCAGACACAAACACGACACGAACCCGAACAGTTCAGACATGAATACGATGCAATAAGAAAATGGCTTTATTTGACACAACATGAAAATGATCGCGATAAGAAATTTGTCACACCTGATACAACTTGATAAACAGACAATCCGACTCATTGATACCCTTATTGTACAAGCGTTAGTGCACATTTTAGGCAATAGATTGTACGGAGTCAAGATAACCAGTGAACATGAATAAGTCTTTATGAATTTATTGAAAGGGACAAATTTGTCACCTTATAGCCCTAAATGGACATTATGGGCCCTCCTCTCAAAATGTGGATGTATATTGTCAAAGTGTTTCTGTGTCTCAGCATCTGAAGGATGACACATCAAACTTCATTCTATTTCGTGATTGCATCAAGCCATTCGTGGAGCCATCGGTTGGAATGCATAAAGTGTTGCAATCTAGGTATTTGCGGGAGGCAAAACAATTTCTTGAACGATCTAGGCTTCTCATTATGAACTTTTTTGACCTTGTACCTAGGAAGCCTATACCACCTGCAAAATTCTTCATCTTTGACATCCTTAATGTAAAACATGCATTTGTCAGGACAAACATAATATCCTCCTTACTAGAATCCTTATGCTTTGTGACCTTATTCTTGACCTTGTTGAAGTTATTTGGGTATTACGTTGTCCTTTGGCACAACCCGGCACATTAACAGTACCATTGAATTGAAGTACTTCTTGGACATTGTTATTCTCAGTTTCAATATTCAGTATCATCGGAATGGTTGGGAACCAAGAGTGATTCTGATAACCTGCCCAAAGCGGTGCATCTTTAGCCTTTAAAGCATCCCAAAAATGATCAAGTTTTTTTTCGACTCTTGTAAATGGTTGTTGATAGGACTCCAACTAGTTGGTTTCAACATGCTCGAACAAAGGATCAAAACCTCCGATTGTGCCTTAGTGAATATCAACGTTGTAGCTTGCATCATCAAACACCACTCTCTAGTAGGGAATCAACTAGTCATAATCACCAAACGACTGCTTTACTAGAACTTGCCCTTGACCTTGCCCGTATTGCTGGAGTTCTTCTTAAGAATTCTCAACAAGGACTTGCTACAGATCCTCTTCACTTTATCCACCCATGAAATTTACAATTCCTAAATTTGGCACAAGGGCACCTAATTCTATCACTGTCCATATACTGTAATTGCCTACTTGCAAATGATAAATTCCTCCATAACCATTTCAGACTCCTCCATACATCCTCTATGACGAGGTAAATTCTTATTATACATTTGCACAAATATAATAAATTTTATTGTATTTGTTCCATTTTTTTCCTACACGCAACAACATTTTACACAAAAGTAACAACTATATTTTGATGACACAAATCACACAAACTTAAACGTTAAATTGTTACCCATGACACAAATATAACAATGATATTATGAGATATTTATCTAATGTAGAAACCAGATTTATGCATTGCATATTCAAAACCTAACAAGTCTTAAACTTGAACAAAAAGTTAGAAAAAACGAAGTAATGGAAGCTTAGTCAAATTACTTAGTCTCCGGAGGTTCTAATCCATGCCTAAAAATTTGCACAATCATTAGTGGCAATGGGACAAACCAACAAACCCGATTTTAAGTGGTCAATCTTACCCAATTGAACAAATACTTAGATATGTTGTTTGGATTGTTTGTTTAGGGAAAAAAATTGTGGGTTTGGTGGAAATTTAAAGAAGATGATTTTGTTTCCTATTTCTGCAATCTTTGGAGTGGAGAAGAAGATGATATATACTGATTATCGACGATGGAACAAGTGGCTAATTCTTATTCATTGCCATTTAGCTACAGATTTTGCCACAAATACAACATTTGTGGCAGAGTCTTTACTCCATCATGAGGGACATGAGGATGACTAACAAACTTAGCTACAAAAACTCTTTTTCGTCGTTAATTAGTGACTATTAAAGTCACGAATTGAAATGCCAATAGAATGTTACAACTTAAGCGATGAAAATAGCCACAAACTACTTCCTCAATTTTTCGCATGCAATTTAGGGACGAATTATGTTCGTTTGCAATGAAGGTTTTGTCTCTAGATTGGCCTTGACACTAATTGTAATGAACTGATCAATGAAATTTCTTGTTCAACTCTTGTTGTTGAAGTTTTTGCGCTAATAGAGGGGAAAATTTCATCCCAATCTTTTCACGGTTTCTTTTTCTTTTCTTCATAATAGTTACTACTATGGAAACCACAACCTGTATATACATGGTACTCCTAGTTAGTTTATGTATCCCAAAATGTTTGGAAATTCCGCATGAAGACATTCATAACTCAAAAAACACTTCCATCCAATTGGAGGCTAAAACAATAGTTAGGGTAAATTTCACTTTATACCCTTAAACATTACACCAATTATCTATTGACCTTCCACGCTTTAATTTGTGACACTTTGTACCTTGAATTCTTAACTAGTTCATTTTAGTCCAATTCGTCAATGATTTTTACAAAATTAACAGAATGGCATGCACTTGAAAATCATGCCAAAATGACTTCAGAGATACAACATCTGTGCTATTATGTTAGTTTTGTAAAAACTACCAATGATTGGATGATGATGATACACAAAGTGTTTGCCCAAAAGAATAGTTACATGTGTCATGTAATATGAGTAGTAGCCCTATTAAGGGTAGTTCTGCAATATGGCCTATGAGATAAAGGGCAAAGGCGATCGAGTAATGCTAGATCGACTGACTGCCTCAGTCCAACTTAGTGTAGATTGGGGGTTTCGACTATGAGGCCTAGAACCCTAGCTGTTGCTCCAAAAGCAACCTAAGAAGGGGGGGTGAATTAGGTTGTCTCAAAAAATAAACCTTTTAATGTGCTTAATGGAAATTCAAATTTTGTGCAACAAATGAATACTTAAGCACAAATGATCTAAGATAAATATTTAACAATCAAAGCTTAAAGAAGAAATAAAAGATTGAGATAAAGAATATCAAACCAAACTCCCAAACTTCTCAAGCTTGGAGTACATCCACTAGTAGTGCCTCTTCAAAGAAGGTGAGGCAATAACCTTCTTGTACGCAAAGTAGGCTCACCCTTGCACCAACTAAGTTCCTCTATGGGTAGTATAGTTTGCTTTAGTTGAGCCAAAGGGTTTTACACTACAACCTCATTTTTGTACACTTGTTATCCCTCCACTCTTACACTTGAAGATCACTCACTAGTTTACGCTTGCTCACACTAATTTCCTCTAGTTGAGCCAAGAGAACTATACTACCCAAACCAATACAACCCACAATATTTTAACCTATTTCTCCCAAAATAGCTCTTACAAGTGTTTGTATTGAATGTAGTAGTTCCTTACATCATTTGGATATCCTTGGCTATTTATAGATAAAAGATGTGCTGAAATTTGAGCTTCAACGGTCAAAAAACTAGCTGTTAAAAACTAGTCGTTAGGGGTTCGGACGGTGGTTCGGACGTCCGTTCATGCGTCCTACAGCTTCATGAACAGTGTCTCGGACGGTCATATGCGTCCTACAGCTTGATGAACAGTGTCTCGGATGGTCATATGCGTCATACAGCTCTGACAGAAAATTACTTCATTTCGAGCTCCTTTCTTCGGACAGTCTTCAACGTCCGATCTAAAGATTTTGGCTTCGGACGATCTTCAACGTCCGATCATCATACTTTCGAATACCTTGTCTCGGACGGTCTTTTGCATCCGAAACACTATCTTTCGGACAGTTATCTACGTCCGAAAGATGTGTTCTTTCTCAGTGTTGTCTGATCATCTTTCGGATGCTCCCTTGCGTCCGAGCTCCTTTCTTACGGATGCTCTTCATCGTCTGTAAGGTGTTGTTCAACTTTTGGTTATTTTTCTTGATGTGTTCGGATAATCATTTTCATCCGAACCTCCCTATTTTTTTGCACACTTGTTTTCAAGCCGTTAGTACGATTTGGTCATCATCAAAACATGATTATCAAAATTGTGGTCCAACACTAGCTATTACTTATAAGTATGCATAATAGCAAGCATACAAAAGGCAAGAAAATATATGAGATAAGAGAAACTCAATATAACATATCATTACAATTCTCTCTCTGTTTCTTTCTCTACTCTCTCTATAATCTTATAAGAATCATCAAGTAGCACCGTTTGTGGGAATCGAGCAAAAAACCATTCCTTAAACATCACTCCAACAAGCAAAATCCAATGTAAAATTTATCTAGTTTTCTATATTTTCTTAAAGTTTTCAAACAAAAGTAGAAAAATGGGAAAACACAGAAAGAAAGCAAGCAACAAAACTGCACAATCTTTACATGAAACTGCACTACTTGGGCCTATCCCTGGATTTGCCCAGTAAACTTGTAGACCCGCTGATGCCTTTTAGAAAATACCTAGTTATAAAATTTATAAAACACCTAAATCCAACTACTAACTATGCAGCATCTTTCAAGCATATGGTTGTCAACTAGTAGTAAATGAAAGTAGAGATCGAACCCAAAGGATAGGTTTGTGATTACCGATTATTTAGTTGGATTATTAGTTGAATTGATTGATTTTAACACGAATAAAATAATATTAGAATTTAAGAACTAAGAAAGCACTTTAAAGACAACCTGGTAAAACAATTTAAAAGAGAGCATTAGCATTAAAGAAATGCACTGTTAATAAAGCATGTAAAAGGAAAGCATGTTTAAATAGTATTTAATGAAAGCAAGTGGAAAGGAAAGCAATTTAAGGAAACAATTAACTAATTTAGACTAATAATTATTACCTAGCAAGCAAATTTAAAGAAAATCCATAGCCTATTGTAAGAAAGCATATAAAAAGAAAGCAATTTTAGAAAGTAATTAACTAGTCTAAACTACAAATTAACCCTAAGAAAGCATGATTAAGGAAAGCCCATTTATTAATCTGCAAATTAAACTAAGAAAGCAAGCAAGGAAAACAATTAAATGAAAGGTCCATAAACTAATCTACCTTAATTAGGTAATCTAAACTACAAATTACCAATAAGAAAACATTTTTAAAAAGTTTTTAAATTGACATGTAAAAAGAGAATTTAAGCAAGCATTTAAATTTACTATCTACCAATTAATACTAAAAAAGCGTATTCAAAGAGGGCAACAAACTAAACAAATACTTAATCTAAGAAAGCACGAAGTAAACTAACTACACTAAATTAAGACAAAGCAAATGACATTAAACATATATTAAAGAAAACTTACACTAAGGGTCTTTTAATCTACAACTAAGAGCTTCAGAATTACATTGTAGTACACCTAATCTAAGAAAACCTTGCCCAAATTGGGAGAAAAATGGAGAACTAAAACTACTCCTACTTCTACCCTAGTTCTACTACTAGTTTCTACTTATACTTCCAAAGAGATTTAAGAGATTATTTATAGTGCTAGGGTTGGGGAAAGAGGCAACATCTTTAATTTTCTATTGAATAGACGAATTTGCCCCTCAAAATCAGTCACTGACTACTTGGTGCTGTCAATGCAATCCCTTCTTCAAAATTTTAACTGCAGTCAATGATGCTATCGTGAATTTTCCTGGTAACTACGGTTAATGAATTTCCTACTTCATTTTAATGACCACAGTCACCAATGCTTCTTGTTGCTGACCATCGTCAATGAGTGCGCTCAAAGTTCTAGTGTCAGTAGCAATTTTTCTCTAGTGACCGTGGTCAATGATTTCCTTCTTCAAAATGTTTACTGAGGTCAACAACTGCTTGACGGCTTGATTTGATCCATTTCTCATCTGATTGTCACGCTGTTTGCTTCAATTGAACCCTACAAATAAATACACTCTATAAATATATGAAAACACTAAAATGACATTAAAAACACTCAATTAACATAAACTAATACATGCTAGAACATAAAAGAAAAAGTTGACAAAAACGACACATAAAATCTTGAAACTAAAGCAAAAATACTCAAGTTTAGGGTACATATAATTCTAGTTTCCTAGAGTTATCACACCCCCAAACTTAATCTTTTTACATCTAGAGCAAAATAAAGATAAGAAAAAAATAACAAATACGACTAACACAAAACATATAACACTGCCAAGGAATTGAAATTGAAATGTTGAACTCTAGTATACTCGTCAAAAAGTCAAATGGAGTTTTAACTCAATAAAGTCAACATTTTCATCCATCTATCAAAGGTTTTGATCACAAAAATTACTTTGACTAGTGAAGAGTTAATTGAATGCCAAGTCAAATGCATGTTGATCTAGAACAAACAAGTCAAGTTTTTCGGCGATTGTCCCAAGTGTAGAAAGATTAGTAGTATTCAAAAGTCTATCAAGTTGAACTATCGAGTCGAGTCAAGTCGAAAAAAATTTGACTTGACTTGCTCAACTTTCAACTCGATTCTGGCTCAAGTCAACTTAACCAAGAGATTCCTCGACTTGCCTTCGACTTCAATTTCTAAGTGAAATTATCGGTCAAATACCGATTTGCAGGTTGACTAGTTTGACTAATTTACCGATCGAATAAGTCATTCGACTTTACCAGTCAAATAAGTCGCATAATTATTTTTTGTTATATTTTAGCATATATTAATATATATATGTGTGTGTGTGTGTGTGTGTGTGTGTGTATATATGTATGTATATGGGAATTCTACCGTTCCTTTTATGGAACCATTCCTTTGACTTTAAAAGGTTGAATACAATATAAGCATTAAAACACATGATGTTGTACTGTACAAGTATTTTAAAATACAAGGAAATGATTTCCTAAAACAGACTGTAGAATTTTTCATTAATATATTTGTATGCATAGTATTTTTAATTCTTAATAATTAAATATATTAATAATTGATAATATTATTTTTCTTGATAATTAAATATCTTTTCTTTGTATAGTTATTAGAGTTATAATTTATGTACTTATACATGAATATATAAGTGTACAACTTATTAATGTGACACTTTAATTTAATAACTAGCTAATTAGATTACTAATTTCCTTCTAATACTTATAGATACTAGAGTTAAGTAATTATATATAGTTTGATATTTATTGAAATATCTAATATAATATATCTATACATACATATTTTTATGTTCATATACTAAGATTTGTATAAATTATATTTGTAATAAAAATATGTTTTACATAGCATTTAATTTATATACTTATACTATGTAACTTATTTGTGCAACATACCTTTACTATCAACAAGTATATTAAATGCATTACTAAGTTATTATTGGTATAGATAGAGTTAGGTAATCATATATATTCCTATATATTTATAGGATATAACTTTACAGGAGTTGGTGGTTCAATAAGGTTTTTGCTAAGTGAAATATCTTTTAGTAAATGGTCAAAAATTTATGACTTTGTAAATTATTTTTAATATATATATATATATATACACACACACACACACACACACATACACACGCACACACAAAGAAATGAGTGGGTAAATTTGTACACATATTCTATTTTAAACTTGTATATATAATATGTATGAATTACATTTCATTACACACACCTTCTATTGAATGATGTGACTATAATTTGGTTGTGTATTTTTTTGTATTATTTAAGAACTTGTATTATCTTGTATTTCTACTGTGTGATATTTTAAATTTGTGAAATGATATAGAATTTGTGGGATGAAGTACTAAATTTTGGAATTAGAGTATGAAATGGAAGAGAATTGTTATGTTCGACTTATTCGACTTACTGGTCGAATAAGTGGAATTTAAGCGACTCAACTTTAATTGACTTTAGATTTATACAACTTGACTTTGACTTCGAGATTTTCAAGGCCAAAGTCAAGCAAGTCAAGTCAAATATGTTAAAAAGTCGAACACTAGCTGAATGACCACCCCTAAGAAAGATTAAGAAAGATTATCAGGACTTATTTTGGAAAGTACAAATCAATACAAATGAACAAACAAGGATATTTGTTGACACCGTAATGTTTAACCAATAACATTAACTGAAGCAATACTTTACTCCCAATAAGGGTGTTCACATTTTGGTTTAATTGAATAAACCGGCCAAACCAAATTAGATTAGATTTTAGGATTTGGTTATTCAGTTTTTGATTAAACCGAAATAAACCGAAATAAAAACCAAACTAAAAGTCCGGGAGTTTGGTTTAGATATGGTTATAGATTTTTATATACCAAACAACTAAATTACTAGCTAAAGCTTTTATTATTATTACTGATATATATACATATATATTATTTTAGTACATATATATATATATATATATATATATGTATATACATATATTAAAATTAAAGCCTAAAATATTCAAATTGAACCTTGAGTCCCTAAGTCCCTAACTTCATTTTCTCTCAGCATTCTAGTCGCCGTCACTCTTCTCTTCTCATCAAACTTCAAGACTTCAACTCCTTCATTCCAAATTTCCAATACTCCATTGCCTACCTTGCCTCTCCAGTTCCCACTCCAACAATTGTCATCGTCGGCATATAAAAGTTTCAACGGTTCAATTCATCCCATCATCACTTTCCTGTCCAATTGCCGTCGGCCTTGAAGGTTAGTCTCTAAATCTTCTTCTTTTTTCTTTTAGATCTTGTCGACTAGTTCTAATTTATGATTTTAAATGGTTTCTACATTCTAGTTTACTATATACTATCATACACCTTTTTGCCCCTTTTGATTTTTTCTTTTTTCTTTGAGGTAAAGTTTTGATTTTATGGGTTTTCTTCAACTAGAGTCTGTTTTGGGTGACCCTTGTCATGTTGATTGCTTATCTGGGCTTATGTTGAAAGTGAGTTGAAGAAGATGAAGTTACGACTCACAAGAATTTCATTAGCCAAATATATGTGCTTTTCTCTGATTAAAATTATAAATTTTGGTTCTGTTTTTCTCATGCCTGTCAAATACTAATGTTCATATCAGTTCCTTAGGACCAAACAATAACATTCATTTCACATTATACACTCATGTTAAGCACTCTTTATCTCAATTTGGTAGACTGTAGTATGACTGTTTTGATGAATACTTTTATTCTGATTTTTTATGTTGATTTTAGTTTCTGATTGTGATGAGGGGTACACTATTTCTAATAGAGATGATAATTTCTAATAATTAGGATGTCTATGAAGGAGGCATATGGTGAAAATGAATCAACCCAAAGGCCCACCACCACTACACAACCTTCAAGTTCAGGGGCAAGGCAATTAGAACCAGAGGTTTTTTCCAATGAAGCAAGAAAAAGGAAAGACAGTATAGTAGCACCTTGGCAACACTTCAGAAGATTCACTAGTGAAATTGATGGTCGACAGGAGGCTGAGTGCAATTTCTATAAGTAGCATTATGCTACTGATAGAGATAGAAATAGTACATTTGGATTAAATGCTCACTTGAAAACTTGTCTAAAGAATCCAAAAAATAAAAAAGATTCTCAACAAACCATATTGAGTTGTCAATCAACTGTTAAAGCGGAGGGTCACTTGGTACTTGGCATTTTAATCAAATAGAATTTAGAAAGGCCCTAGCTCGCATGATTATTATGGATGAACATCTTTTTAGCATTGTTTATAAGGATGAGTTAAACATGTGATGAGTATTGCTTGTCTCCAATTTGTTATGCCTTCACGATAACAAGGGACTGTTCTAGGCATTATTTAGATGAAAAGACAAAGTTGAAAGATTTTTTTGAAAAACTCATCTCAAACAATTTGTCTAACAACTGATACATGGACTTTTGAGCAAAATATTAATTATATATGTTATATTCATTTACTGGTTGTTGGATAGATAGTGATTGGAACATGCAAAAATGAGTTATGACCTTTTGTCCAATAACTAGTCATAGAGTTGAAGACATTAGGATAGCAGTTGAGAAATGCTTGCTTGATTGGGTGATTGATAAAAATTTTTCTGTTATAGTTGACAATGTTTCTTTAAATGATGGTGCTATTATTTACTTGAAAAAAAGGCTACAAGTTTGGGGAACCTTATTGTTTGGAGGGAAGTATCTCCATATGAGGTGCATTCCTCATATCATTAATTTAGTTATTAATGATGGTTTGAAAGAAATTAATAACTCTGTAGCCCATGTTAGATTGGCTGTAAAGTATATTAGACAATCTCCAAGTCGGTTAAGGAAATTTAAATTATGTATAGAAATGGAAAAGATAGAAAGTAAAAAATTAATATGTCTTAATGTACCTACTAGGTGCAATTCCAGCTACTTGATATTGGATACAGCTCATAAACTTGTAAAAGCATTTGATAGGTATGTGCTTATCAATATTTTTTATGCTCATTTTAGGCATGACTTTGAAGATGGGCATAAAATGGGAGTACATGATTTAGTAGATTGGGAAATTGTTGAACATTTTGTGAAGTTTTTCAAAACTTTTATGATCTAACTTTAGAAATTTCGGGCTCATTGTATGTCACGTCAAATGTGGTTATTCATGAACTTGGTGATGTTTATACTCAGTTAAAGAATTGGGAATTGGGAACTGATTAATTTGTAAGTGCCATGGCAACTAGAATGAAAAGAAAATATGATAAGTTTTGGAGAGATGCTGAGAAAACAAACATGATACTCTTCTTTGCAGTTATTCTTGACACTCGATACAAGTTTATATTTGTTGATTGGGTAATTAGAAAGATGTTTGACTTATATGAAGCTATCAGACTTGTGAAAGATGAACTTGAAAAACGTTTGAAGAGTATAAAATTATGTATGCCCCTCGACCTTCATATTCTTCCACAATTTCAAGTACAAGTTCAAGCTGTGGATCCCCAAGATATGCTTGCAAAAAGGAAAAAAGGCTTAAATAGAAAAGAGTTTTAGAAAGAAATTGATGAAAAAGAAGGGAATATGGAGAAATGTGAATTAGATAAGTACCTTGTTGATAAGCTAGTTGATGATGATGCCAATTTTAAGATTTGGGGTAGTGAAAGTTGAGAGCATGGATACCCTATCTTAGCACACATGGCTCGTGACATATTAGTTGTCCCTGTTTCGCTAGTTTTTTCGGAGTCTATATTTAGTACCAGGGGTTGCATTCTTGACTCTTTTAGGACTTCATTAACTCCTAAAATTGTGCAAGCTCTTATGTGTTCCCGTGAATGGTTTCGCTCCACAAATCAACCAATCAATGTGGAGGAAGACCTTCATTCCCTTGAGGAAATTGAAAATGGTAATCTATTTTCTATAATATTTCTATTGGAGTTTTTCTTGTTTTATTTACTCTAAAAATGTTAATCAATATTATTTTGTCTTATTTATAGAGTTCCCAAACACAGAACTACTATAGATTCTACTATCCTAGATATTTGATTGGTAAACTAATGTCGCTACTTGTCAAGCAAATCAACATTGGTTAGTGTGTCTTCCCATTTATCAGATTGTGTATTCCTTGTGAAGTTACTTCTGATTATTAAACATTTTTGTGATTGTCAGGCATCAACACTAGTTTTGTTAACATATGCTTGCTACTGCGTTGGAACATTGTATGAGTTATCATGGATGCCTATAACTTGTAAATGGAAATTGGAATTTGGAATGCAGATGGTTTATGTTTTGCTATTCTGTTCTTGTGTCTTGCATGGATTCAAGTCTGTAATATTCACTTACACAGTAGTTTGGAACTTATTTGATTAATTTCAGAATTCAAACTATGTGTAGACTTTGGACTATAATGAAGAATGTAATATTGTAGTGTCTTAATCTCCAGTTTATATTTGTGGTTGACTGTTGTATTGTATTTAAGATGGTAATGAAGATTATAGTAACATGGTATTGAATGTTGCACGTGACATAATTGTCATGTTTTGGGATTTGTGACTGCTCCAAGTGCTTTTTGTGTGTGTGAAGTCACTGACACATTGAACTGTGCTATTTATAACTACTGCCAGCTGGGTTAAGTTCCGTTACAAAATTAAATAACAACAAAGTTTAGTTAACCAGTTAAACCGAAAACCAATACTGAAGAAAATTTTGGTTAACCGACCGATTATAGGAAACTTTGGATTGGATTTTGGTTTTGGTTTTCTTGTACCAAATACCAAAAAAACAAAAAAACAAAATATTTTTAACCTAATACCGGCTGGTGAACACCCCTAACCCCCAATTCTCTAACATCTATTAGCCCAGATTAAAAATCATTTAGGACTTTTTAACCTTATAATGTAGGTTATGGTAATAAGATAGGATAAATTTGGATATAAGAGTGACTTAAATTACCTTAGTCAATTCAATACAAACTCTTGGACAACATCTGCAAACATATAAGTCCCAAGACCAACATTACTTGACCAATTACAGCATTGAAGTACAAAAATATTATTTCACACTAGATCAACTTTTAAAGGTAAGATGAACTTTTTTTATTTAAAAAAATAGAACACTTGCGATTTTCTTTTCTTTTCTCTATTTTTTTTTTTACATGTGTAAGAACAAGCAACAATTACAAAAGGAGGATATAAACAACGTCAAACTCTTCACTTCATTTCCCAATAAAAACACAAAAATATCTTTCAACCCAACATATAAGCTCTAACTATTACATTGGAGAACTAGGATGGATCCATAATGAATAAGGTGATGGGATGAAGAGAGGATAAATAATCAAAGTGGAGTGGCTAAGTTATGCGGTTAACAAAGAAATTAGGTTATAAACTCAATGGGGACACTAGGGATAATGTTAATGTAAGGTAAGTTGTTTTACTCAAACGGTCCAAGAAAATGCTTCTATCATTTCCAAAATCCACCTAATTTGGAAAAAATGGGGGATTTACACTACCTCAATTAATGTACCAAGCCAAATCTCTAAACAAAACTCACAAAATATCCCAAAATATAAGTTCATACAACATGATCAAATGATGGCCTAAGTCATTTCTTTCTACACTCAAAATCAATTCTCAAAAACCTTGAAATGTTTAACCTTATCAACCATCAATTGAACTTGGCATTGAAAAAACCCTATGAAAAAAAGTAAAGCTTGAGGTTAAAACTAGTTAAGAAAATCATTTTATGAAATAGTTGAAAACATTGTTGAGTTTCAAGGTTAAATTGCATTGTTCACATGAAATACAACCTATGTTCAATATCCATTTCCAACTTTCACAACACAAAAATAACACCATTCCTAAAAAACAAGACAATAGATACTACCACACTTGTCAATTTATTCCATGATGAGTACAACTCATCTTACCACTTACCAATATCACAAAAAATAAACAAATTATACTAAAAATCGTAAAACTAGCTAAACATAATCTAATGAAATGATTTTGAAGTATACTTGGACAATAAAAAGCTAATATAGAAGCTTGGAGGGACGGACAACATATTAACCAAGTGAATGCAAATACAATAAATCAAACACAAATTGAACTTGAAACAAGAGTTCTATCCTTTAATTATGGATTTTACCAGTCAATAAGGACAACACTAATAAGGCAAAATAACAAGCAGTTTCGAGTAAACCATATCAATGCTATTACAATTAAACATGAGTCCTAGAAATTAATTTTTCTTCAGCAACCAATCAAGGTTACACTAGGGAATGGTCATTGGGGCTTCACGGGGTTTAAACAATTAAAGAAAAAGAAAAACTCACATATAGATAATAAGGTTTAGCACAACAAATGGGTCATCTAAATGCCCAACTCATTTCCCCAAACATAGCCTCACACAAAATTGGCTTCAAATAGACATTTAACCACCAAGACTACTCTCAATCCAAATCATTGATTCACATGATTTTCTCAAAATAAGCTCAAATATTTAGCACATGAAGTGTATCAACAACTAGAATATACACAATCAAATGATAAAACCAGCAAGTCCAAGTTCAACCAATACATCATAAATCACTCATAATTTACAAGTCCTACATTGCCATCGACATTATCATAAATAACCAAATTTTTCCAAGATTGTACAAAAATCATTCATCACCAAGAAAACATAACTAAATTAATCACAAGGCCTCAAGCCTTTATTACCAATGGGTTACGTAAACTAAAGCAAGTAAATTAAAGGAAGCATAATAAATAAAAGGGAAAGAAGTACTCTCTCAATACCAAGGAAACTTCCCAAGGATATCGTAATCGTAGGTGAACTTGGACCATTGATAAGCGCATCCAAACTCCCCAAGGAATTGAACTCTGGCAAAAGTGAATTGTGCTCCTCCGTCTCCCTCTAGGAAATATCCTTCTTCTTCTCCTTTTTCTTGAGCCGCTTCTTTTTCCACAAACACTCCATATGGTACCTCTTTTGTTGTAATCGGAACAAACTCGCACTCATGCAAAGAAAAAGTTGGTAATTCATCTACATAAGTATTAGAGTGTCCTAGTTGTAACTTTAAGTTTAAGAAGTACTTGGGAACCGGTTTCTTCCACAATATATTTGTTCATTTTTGTCTTTTTCAACCAGTTCTTCACCCTTTCGTGGAGGTGTTGGAGTCCATTGTTTTTCACTATTTACCATTCCTTAAACTTTAGCAAGTTGGTCTTGTAACTTACTATTGGATATGTCTTGCTCTTATCAGAATCTATCTATTTCTTCTTGAAGCTGAGTAAGTTTTCTCGATCATTGGCAATGATTTCTCGAAATTGAGCCATTTCTTCTCGGAGTCGGGCCACTTCTTGACGTGTCCATTCTCCTTTTCATTGATCTTGCCTCATCAAATTCTTGGATTAGTGGGTGAAAGAATTGAGGCTCCATTGGTTTCTTGAGGTGGAGGGAAAGAATGGAGATTCTATTGGTAACTCCCATAAGTATATGGATGGCTAAACCATTCCATTCGATAATCTAAGAGGTAGGGAGAGTAATGAAAACAAGAACTCATACTCATTGGGCATAGCTCCATTATCATAAAAATGATAATTTTCTTGGTATGAATAGTTTTAATTAGGTGCTTGCATTGAATAACCAACAACACAAATAAAAACAAGAAAAGAAGCCAAAACAACACAAACAAGAAAATTAGGAAAGGTTAGATTACTTGCTAGTCTAAACCATCCACCACAAGGGATTTTTTTTTATTTTTTTATTTTCAAAATAAGAACACAACTACAAAATGAAAGTCTTTTTGGTTTTCTAAATAGGTGAGATAACTATACTAGAAAAAGCAACCCAACCAAATTATATCAATATCACCAAAAACCAATCCCCGGCAACGGTGCCAAAAAGTTGATACTTTTTAAGAGAACACCTAGTTATAAAATTTATAAAACACCTAAATGAAACTACTAACTAGGCAGCATCTCGCAAGTATATGGTTGTCTGTCGACCCAAAAGCAACCTAAGATGGGGGTGAATTAGATTGTCTCTAGAAACAAACCTTTTAATAGTACTTAAAGGAAATTCAAACTATATGCAACAAATAAACATTTACGCACAAAAGATAAAGGACAAATATTCAACAATTGTAACTCAAAGAACAAATAAAAAAAATTAAAATTAAGAAATGCAAACCAAACTCCCAAGCTTCTCAAGCTTGGAGCTTACATCCATCACAAAGAGCTTCTCCTAAGGCAATTACCAAGTTCCCAACTTGAAGTTTAGCCAATAAGTGTCTCTTCAAAGTAGGTGAGACAATAACCTTTTTTACCTAAATGAGGATCACTCTTGCTCACACTAATTCCTTTTAGTTGAGCCAAGAGTTTTATACTCACAACCTCCTTTGTTACAATTGTTATCTCTCTACTCTTACTCTTGAAGAACACTTACACTCTAAGCTCTTTCACAAAACTACTTACAATATTACAACACCTATACCCATTATTTTTCTCACAAATAGCTTAAGAATTACTTGTAATCAATGTGAAAGTCTTATTCATTAATTTCAGAAGCGACTAAGGGGGTATTTATAAGTGCACAAAAATAGCCTCCAACTACCCTCCAACGATTATGTATCAAATGATGAAAAACTAGCCATTAAATCGTTCGAACGTTTGATCCCAAATCCCTGTGTCTGATGATTCGTCCAAACTCTTGATGAATTCTAGTCTTGCCTTCGTTTAGACGTCCGTACCTGCGTCTAGTCTTGCATCCGATATTTGGTTGATGGCTTGTGGACATTTCCACTTAGCTGTTCGAACGTTATGCTTTGTCTGAAACTCTGTCTTTCGGACAATTATCTGTGTCTGAAAAGTGTATCAATTTCAATGCTTTTTGGTCATGTATCGAACAGTCCCTTGTGTCCGAACTCCTTTTTTTCGAACAGTCTTTAGTATCCGTAAGGTGCTGTTCATCTTCTGGTTGTCTTTGTTTCTTTCTAACGATCAGCAGTGCCCGAACTTTCTGTTACTTAGAATTATTGCTGCACACTTAACTTTAAACCGTTAGAAGAAATTTTTCATCATCGTCTAAAACATGATTGGGATTTAACATTGTCAACTAATAATAAAGAAAAGTAGGGATCGAACCCACAAGAATTGGTTGATGATTACCGATTATTTAGTGGGATTATTAGTTAAAGTGATTGATTTTAAAATGATTAAACTAAGACTACAATTTAGGAACTAAGAAAGCAATTTAAAAACAAACTAGGAAAATAATATAAAAGTGAGCATTAACATTACAAAAAGCATTTTTAAGAAAGCATGTAAAAGGAAAGCATGTACAAATAGCATTTAAAGAAGGCAAGTGGAAAGGAAAGCAATTTTTGGAAGCAATTAACTAATTTACACTACTAATTATTACATAGCAAGCAAAATTAAAGACAGCCTTTAACCTATTCTAAGAAAGCATGTAAAAAGAAAGCAATTTTAGAAAGTAATTAACTAGTCTAATTATCCCTTAAAAAATAGGATTAATGAAAGCCCATTAGTTAATCTGTCAATTAAACTACGAAAGCAAGTAAAGAAAGAAAGGAATAAATGAAAAATCCCATATACTAATCTACCATATTTAACAAATCTAAACTAAAAATTACCACTAATAAAGTATATTTAGAAAGCATTTAAATTGACATGAACAAAGAGACCATTTAAATTTAATACCTACCAATTACTACTTAGAAAGCATATTCAAAGTGGGCAACAAACTATTCTACCACTTAATCTAAGAAAGCACAAGTAAATAAAGTAATTAAACTAAACTACACTAAATTAAGAAAAAACAAATGACATTAAACATAAATTAAAGGAAACTTACACTAAGGGTCTTTTAATCTACAACTAGGAGTTTTAAAACTACACTAAACTACCCCTAATCTAAGAAAATTCTCCCCAATTGGGGAGGAAAATGAAGAACTAAAACTACTCCTACTCTACCCTAGTTCTATTACTACTTCCTACTTGGCCTATAAAGAGACTTAAGAGAGTATTTATAGTGCTAGGGTTGGGGGAAGGAGGTTGCAACTTCAATTTGTCATCAGAATGGAGGAATTTGCCCCTCAAAATCACTCATACTTGTGCTCGATGACTACGGTCACTGACTACTTGGTGACTATGGTCAATGAATTTGTGCTTCAAAATTTTAAGTTCAATGAAGCTAACATGAATTTTCCTAGTGATCGCGAATAAATTTCCTTCTTTGTATTAATGACCACGGTCACTGATGTTTCTTGTTACTAACCATGGTTAACGAATGCGATCAAAGTTCCCATAGCAATTTTTCTCTGGTGACCACGGTAACTAATTTCTTTCTTCAAAATGTTGACCGAGGTCAACAACTACTTGATGGCTTGATTTGATCCATTCTTATCCTATTGTCACACCGTTTGCTCCAATCAAACCCTACAAATAAATGCATTCTATTAACTATACAAAAATACTAAAATAACATTAGAACACTAAATTATCATAAACTAACACATGATAGAACATAAAAGCAGAAGTTAACAAAAAGGACACATAAAACCTAAAAATGTTCGAAATGCTAAGGGAAAAATACTCAAGTTTAGGGTACATATAACTCTAATTTCCTAGAGTTATCACCAATACAAGAAACTTGAGTGCCAACACTAGAAGAAATATTTCAGTTTCTTTTCGAGAATTATCAAGCTTTAGGAAGTTTGTGGAAATGCAAACAACGTAAACTCAAGATATGAGCCAGCTCCCATGTAGCAAAAAACAACCGGAGTAGAAGGACACTACCAGCAGCAGTCGCCATCAATCTATCAAAATCCAACTAGACATGTCAGTGCAGCATACGCAAAAGCAAGGGTATGTCTTTGACAGGATAGGTCCCAACTCAAAGTTTTTCAAAAAATTAGAGGAACACATGACAAAGACCCCTGCAACAAGCTGAGGATGAACTAGTGGCAAAAATTGAGCTGAATTCTAGGAGTTCCTAGGAAAAACTATTACTAGCCTTGTTGAGTTGGTGCTAGTTGACAGAGACCCATTCACGCTTTTTATTCATGTGGAATATATCCCTTTCAACTAGTAGGTAAGCTACCCGATCTTGATCCCTACAATGGGACCACTAATCATATAGCTAATGTCTTAGTAGTTACAAAGTTATATGGCTATTCTAATGTTATCACTTGTAAGCTTTTTGCTACTATATTGAGGGAGTCAGCCCAAAAATAGTTCAAGGAACTACCATCTAACTCGATAGGCTATTTTTCTTACCTTGCTACAAAGTTCTTTCAGCACTTCATGAGAAGACAAACCATCCAAAAGGAGATCTCATATCTCATGAACATCCGCCAAAGTAGAACGAGTCTTTGATACAGTATATTGGTCATTTTAACGATAAAGTAGTCCTGGTTCGGGATGCCGGTGAGACAATCATGATCACAACCTTTATGAGTGGAGTCAAAGCCGGATCTTTCAACGTAGAGCTCACTTCAAAGGTTCATATGACCTTCAATGAGCTCCTTTAACAAGTCGAATATCACATCAGAGGTGAGAAATCGAACCAGACTAAGATATAATTTTACGATCCCAAGATAAAACAAAGGAAAAATGATAGTCGAACAAGAATCTGATAAGGTCGAACAAAAAAAAGCCTCCAACGGAAAAAATGGAAAAGTTCAAAAAGAATGACCAGCAAAGTTTTATATCTCAGAGCAATTTGAACAGCAATTAGGGATCACTAGCAGTTGAGTTAATCTGGGATTCGATAACTTCTGGCAGTCAAGGACTCCAGTTCTCCAAGATTAATAAGCATCAAGAAAAGGAATACCGAATGAAGAAAGTGTCCCAACCAAAGCCTGATTAGAAAAATCAAAGCTCAAATCTAATAGTTTATCCATGTCAAAAGACTCTACAGAAAGAAAAAGGTCATAAACTCGAACTACCCTTAGAAGTTTGCTCCAACTGAATAATAGAAGACTCGGCAGGTTGGCCAGCTTTAATCGGGCGACCAGGAAGCACACTGAGAAAAAATTCGGCTTGGTTTGAGCAACCTTGAATAAGTCTCCCAAGGCATCCATAGTAACCTCGGTAACTGAGGGATCATCAGATAAATTTGAGTTGGAAAAATCCATAGAGTGGTTAGGGAACTTCTTGTTTACAAACTTTACTGTGTCCTTGAATCCAAACCTGTGCCTGGCATGGCAGCAAGTTGTCAAATCATCGGCCAAACCGAAAAAGGTGGAAAAAGCATTCATACTCACAAGAGGTAATTTGTCCCATAAGTCATTGTTCTTGATCCTCAGTACTTCGTGCTCAGTCTTTAGATTCTCAGTTTCAGACTTTGAAGACTCAAGTTCAACCCAAGTGACCATTAAATCCTTAACCACTTGAGCAGAAGCTTGCCTTAGCTTTTCTACCTTGATGGAATGCTGACTTTCTAACTCTTCTTTGAGAGCGGTCATAGTGCATTCTCTATCCATCTATCTATCTCCCTCTCTCATTCTCTTCCCTTATTTTATCCTCAAAAGTGGCCAAGATTTCGGTGTCCCGCTCTTGTAGTTTTTTGTCATTTTGGTCATGTTAGAAATTGCAGAACTGGAGATCAAGCGAGCTTCAATTATAGATGCTAAATCAAGAAAGTTGTGGTTGCAACAACAGTTGTACTGCTCAAAGATACATGGGTACAAAGATCATTATCAAAACAACTCTTCAGATATT
Source organism: Cinchona pubescens (assembly GCA_025175665.1). Taxonomy (NCBI): domain Eukaryota; kingdom Viridiplantae; phylum Streptophyta; class Magnoliopsida; order Gentianales; family Rubiaceae; genus Cinchona; species Cinchona pubescens. The sequence goes on from JANKKI010000133.1 coordinate 1,411,005, forward strand.
CCACTTCTTTAGGAGGGAAGGCGTGCTAAAGAAAATGATGAACCAAATCGAAATTATCCAACCGGGTGTAGGTGGTGATTGCCCAATCAAGGATATACTTCACTGGCACAGAGTCGTCAGTTGTCAAAGTTCTAAATTTAATAGGTTGGGCCGATTGTACTAGCCGGTTAACTGATCGACTAGACTTACAAACTTTGTCTATGGGCACACTAGTAGGGGCCCCAGCAGCAGAAAGGTCAATGGACTTCCCAAAGTCCAAAATAGAAAGGGTGAACCCATCCTCTTCCGAGGCAAAATTGAAGGAGCCCCTGAAGATGGAACAGACTACGGTAAAACTTCAAGAAGTGGTGGAAGAGATGGATGACTGGCACAGAAAATGGTTGGCCAATTACTATACCCAATGGGGCTGGCTTCGACTAGATTTGTGGGTGTAGGAAAGGTTGAAATTACTGATGCCTTGGGGATGTTTCATCTTCCTCCTAAACCTATTGATACTGCATCCAAGAGAAAATTTCTTTGGGAATTCAGGGTTTCCTAAGGGAGCTTTGCCAGAGTCACCTCCTAGATTGGACGCCATCGATTTAGGTGAAAAAATGAAAGTGGAATTCTTCAAAAGGTTTTTTCAGAAAAGAAGAAGACCTGTAATTGATGTGGTAGTTAAAGATATATGTAAAGGTACGGGATGAAAAAGGAAAAGAACCGGTGTGGACGGGATAAAGACTATGGAAAAGAATTAAAGGTGGGATGTCTTAAAAATACTCTAATAAGCATGAAAGTCGAAAAATTAGGGTAATGCAAGCAAAAATAGTTCCACCCTAGGGACTCGTGCAGAGTTACTATCAGATCCGCTATTAGGAATGAAGAACCAATGCCTGTATAGAGGAACGATTGTATTCACATGATAAGGACTCCCAAAGATCGAATGATGGACCCAATAAAGGGCAAGTCGAGCAGTTGGGTTTGGCTGAACCTGACCATAGTGCAGACCCAATTGATGGACACTTGATAATACACAAAATGCTCATTTGATAGAATAGTGACACGTGTCATATAATATGAGCAGTGACCCCGTCAAGGGTAGTTCTGTAATATAACCTACGGGTTGAAATATAAAGGCGAATAGGTATATGTTCGATCGGCTGACCATCTCGATCCAACCTAGTGCAGGTCTGGAGTTTCAACCATGATGCCTAGAACCCTAGCTTTTGCCTATAAATACACACAATATCAAGCATACAAAAGGCAAGAAAAGATGTGAGACAAGAACAACTTAATATAATTTATTATTACAACCCTCTCTTCTACTCTCCCTATAGAATCCTTAGGGAATCATCAATTGGATCAAAGGATGCCAAGTGTTTCCAATTAATATTTGGATTAAAATTGGTGTAAAGTTTAAGGGTTCAAAATCGAATTTACCATAATAGTTTAGGGCATTCGTTGTTCTTTTCCCACCGTCGGCTTGACACTTTAGAATACGTTAAAATTGTCATTGCCCACTTCAGTACTTTGACTTAGCTTCAAAATAGAATCTTTCGCAAAATGAGATGATAAGTGCAAAGCATAACAATACGTAACACTCGTGGATACTGGGGGAGCTAGTTGAGATTTACTACGGTTCCTGTAAAGATTCTAAGGTCTGGTCTTCTCAACATGCTTAGGAAGGCCTAAAGTTTTAAACATGTACTGGCATCAAGTACATTGCCAGAATCGTAATTGGAATCTGGCATTGATCTTTTCCAGTTTTCCCATCTCTTCCGTGACTCAAACATCAAAACACACCTAGTAATCTTACTTGAGCGCTCGTGTGATATTTTGCGCGATAAGAAAATATTGCTGGTTTACAGCAACCACGTATTCATCTCATGTAAGTATAGTTTAATCGACCGGGAAAGACTTAGGTAGATCTGGTTTTTGGCCCCACTTGTAGACCTTGTGGTGTTGGGTTAAATGTTATGTAATTTATGACATAAGATGATGTAAGCAAGATTGTATAAGATTTAATCTTGACCGCAGGGTCTACAGGTGTGGTAAAAAATCGGGTTTAGGTAAGTTTTTTCCTAATCGACCCAATATATGTTTCTATATATATATATAAAAGTCGAGTTGTACTTTGCTCCCTGAATCAAAATAATGCCCCCTCCCTTGAACCAAAAAAAATTTCACTTTGCCTCTATAAAAGATTTTCTAATATAAGTAAATATAAGAATGACGTACAAATTTTTCTGACCAAAAATCTCTCGCAAATTTATGGGCAAAATTACTTTTTATTTATTTAATCTTTAATGATTCCCTATTAAATTATTAAAAAAATTTATGAAGTAATTTTGTTATTATAGTAACTAAACATATTAAAAATAAAATTAGTAAGTAAAATATTTTTAATATGGAAAGTAAATATAAATAAATAAATTTAGTAAATAAATATTTACTTATTGATTTTATTTTTAATATGTTTTCTTACTGTCAAACAAAAATGAACAAAAAAGTAATTTTAAAATTATCCTTTTGAGCTTACTTTTAGAAAAGAAGAAAATAGTGCATTAACTAATTAAGGAAAATGCAACAATTTCTGTTTTTTTTTTTTTTTTTGAAAAAAGGTAATATGGAATGATTAAAAATTAAATAAATGGTAAATAACTTTTTCACAAATTTTGGGGGGTAGTTTTGTCAAAAATAAATTTCTCCATCATTCGGTTACACTACTTATATTACATAATCTTTTAAAGGTGGCATAATGTGTGTGTATATATACATATATATTTTTATTTCGGGGGTAGAGTGTGTATATATATATTTTTTTTTATTTTGGGGGGTAGAGTGTGTATATATATACACACAAAAAAAAGAGGCTAACTTTGTATACCACAGAAAATTAAAGAAATTGTTTTGATCCTTAATTATTTTCATAGTAGAGTACAATAACCGTACATATAATAATGGAAATTATTTTATTTCTAATGCCATAGGACGACAATTGTCCATCATTCCATTTGACATTAATCACAAAATACAGTATCTTTATAAGCTAGATGGAGTTTTTTTTAAGATAACCTGGTCAATTAGTACTTATCCTATACCTGAGATCAGAATTTTCTCCATTTAGAGATAAATGTTTTTTAAACAATATTTGAAAATGTTTTTAAAAAATAAAACCATTTAAATTTCATATCTTCTTTTATATAATTTACTTCCAAAAAATTTGAAAAATATAGTGATAGTTTATCGTATGATAAGCAATTTTATTTTTCATCAAAATTTGAAAATTTTTTACACCGGCCAAATGTTAAATGGATTCAATTATAAAAATTTTTCTAAATGGATTGATTTTTGAACAATATAAGATACTCACTTTGATAAATCTATGGCATGAATATTAATTTTTTAACTTTTTAATTATTTAGATATAGATAAATGACTAAAATAAATAGAGATATCAAGATCCCTATATCTGTACACATGTCCTGTGTTGCTTAAAAGACGAGTCCTCCGCAAAAGTATTGACCTTATTGACCTGTACATATGATGGTTAATAGCCAACTAATGTTTCTCTAATCCTTCATTGTTTAATTTTGTCTTACCTCACAATTAGGGCTACAAACGAATCGAGTTGCTCACGAGCAGCTCGCGAGTAGCTCGGTCAAAAACTCGACTCGAGCTTGCTTGAGGTCGAAACTCTTGACGAGCCGATCTCGAGCATATGTATAATATGCTCGTGTTCTCGTCGAGCTTTTCGAGCATTATATAATTTTTTTAATTTCTTTTATTATATGTAAAATTATTAAAATGTCCATACTTTTTAGAAAAAATTCATCTTTTACCTATGAAAAAGTCGAATTACTCGAGTTCGAACTCGAATTCGAGCTCGTTTTACTTATTTTCGAGTGAGCTCGAATCGAGTTGGAACTATGTCAAATTTTTCGAACTCGAGCTCGAGTATCAGAAAAAATTTCGAGTTTGAGTTTGAGTTCGAGTAAGGCACTATTTGTGTTAATGTTCGATTCGACTCGTTTACACCCCTACTCACAACTAAGCAATTCTCAATACGGACGGTCAAGACTTTATAGGGCACCTCTAATATGGTTCCTAGACAGAAAAGTCTTAGATGATCAATGCCATAAATCTCTTGATCTATATCATTTCACATTATTTATTTATAGCAATGTGATTAAATGATATAGGATAATATGGATCATGGATTCGATTAATGGAAAAATTTCTGGACAATATGGTTTAAACTGGCTATCACAATTTACTATACTAAGATTTTGTTAGGTATCTTTGGGTAGAGATAATCAAATTTTATACAGAATTCTTTACCGTGTTTAACTACTATTGTGGGTTATTAGCATTGGAGTTTGGTTTAACCAAATAAATCGGTCGAACTAAATTAGTTAGTTTTTTAGTTTTTGAATAATTGATTTTCAAATAAACTGAATAAATAAATTTGGTTATTAAAATCGAATAACCGAACTTTAAGTTTTATTAATTCTATTTAGGGTATTAGTTTTTTAGTAACCTAATTCTGTTTTTCATTCATATATTCAACACTTTAATGTTATTTTTCTTTGTTATTTTTTAGTTTCTAATCTTAGTTTTAGTTATTTTAGGTTTTTTCTTATTAATTTGATTAGTTTTATATTTAATTTTATACTCAAATTTTAAATTAACCAGTATACTCAATTTTTAAATTAACCAGTGAAATTCGATTAATCAAATAAATCAAAAAAATTTGATTAACGAATCAAATGAAAAAAAGTTTGGTTTGAATTTAATTTTAATTTTCTTACACCGAATAATGAAAAAATTAAAAAAATTTAATCAAATTATTAAAAAATCAACCTGTGAACCCTCCTAATTCTTGTTGCTACTTTGCTGCTTTGCCAATGTTGGGCAATTGTGTGCTTTAGCTTTTAACAAGTTTTGTTGTCTGTCCCTTAGCTTTATTCCTTAGGGGGCTAAACTCTCTTTAAGCAAAGAAAAAATGCTTGGAATGACGAGACAAGAAAAACACATAAAAATTCAGCTCATTATTTCTCTCTCCTCTCTATAACTTCAATTTCTGTCTCTTGTTCACTCTCTCTGTGTGGTCAAATGGGATTTTGCCACGTGTCAGACACGAATATTGAAGCTTTTTCCCCTAAAGATGTTCTCAAGTAAGGAAAGCATAGTCAAAATACAAAGCCATTCCTCTTCAGGCTCATTTGTCATCACTACATTTCTTGCAATTTGGAAGCAACGTTCAAAATCTAAACTTTAAATGAAAACTTTTGTATTGCTTCACCTCTTTTGTGCATTGCCATGTAGATTACATTGTAATAATTATGTTAATCGTACAATGCCATGACTAAATGGGACCATCATAATATCAGGTGTTGAATGGAAACCTTTAATTCAAAGGCTAGCTTCTGGCATATTGTTAGTTAGTATAATTATTAGCCAATTATATGAGCATAAGCCATGTTGCATGGTAGCAAATTAGTTAATAAAACAAGAATTTGCTTTCCTAACCAAGATGTTTTTTTTTTTCCCTTTGGTTTTATTTGTCCTATGGTATAACACATTATTGGATGAAATCTTTCATACAAGGTTAATTTCACTTTACCACTTACCTTTAGAGTCACTATTATTTTAATTTCTAATGTTCTGTTTAATCATAAAGGCCCAAAACTGACAGTCAAATTTGATGGTGTTTGATTTTTAGCTAAAATATATTTTTTTACCCACAAATTATTGATATGTAGGCAAATGTTTTCATGACACCCAAAGTATTTTTTTTTCAAAAAATTGCTGAATCATGTCAATAAAAATGAGAGAAAAAGGAAAAAAATGAATAAAGTAAAATTTAGAAGAAAAAAAAAAGAATGATATTTGTAGAAAATAGCCTTTTTTTTTTTTAAAAAAAAACAAGGTGTAAGGGCATTTTGGTGAAAAGAAGCAGCAGTGCTAAGTTGGATTTAATTAAGTACCTTAAAAAATAATTTTAGAGACTAAAGAGATAGAGAATTTAAAACGTCCTTGTTAAATTAACTGCTGCTTGTCCCTTCATACAATATTGAACTGGGGTATTTCCCATTTTCATGATTTTCACTAACTATAAGCAAGAACCCAAAAACAACAATGAAAAGAAAGAACAAGGTTTAATTTTGTCAAATTTACCAAATACTCCGTGAAGAGAACCAACATACATATATTTCGTGAAGGCAATAAATGGCTAAGTCATTGGCTAAATCTGCTAGCTATTGATCAAAATTAAGAACTGATTATTTTTTATGTAATCCCCGATTTTGTTTGTTAACTGCTGAAAGATGACCTTGGGAGAACTTCTGTTCCCTGATTGTGTCTCTGTAAGTCTAATTTCTGTTTAGGGTGTGTTCGTTTGGATTGAAAATATTTTCAGGAAAATATTTTTCAGAAAATTTTTTGGTGCCAAACACCCGAAAATATTTTCCGGTGGAAAATATTTTCCAATTTTCCTTTCTTTGGCTGAAAATAACTTACGAAATTTTTGATTGTAAGTTATTTTCCGGATAATTCAAGAGTGATCATTAAACTTTAAATACTTACTTTTAGAATTTTGTCTGCTAAACTTATTTTCGTTTTAAGATTCTTTTTCATTCGTTAATCTCTCAATTATGAATCACACACAAATATAACTATCATTATGCATATTTTACTACTATATTGTACTATCATTTAATTTTGAACAAAATCAATTTTTTATTAATCACAATTACTTGTAAGGTATTTATTACCATTATTATAAGTTTTTTTAACTTGTATTCATAAAATTAAAGATGAAAATTATTAAATTTTTTTATTTTAAAATATTTTCATTTTGTCAACCGAACACCGAAAAATTGTATGGAAAATAGACTTTTTCATGTAAAATATTTTCCAAGGTCAGGAAAATATTTTCAGTCCAAACGAACACACCCTTAGTGCATTTCATTTTCCTACCAAATACTAATAATTACGATAATAAAAACTTAGAAATATGCACGTACGTTTTCTCTTCAGTAACTACAAACAAATTCCTCTAGGCAATGAGCATGAGCTCTTTAAAATAAGAGGTTTTGATTTCAAGTCCCATTCTTTATGATTGAGATGTACGCCCTTTATTTTATGGACACTTTATTGTCCCTAAAAAGAATATCATAATCTTCCATTTTAAAAAAACATAATAGTACCAAAGAAGGGAAGGGGAGTAAGGGGTAAGAGGGTGTTGGGGTACCTTAGCCACATGGACAAAGCTACAACATAATGCATAAAGTAATGTGCAAAGTTTTGGAGGCATGAAAAGCATTGTCGAGATTAGACTTTGTTCCAACGTTAGGAATGTTGGTTAGTGTAAGCAATGCCATGGAGTTTGTAAAGTGATTATAAAGAGATTTAGCGATCAATCATATGTGTAAAGTAGATCAAATCTCGATCCTAAGGTGTCAAGGCGTGTTTGGTTGGGCTGAAAATATTTTTAGGAAAATGTAAAATATTTTTTAATTTTTCTTCATCTCACTAAAAATAATTTACAAAATTTTTAAACGTAAGTTATTTTCTCATGATACTTTAAACAGTTCAATAGTGATATTAAATTTCAAATACTTACTTTTAAAAGTTCGTTTACTAAACTTATTTTCGCTTTCAATTCTTGTCCATTCATTTTTCTCTTAATCATGGGTCTCACAGTAATATAACTATCATTTATATATTTTACTATTACGTTATACTATCATTTAATTTTGAACAGGATCAGTATTTAATTGACTACAATTACTTTTAAGGTATTTATTATAATTGTTATAAATCTTTTTTACTTGTATTCATAAAATTAAGGATGAAAACGTTAAAAAAATGCTAGTTCAAAATATTTTCATTTTATCAACCAAATACCGAAAATATATGGAATATATATTTCCCAAGAAAACAGTTTACATCCAACCAAACACACCCTAAGACTTTCACTATTTCCAACGTTAGATAACTTTGATTACTTGCTTCTTTTTGTAGATTTGTATTGTTTTAAAATTACTGCTTAACAGTGTTACCAGAAGATACCAACCGAAACTGCTTTGGTCCAAAATTACCTCCCTCCATCGTTTCATTATCTTCACAATTCGTTACGTAACTAATTAAACATGTTAATTTTCAGTACTTTTGTCACAGAGAAATTTTTATATAAATTCCATTCATGGTTTCACTTGTTAATCTTGTAATCTAAACGAGCCACATGAGTTAGATAGTATATGTTGAAGTAAAAAAGTAATGGTTTGAATCTTGTTTTAACCATAAAATTCACAGATTAAGTTATAGACTAGATTCATACAAGAATTTTCCTTTCTTTGGAGACAAGTTAACTAATAAAATCAATTAACAACTAAGGCCTCGTTTGGTTGGCAGGAAAGTAAAATTAATTAGGATTCTAATTACTCAGAATGTTATTCTATGAAAAAACATTCATTTATCATGTTTAGATACCTTTAAGAATTTGAGAGGAAAATTGTATGAATTCTTTTTCTAATGTTTGGTTCAAGTAGAATGCTACAAAATGTATATTGAACTTTTACTAGATTTACCAACCCAATATCCCCATAAATATAATATGTGAATAGAAAACTTATGAAACGATTTTTCATTGTAATATAACTAAAAATTTAGATTAAATAATAAATATTCCATTTTAGTTTCTTTTTGCTTATGTTATAAAAAATAATTTATAAATTTGATTAAAGCACAAGCGATCGATACTTTTTATACATCTAATTTTTGCAAGCTATAAATCTAATTTTCCTCCAAAACTTGCTTTAGAAATTGTTCCTTTTGAGAATTTTCGATAGTGAAAAACTACCACTAAATTTGGATCACATACAAGTATCAGTCCAATCTTGTTTTGTTCAGAAGTTGATAACCCTTTCAATTTTCGAAGTTCTCCATTAAGTTTGTGATTATTGTCACTTCTATGCTGTTCTGGACCTGCAACAGTTTCTGCAAATTTGGCCATTTGCTTGCTATTTTCTTTCATGTGAGCACTTAATACATCAATCATACGTTTGATGCCCAAAACCAAGCTATTAGCACTCTTAGCCTTCTTTTGCTATGCGTCTTCTTTGAACTTCTTTTACCGTGAGAATCACCTGGCAGTTTTTGGGCATTTTGAGACTCAATATCATGTCCATCAGATTCTTCAACCTCCTCATTCATGTTATCTTCCCTATTTATTTCTTCTAACATATCTGCGGGTGTTTCAGCATTCTTTTCAGTAGTTCTGTCTTGTCCCCAAATAATAACTAATTGATTATAGTAGTAGGGGAATGACTTGTTTCTCATAGACGAGTGATCTAGATGACTCTATAGTAAATTCAATGCTCCATTAACATATAATTTAACAGTAAAGTTAAAAATATAAATAAAAGAAAATAATGAAACAATGCTTAATTACCTTTATGTGATCATCCCATATAGGAGGTTCTACCATAACACAAAATTTGTTTTCATCCCAACCAAAGCCACTTGTACTTCTCGCATCACAAATGGCATGATATTGCTTTTTCAACAATTTATAACGAGATTCAATATGTGGCTTTTCTTTTGATATTTGAGACCATATCTTGGTAACTTTTGCTTAATATTCTCTCTATTTCTTTTTTATATCCTTTTCTTAATCCAGTACCATTTTCACTCTCAAATTTTTCACTTATTTTTAGCTTAACTATTGTTTCCACTTATTTTTAATCCTCAACACCGAAACGAAATCCAGAGGTACGTTCCATATCTATAATAAGCAAAATATTCTAATATTCATGGCCACTAAAGGTTGAAGTAAAAATAAGATGTACGTAAAACTATTAAATTTAAAAGTAAATGGCATAAACCTCTACTCAAAAGACTATAAACAACAAGTTTCATTTTAGTCTTTTTCAAATAATTAAACTGCATAGTGACATAATATTCTAAAATGACAAAACTGTAATGCAGAATAACACTAACTGGTTCACTAATAAAGCTTCAAAATAATAACCATATGAACACAAGAAGTATCAAGTAACATGCATGTAGATTCACAAAAGTGAATGAAAAATGTTTTAATAATGGCTTGCAATAACTCAACTGAAGTTGTAATTTAAACTAAGTTACACATAAGCTATTATTCATTTTGCCATCACTAGTCTGATACAACTTCATAAATAAAATCTACAATTTCGGCAGGGCTAGCTCAATTTGAAGGTAATTTCTCCGCATAAACTTTTAAAGCACAATAAAAATCTAAGACAATTAAGCCATAAACCATTAGTCATAAGGTCTCCAATAAGAAAGTTGATGCACAAACTTGCATCCACCAGTATGATTGACAAACACAATTAAGATAGAAATGATACTAGTATTGAGTCTACTGACCATACTCATTTCAATGAAATCAATCCTGAAAAATTAAATTCTTGAGGAATCTACTATTGCTTAATCATCTCATCCAATCATTCTCCAAATCCTTTACCGTAGTATCTAAAATTTTGACTTAACCAATAAATGACAAAATAGAACCGGCCTAACATATCTGCTTGCAGAAAAAAAATTAGGCAAAATTATTATATTACATTGGGATGTGCATCTAAGCACCCTTTCTATTTAATCAATTTAATAATACCAACTTTACATCAGCAATTTCTAAGTACCCCCACCCAAATCTTTTAGCTTAAAAGGCCTAGCCAAATTCCAAATTGCATGCACCCCAATTCCCCTGAACGGTAAAGAACCTTACCTTTAGCTAAATTAATTAGGTAGGATAAAGACTATTATAATTAATTTATATAAGTTGTAATCATCACAATAATATCAGCCAAAATATATTATTTAAGAAACAATTTTGGCTCCAAGTCGTCTTGACATATCAAACTAATTACAAGGTTATATTCCAATTTTGATCAATATTATTTCGATACTAGCCACAAGATTCTGTATCCACAAAATCCAGAAAAAGAAAAAACTACTGAAGAATTAAAGTAAAACCCATAAATATACCCATAAATATCATGATGATCTATTTCCAATTCTGATTAGTAGCTAATAAATTAAAACTAAAGATTAATCGAAACAACATATATCAAATAATTAATTTATTACCTGAAACTCGATGTATGCTCAAACCCTAAGGATGATGACTTGCGAAGGGGAAGGATTGAATAATGAAGGAAGAAAGAGATGAGAAGAAGAAGAGTAGAATAACAAATGATGGAAGAAACGCTGAAGTTTATGAATGAGAAGAGAGAAGAGGGTTTAGAGGTGTTAAGCATATTTTATGATTAAAATTTTAAGGAAAGTAAAAAGAATACCGATATGATATGAGGAATTAGAATTCCGTTATTTTACAAAAACTTTTTCCTTTTTAAGGAAAGTTTTTACTTTTTCTAAAAGTAAAAAATTGAACCAAACATAAGAATTTAAACTTTTAGAAAAAGATTATTTTCCTAAATTAGAATCTTTACCAACCAAATGAGCCCTAAAAGAAACAAATTTAGTTATCTATTCACTCATTAAAAACATAGATTTCTTTTCAAACCAAATTGGTAATGAATGAAGTGGCTCATAAACTTTATTAGTTAGTTTAGAGTATCTCTTAACTAGCTAAACCGATGTTAATACTTTACACTTACAACTAGGGGTGACAAGTTTTGACATGATAGGAAAGTAAGACACGAACACGACATAAAATTAATAGGTCAAAACATGACCTGAATTTAATTGAGTTACTATCGGGTCGACCTGTTGATGACTTGAACTTAAACGGTAATGTCGTGTCAACCCACGAGTTGACCCAATAATCGGTTATCTTATTGGGTAACCCAACATGACCCTTTTAACCCGTTAAAATATCGGATAACATGAATGACTTGTTAATTAATTGGCGCATTTATGATAATTTGACACAATAATATATCCTTTAATGGCATATCATGTCATTCGGGTCAATAGGTTAATTGTAGGTTGTCGTGTCATTCAAGTAAACTAAGTAATTTTGTATTAGTGAAAAAGGTTCAATGGGTTAATAGGTAGGGTCAGGTCAACTTGTTAATAAACGGGTTACGACACGATACGATATGAATGCTTAATGGGTAACGTGCTTGAATTCAAATTTTTTGATGCGAACTAGATAAAGATTGGGCACAATAAAAACTCAACCCGACCCATTAATACCCCTACTTATCAGCCTACTCACACACCACGAGATAAAAGAATAATCGGTAAACTAGATGCATGAGACGGTAATCAATAAGGCAAACCCAAACCAAGCCAATAAAGGTATTGATATGACATAACCCACCCAATGAAATCAAGTCCAATATTCAAATCAAATGAATAGAAGCATCAACTTGTCAGAAACATATGAAGTCAACCCAAATGCATAGAACAGTTCATGTCATTTGTGGATGGGAGAATATCTAAAGCCAACTCTGATACTATATAAAAAACATGACCATTGATTTTATGAGTGGAGCGACATATGAATTTTATTAATTAGTTTATAATCTCCTTGATGTCAGAATCTTTTATACTTAACCCCCCTTATTCATCATGTTCAATATAATATAAAAGAAAAATCAAAATTTTAGAATAATGTGATCAAAAATCATGTGTACCATCTATTTTGTCTAGGGTAAACCAAAAAAAAAAAAAAATGAAGTGCTGCATGTAAGAAAGTAAACATTTGTTTCTTTTATGGACACCGAGCACAAAATTTATCTTTTTTTTTTTTTTTAATTCCTTTTCAAAGATTGAAGTATGTTTCAAAAAGCTTCTAAGCAAGTGAAGAATGAAGTGACTTTTTCAAATGTTCGCCAACTTTCTTTCATCATTTTCCAAATGTTCACTGGGTAAAAGAGTCATAATATTTTGATCAGTTAAAAGGAGAGCTACATTACAAGCCAATCTAGAGGTGGACTTTACCAAGAAGGACCAACCCATAATAAAGGATAATTGTGTTGGACCAGGAAACGAAATGTCCTTTTCAACAAGAAGTTTCAAAGATTCTTTTCGATGGTTGTCATCCTTCTGCCAGAACCATCCTTTGAGCCCATTGTTGGTAAGTCAAATCCCCAAAAATGCATTTTCACAATGTTTAGGCAAGGAGAGAGCAAGTTTGACACACCGTATTCTATTTCATTTAATGAATCAATTTTTTTTGTCACTCATGGGAGTAAGTATTGACTACTCCCTCTACAATGCAGAGTGGGTATGACTATCGTTGAAATGATTGAAAAGCAGGTAGGTATCATAATTTTTCAATCATCCAAAGATTTGTAATACCCAATGAGTAGCAACGAATTGTGCACTCATCGAGTGCACATCACATACATTTTAACATAAAATTACTTGTAATCATAATTCAAAATACACTTGACAATCATCCAAAAAAAATAAAACACATTTGGACCTTAAGTAGAATACAGGATACAGATTTTGAGCCTTAGACAATATTTTCTTCACAAAATGACACTTTAGGTCTTAGTATTTCATTTGTGTTGGACTCTAGGGCCATGCTTACATTTTGGTTTATATGTATGTGATGAGCAATTCTTTTTTTGTCAAGAATTTTGGGCGGCTTCGCCATGTATTATTTGGTAAATCTACAATTAGCCATTAAATACAAGCCAGGAAAAGAAAGTTCCCTCTCTCCTCTAAATGTCAGTGTTAAAATAAATGCAGAAGGATATAAAAATTGGCAAATTGATAATTGATGAGCTTTACTATGTACTCAATGTACATATCGAATGTAGTTAGATCTTTACTATCAATAATTTGATGTCGCTGAGCAACTTATCTGTGATCTATTATAGCAATAGTTTCAATTCCCTCTCCCCTCAAAGAAGTAAAGAAAAAATAAAATAAAAACAAATGACTACAAGAAAAAGGGTAAAAACCATTAAATGAACAAAAAAACACAAAAATGAACTTACGTATTTTTTTTTCTTTTTTTCTTTTTAAAGAAATTTGTGGGTTGATTGCATAAACTATGTAGAAAATAATCAAAATTAGGTAAATCATCAGTCAAAAAGGGCAGGAATATTGATGATGTATATAGTAGTACAGGAATAAGAGCAAGTTATACAAGTCCTACTTCTTTGATCCGCCACCCCAAATTGACTACCAGAAAATAGGCCAGTTCTTCTAAGCTTCATTCCAAACCAAGAGAGAGCCTTCTCTGATAGGATCCCAACTGGAGGACACAATCCCATAGCTAACCCCCAAAAGTGTTGTACCAAAGCAGATAAATGAAACAATAAAAGGTATCCAAGTGGGCACATCAATCTTCAACCCAACTCTAAGGTAGTAAAAGAATGGAAAGAACAATAGCCCTATAAACAAAGGGATACCCACTGAAAATTGTCATAGACGACATTGGTTTCTATATATTGGAGTAAAGAGTAGGAGATCAAAAAAATTATTTTGATGAGCTTAGTGAAGTTGAAGAAAGTGATGGTAAGGGCTGTGGTCTTGGATAGGAAGAGGCTTCCATTATTTCTTTTTGTGGTTAGTTTTTGCGAGGTTCAAATGGTTGGTCGGATATATTTTTCATTTTACTCTTTACACAAAAAGGAAAAGGAAAAAGTAATAAGGAAAAAGATACTAAATTTATCGCAATACCCCCATGAGACAGCTAAGTCAATTCAATATAGGCAATATTATAATGGGGAGCCAATTTGACAAGTTTACTTGAAAAATCTCTTATGAAATTACATTGGGGTGACAACTTTGATCAGTCTTTATAACTTGCAAAAGTTTAAAAAAATACATTCTCCAAACAGAGGAGAAATGTTTCCATAAAAACTAAATGAAAAAATATTATAGAAAAGCACCGTAATTTTTATGTCTCAAAAAACACCTATCTTACCAGGCCAGTAGCCAAGGAACCCAGTAAGGGGATGAGGCCGGGCAAAGGCAGTGGTCTTGAAAATTTTAAAGGGCAAATGCAAATAAACCCATGTGGTTAGTCAAATATGCATATTACCCTCTGTGGTTATCTAATGTGTGTTTAACCCCTTTGTAATTTAATGTTCTTCGCAAATTGGAAGGAAACTGTATAAACTAACGAGTTGTGCCACTTACGTGCCTTAGTCGTGTTGTGGTATTCTAAAAGTAGCTTTTAATAATAAAATAGTTCTTGAGTACTGCCATTTTTACCCTTGGATGTTAACATAAGTGTTGGTTTAAGGTTTAATCAATCTGGCTGGAATAAGGGAATAGCGCAACAATTGAGATCAAGCCGATTTAGGATTTTTTTGGGGACTTGAAGAAAGGCACAATCTATCCTTCGCAAAATGTGGGGCTAAGAACCTCATGTTTTCATCAAGCTTTCGTGGTGGTGGTGGTGGAGGAAGCTGTACAAGAGATCTCAGATACTAGTACAAGATCTGCAACTGTGGGAAGAAAATTGTGAAGATCATTGATTCAAAGAAGCCATCAAATTGGATGTTGTATTTTGTGTGCCAAAAAGATGAGTGTAGATTTTTCTTTTGGTGTAATCCAATACTTAAAGGGCAACAAAATTGGGATGGCAGCCATGAAAGTCCAATTAGTGCCAAAAATGGAAGATGGGATGCCGGTTTAGGTTTCAGGATACATAAGTTAGAGGACGATTTAAGGAGTACATATGTACTTGGTTGTATTGTTGCTAAGTTGTTGCAGTTTCAACCATTGTGTTAATCTTTATGAAATAAACTTTTTACAGTTGAAGTGTTGTGTTTAATTTTTACACAAGTGTTGTTGTATTGCTTTGATAGTTAAAGTGTTGTGTTTATTTGCAGTTGCTCAATCCTATGTGTTATAGGTAGAATGAATGGAAGTACAAATAATTTGTCCATAACTAAATGCCAAAAAAAATGTGTTATAGGTAGAATGAATGGAAGTACAAATAATTTGTCCATAACTAAATGCCAAAAAAACTAACATTAACATTACAGAATACCCAAAAATTGATATTGTTATTACAAATGAAATAATTCCATGCTGTCTAGAGTTATGTTATCTCCTCAATGATCAGCAAAACAAAATACCAAAAAATTGATATATTCATTACAAAATCAACTCCATGTTGTTTGGAATAATGTTAACTTCGTAATAATTAGCGAAACCCCCAAAAAGACAGTCATTACAAGCAAGTAATTCAAGCTGAGAAGAGTGCAACTAAGTCTCTTGGCTCTTAATTTGTTCAGCACAGAAGAAACAGTTGGTTGGCTTGATTGTACCCCAACAACAGTAGCAACAACAACAACAACAACTTGGTTGTCCATATCAAAACTTGGTTCCAATGCCGTTTCTGCATCCTTGCCTCTTCTTGCAAGATGTTGTGGGTTTTCAAATGCTGCAGGTTGTTGATGGTTTCCAATTGATACAGGCTGGTTCCTTCTACTCACTGCATTCTTCTACTGGTTCTTTGCACTTGCAGTTGGTTATGAAACTTTACTGGGGTTTGTGCAATTTGGCTACTCAGGTAGATGACTGGACTGACTAAGAAAATCAATAGCACCTTGTGAATACCCACCATTTATAGTTGGTCGTGAAATTTGGTTGGGGTTTGTGCAATTTGGTTGCTCAGGTTGCTGGCTCGATTGACCACAAATAGCACCAACACCTTGCGAATTCCCACCATTTGTAGTTAGTTGTGAAACTTTCTGGGATTTGTGCAATTTGGGTGCTCATGGTTGTTGACTGGACTGACCACTAATAGCACCTACACCTTGTGAATTCCCACTATTTGTAGTTAGTTGTGAAGCTTGGCTCGGGTTTGTACAATTTGTCTGCTCAGGTTGCTGATTGGACTAACCACTAGGTTGTTGATTGCTCAGGTTGCTGGCTAGATTGACCACAAATAGCACCAACACCTTGCGAATTCCCACCATTTGCAGTTAGTTGTGAAACTTTCTGGAATTTGTGCAATTTGGGTGCTCAGGTTGTTGATTGGACTGACCACTAATAGCATCAACACCTTGCGAATTCCCACTATTTTTAGTTAGTGGTGAAACTTTGCTTGGGTTAGTGCAATTTGTCTGCTCAGGTTGCTGATTGGACTGACCACCAATAGCACCAGGACCTTGTGAATTCCCACCATTAGTAGCTGCATTTTGTACTTGTGCTTGTGCTTCCTCAGGTGCCTTATGTAAAAAAATAAAATATGCATTAGGTGTATTAAAATACATAAGTACACAATACACAAAGAATGGAAATGACAATTTACCTTGTAGAATTTGGAATTTGGATGTATTGGATTCTTACAGTCTCGGGAATTGTGATTTGGTTGAAAACATTTTTGGCAATGTACTACTAGTCCTTTTCTTATAGACACTTGACCCTTTCTAGGCTTATCAGTAGCACTATGATACATCTTTTTTGGCCTGTCAGGCAACTTCCTAACAACAGGAGTATTGACCAGTGCTTCATTGCACTTAGGCATAACCACGGTTCCAGAACCGCGGGTTCCGATTCCATGTAGAGTTGGAATTGGAACCGGAACCTTGGGAGCCAATTCTGGTTTCGGTTTTAGAACTGCCAATTCCGGTCCCTGTTTTGGTCATGGTTTCGATTTTGAATTTTTTTAAAGTAAATATTCATTTTGGATAATACTAAAAAAATTAATAAAAGCTAAGATGAGAAGAAAAAAATTACATTTTATTTACATTTGAATTATAAACTTTGTTTTTTTTTATTTATATTTCAAACTGATAGACTTTGTTTTTGGAAAAAAAAAAAGAGAGTATACTATTACATCATTTATTGAACCACTAAAAATTAAAGTAAAGATAAATTTTTGATAATCCATACTGAAAGATAATCTAAAAAAAAATTAAATGCATCAATTACATTAATATATATATATATATTTCTTTTTTTACCCGATTTTGGTTCCTTAACTGTCAGTTCCCAATTTTGGTTCCAAAAAATGGAGAACTGGAATCGAAATCGGAACCTTGTCCACGGTTCTGAATCTGATTTTGGGAACCCTCTACAACGGTTCCTGTTTCAGTTTCAGAACCGTCGATTTTTGGCAGTTTGGTTCCGGAACCGGACCTTGGCCACCCCTAATTGCAGTTTACCTAATACTTTTGACTAGGCACTACCTCAATGTTGTATGCATACACCTTGAGGTAGGTTTCCCTACTGTAGCACTTATGCACATAGTTCTCAATTGGTTATTTCAATTTCTGTATTGCTGCACAAGCATGCATGCAAGGAATACAGGTTACAGTAAGTTGAAACAAGCCACTGGTACAAGTTCATGTGTCCAAATCCACACATCTGTTTCATTGGTTCCACTGTCCACCTCAAACTGGTTACCACCTCCCCAAATTGGAACACATATCCTACTTACCTTCTTGTTATGGTCAATTTTCTCTTGAATATTTGGACAGATATTTTCCTAAAATTTTTCCATGCCAATCCTCTTCACTTGAAGTCTCTGCATCAATCTCATTCGAATCAACTCAAACATTGAAATAACTGGCATTTCCCTAGCTAGTAGTATGTAACTATTGAAAGATTCATTCATGTTATTCACTAGAATATCACACTTGTTGCTACCTAGGAAGTGAGACCTTGACCAAAATTTTGCTAGAATTCTTGCCAACCACCTGGCAGCCTGGTGATCAAATTTTTCAATGTCTTTTATTGCTTTTCCCAAGTCATGCTCATTCCCAGTACTAGCTGCACCCCTGAAAATATCTCTAAGTTCCTTGCCTTTTAATTTCTGATTCAGGGGGAAATTCTGGTACATATGTGTGATACAAAACCTGTGTTCCAAATTAGGGAATAATGCACTAGTCCTTTTTGTCTATTTGATTTGAAACTCTATGGATTATTATCTATTCCTTGAGTGCCCAGGTCAGTTCTTAATGTTGGCCCCAAAGAGCAACCTAAGAGGGGGGGTGAATTAGGTTGTATCTAAAACAAACATTTTTATGTGCTTAATAGAAATTCAAACTTTATGCACCAAATAAAAACTTAAGCACAAATGAATACAATAGATATTCAATTATTTAAGCTTAAAGAACAAATAAGAATATTGAGATTAAGAGAATCAAACCAAACTCCCAAACTTCCAAGCTTGGAGCTTACAACTGCAAAGAACTTCTTACAAGGCAACTACCAAGTTCACAACTTGAAGTTTAGCCACTAAAAGTCTCTTCAACTTAGGTGAGACAATAACCTCTTGTACACAAATGAGGATCACTCTTGCTCACACTAATTTCCTTTAGTTGAGCCAGGCAGAGTTTTACACTCACAACCTCCCTTTGTTACAATTGTTATCTCTCCACTCTTACACTTAAAGAACTCTTACACTTCTAAGCTCTTTTCACAAAACTACCTACACTATTACAACACTTGTACCCACTATTTCTCCTAAATAGCTCAAGTATTATTTGTAATCAATGTAGAAGTCTCTCCTTAATTAATTCAGACCTAGGGGTATTTATAGTTGCCAAATATCTACTTCCAACAACTTTCCAACGGCTATTTTCTGTTTACTGGAAAACTAGCCGTTGGACCTTTCAGACGGCCGATGCAGCAGGAGTGCGTCCGAACAAACTAGCCGTTGGACAGTTCGGACGGCCGCTGTTAAACCCTGCGTTCGACACTGAGTCCGTTCTCTGAGGGTATTCGTTCGGACGTCCGAGGATGCGTCCGAACATGCGTTCGACCGAAGCAAAGTCTTCTGGAAATATGATCGGACGCTGTTTTTTGTCCGAGACTTGCTTCAAATTCTTTGTGTCGGACGATTACCATTGTCCGAAGCTCTGTCATTCGGACAGTCATTTGCGTCCGTGAAGTCTTGTGGTTGTTTTGTTCGGATGATCATTTGCGTCCGAACCTACCTGTTTTTCTGCACACTTGTTATCAAACCATTAGTGCGATTTGGTCATCATCAAAACATGATTAACATAACTGGGGTTCAACACTTAACAATTCTAGAAACAACTCTCAAGTATCAAACTTCTCCACCTATATGACTACAAGTGCTATTGGTAGCATACTATATCATTTCCATCCCTATTTATTGCTACCAATAGTTGCCCTCCAAATGGATTCTTCAAGAAATACCTATCTAATCCTATTATAGCTCTGCTACTATCCAAAAACCCCTTCTTAAGTGCTTGTAGGTAGTAAAACATCCTAAGAAAAGTCTCTCTTTCATTCTCAGATGGCCTGCCAATCATCAACTTGATAGTGCTCCCAGGATTCTTCTCTCGGACTGTAGCTGCATACCTCCAAAGATTGTGTTATTGTGTAAATCATGTCTAACCCAGGTTTTTCTTCCTTTGCCTTTCTCTTTGCTATATACACTTTGTAAATCAACACATCAACCATTAGATCTCCTCTAACATCATTTTGCATTCTAGTCAAACTGCAGTTGGGGTCATCTCTGACTTTGTGTTAACACTTTCTGCTTCAGTATGTAGCAGTAACATGTTTGTTCGTGTATTCTCTTGCACAAATATGTTCACCCTTCAATGACTTGATTTGAAAGGTTGAAGTCACTTGTATTAATGATGCCCTAATCCTCCAAGAACATCATTTTTTACACTTGGCAGTTATGAGCTTAGATTCATTTTTCACAATCTTTACTTCATAATCTTCTCTCACATTCCACTCCTGCAATCCCTTTCTAAAAATTACGAATTCTTGAATTTGTGACCAATTTTTAGTTCAAAATTCTGCTTCTTGAACTCAACTTCTAGATTGAAGTCTAGGTACTCTTTAGTCTCAACATTAGAACCATGTTTTTCCAAAAACTCTTCAACCATCCTGCACAGGCTCATTCCACTCTTCAGTTCCTTGGTTTACTTGCTCACCCCTTTCTTCATACCCTACTTCTTCATAGTTGTCATCTTCTGTGTTCACTTGGCTATTTGGTTCTCCTTCATGGTTAACTTGCTGATCTTCTGGTTCAAGATCCACTTGCCCATCTATTTGTTCTTCCTGATTTACTTGCCCA
This sequence comes from Cinchona pubescens, assembly GCA_025175665.1. Taxonomy (NCBI): domain Eukaryota; kingdom Viridiplantae; phylum Streptophyta; class Magnoliopsida; order Gentianales; family Rubiaceae; genus Cinchona; species Cinchona pubescens. The sequence goes on from JANKKI010000133.1 coordinate 1,431,982, forward strand.
GCTTCTGGATTTTCATTAATTACCTTTCAAACCAGATATTTTTTTTTTTTGAGTTAACTCCAAAAGTGTCCTTATCTTCAAAGGTCTCAAACCCCTCTCTTAACCACTTAAGCTTATCCTCATCTTCAGGTTGCTACTCCTGTTCTCTACTGGAGTCATTTGTTTGATAATTATTAGGATTTTCTACGTTGGTTGTCTCACGTGTATGTATAGCCCCATCAACAAGTCCACCACCACCCATCAATTTTTATACCCTAGTCATCCAACAACCCATGGTCCCCACCATTATCCTTCCAATGTAAAACTGGGATACAGAAAATGCACACTCTCTCATAAATTATTTTACCTTTTGGTGTCATTATTTTCTGTGGACAAGGACCAACCGCAACATATATTTTCTAGTTGGCATCCCTTTGCACACTTTATTCATAATATTGATATCATCTTCTCTAATCCCAAAAAGACCTTTGTCAAAACTAGACCTTGGTAAGCAGAACCAGAATAACACATTGGACTTCTTGTCAATAGCTTCAAACATTCTACATAAGTTTAATATACTCAACTCATCTGGATCCCATCCCCTAAATACTTTTAAACTATTTCCAGTCCATTGAATTTTAGGTTTCCATCTAAACCTTCCACCATGATGCATGTGTAATTCAACTTATTCAAAGGCTATTCAAAAGTAAAAGGAAAATTCAATTAATAATTGAAAATTTTCTGACCCCAATGTTTAGTAAGTATACTCAAGACATTTTATATTCATAGATAAATGGAATGCAAAAATAGTTCAAAAAACACTCACAAAAAACACTCACAACCTAGCTGTCGTCTTTATCATTAAAAAATCGAAAAGAATAACCACAAAACCCAAACTAAATATCATTAATCAATCATTGTCCATCAGTAAAAAGGGATAACCACAAAAACTCACATTAAATCTCATTAAACAATCATTTTTTATCCGTAAAATATATATATATATATATATATATATGTCATGAACCCTAGTTAAACTCTACAGTAAAAAAATCCCAAAAATGAAAGCCCCAATTTTGAGGTCCAAACCCCATAAAATAACCGTAAATGTCATTAGACTCAAATTTAAAGTTTGTATCTTCCCTTTTTTTTGGAAGATCTACTAACCCTCGCGTTTTTTCACTAAATCTAAACATAGATTTGTTCTATTTGCTTGACCAAAGTGTATGGCCTTCTAATTTTTTTAGTTTGAAGAAGTTTAGGTTTAGGATTGCTCTCATTGTCTTCAATTGTGGATGAAACGATTGAAATGAGACTAATTGATTAATTATATTTAATATATATATATATATATATACGTATCTGGGTAGCCTTGACATTTTACAAGGCACTGTTAGTTTATACGATTTCTATCCATTTTGTAAAGAACATTAAAGCACAAAGGAGTTAAACACATATTAAATAACCACAGGGGGTGTTATGCATATTTGACTAAATACAGTTTTTTTTTTTTTTTTTTTTTTTGCATTTTGTCCAATTTTAAAATCCATTCTTTACTAAACAAACAAACAAACCAAGTCTTAATCCCATTAAATAGGGTCGGCCGCATGAATCTTGCTACACCATTGTGCTCTATCATGGACCATATCCTTCTCAATTCCTGGATGGGCTATATCTTTCTTACAAGTTACCCACCAAATCTTTTTCGATCTTTCCCTACTCATCTTATATTGATTACTCTCTCTAAAATCTACTCGCCTGACAGGCGCTTCTACTGGTCATCTTAACACATGACCTAACCACTTTAAGCGTGTTTCTTTTATCTTCTCATCAATAGATACTACTCCAATTTTCTTACGAATACTTGTTCGTTACGTATTTTGTCCAGCCTAGTATACCTACACATCCATATTAACATTCGCATTTCTGCTATCATCTTTTGCACGTGTGTAATTCACTACCCAACACTCAAACTCATAAATCATCGCTGGCCGAATTACTATTCTATAGAATTTACCCTTAAATCGTAAAGACATTTTGCGGTCGCATAATGTTCTTGATGTCATTCTCCATTTAGTCCAACACACTTGTATCCGATGTATAACATCTCGATCTATACCACTATCACTCTGAAAAACTGATCTTAAATATTTAAAATTTTCACTTATGCGTATTTCTTGATCTCTAATACTAAAATCCATTCTTTAGTTTCTTAAAAAAAATTAAAAATATTAGTATGCCACAAATAAACTTCAATTCACTTCTCACCATCAACATCTTGGCAAAATTCATGAGATAAACTCCCAACACCCTACACAAATATCCTCGGCAAACGTTTAGAACCCGATGAATAAGATTAGCTTAAGCTTCAAAGGCACGCAACAAATCCCATCAAATAAACTTGCTGATCTTGAATCTAGTTTACTTGTCAATAGAAAAAGAGAGAATAATTCACTATCAACTTAGACATCCATGTAAACCATGCCCGCATGTGTATTGCCAATTTTGAATAAATTCATGGAGATTTCCATTTGCCTATATATTAGGCAGTCATGAGCAGTATAAAGCATTTAAATTCTATGCATAATCTGCAGGACCAAGAAAACAAAAATTTTAACAATATGGATTATGTATTCATCATAGTTCAGGAGCAGAACATGGGAATAGTATGTTAAGGAACCTATTAAGTGGGAAGAAGAATGAAAGAAGCCTAGATATCTTCAAAATCAAGTTACCCTTTTTCCTTTCCTCTCTTGTTATGTAGCCAGATTTATCTAGACAACGTGAAGTTACAAGCTAACAAAGAAATCCATTTACAGTAAGTGTAAGACCTCAATCAGCTTCTCTTTATACCATTCTGCAATTTCTCTGCACAGAAAAAGAACAATGGAAATCAAGAATTCATAGCAGGAGGATTTTCATACAAGTTCGATTTTGTTTTATTTTTTAGTTTTATTTTGGGGGAAGGGAGGCGGAGTGGTGGTGGTTCAGAAAGGCAGCATTGAAACTAAATCCAGTACATGATAAAATAAACAGGAATGTTTAAGGAAATGTAAACACAGTTCAAGTGCACGTTTTGTCCAACCTATGTATGGTAAGGAATTATTACGTACCATCCAAAAGAATTGACAAATAGCTTGTTTCTTATACTGAAGGCAGAAAGCAAAAGATAATGGCCATTGATGGATGATTGATGTCAACACACGAAATTAAAACAGGAATCTCATAAGTAATTTTTAAGGAGCTCTTATTATGCAATGCTGAAAGTGCATTGCATCATCCTGTTTCATTATTTCCAGCTGACACCAGAAGTTATCACTATTTTTGATTCATTCAACAAATTAACTTGTACAGAATGACTTATACTTCAATCAAAGCTTGCTGTTTGGTCAAAACTCCGTTAAATGTTCCTATGCTAATCCCTCAATTTTATAAATATTCCTGTCCAAATTTTCTGAAATTTTCTAATGTTAGCGCCACTTCTCCAAATTTCCAGAGTTATTTCTTCTCCTTTAAGCTAGAGGAAGATTTACCAAGAAAGCATGTTACCAGGCAAGCAAGTAAAATAGGAAATGTCTCCTACTAGTGTTACAAACCCTGTCCATCACCCATTTAATAAGTTCCCTTTTGCAACGGCACAACATATACAACAGTGCCAAAGTGAATTGAGAGTAACAATGGAAAAAACTTTTTCTTGTAAAGACATCCCCCTTGTAATCACATTTAAGGTTTCCATGAATTAAGAAAAGGAAAATTGCATGTGCTTTGGACACTGTTAGATCTTTTTTCTTTCTAGAAAGAAATGAGACATTAGTGTGTTTTTCCTATGGCACTTGAACTAAGCATCAAACTGAAGGACAACATTTATTGCATTACAAACATGCAATGTTATGAATGTTGATATTCTGTGGAAATCTTAATCATAATGCTGTCATACAATCCCTATCAATTTTTCTTCAAACAATAATTAATCATCATCACCTTGTAGAAATACTGAATCCAATTTTTACATACATACATGAGCATATTACAGTATCTACAAAGAAATGCACGTTCTCAAGGGGATGTACACATGGGATTTACACCTTAAACGTTCAAGCAGACATACAGGACTGTCAATAAGTCTTCAGGAACCGACTCACCTAGAATTTCAATCAGTCTAGCAAGCTGAAGTTGAGGAAATCCCATAACGGCTTCTGAGAGAATTGATGGATTTCTCAAATGAATGCAAAATTTCAGGAATGGACGTTTTGCACACTGCAATTTGGACAAGCCAAGGTTGGATGAACTATGTCAGCTATGTAGACATGATTGACTCAGAAAATAACAGGCTGGATGAACTATGTCAGCTACGTAGACATGATTGGTTACAGAAGCTCTACACCAGCTTATTATATATACTGTCTCTGAATTATTTCTTGATTTTGGACAAGCCAAGGTGAAGGCCAGCAGTTATAAATCATGCTGCAGAAATTTTGTGATATGGAACAAATAATATAGTTTGGCAAAAGTAAATACTCACAACGTGATGCACTGGACTGTGCTTCCATTATGAATTCAGTATATGAAGCCTGAAAGTCCAATTTAAGATGGTGGAATTAGAGAATGGTGTTGGGAAAAATATTTGTAATTCTAGTGAAGATGGTAGCCAGAGTCCTACCTTCATTCCTTCACGAGTTTCAGTAATACAATCAGACATTTTCTTGTTTTCTCTCTCTGCTTCATCCATCATTTGCTGGCATGCTTGAGTCTGAATCTGTTATCATGGCAGAAGAAGTGAATGCAGAATAAAGTTGCATTCAGAACTTAATTCACAAACATTTACAAGTATTCTTCTTAACTTCACGACAATATGTTACTAGCAATTAAAACATCATATTCTTAGAAACTAACTCGTGGCAGAAGAGATCATCTGCAAAATAAGTGCCCTTGGAGTTTAAACAAAAAATGATATTGAGACTTAAAAGGAAAGGTGTTAGAATAAATTTAAGAATCAGAGAATAAACATAAAGACTTTGTAGGGATTCCATTGGGTGATGCTGAACAACATGGAAGTAATTTCACATCTTGTGATTTCATGTTCTATTGCACGATATTATCAGTTAACTGATCCATGTTTATATCTCTATGAAAGCTTTTCAAAAACAGAATGCTATTCAATCTCTGTTAAACTCTAAATCTTGAGCTACAGTGTGGCTGAAGTCCAATTGTTCGAGTCAGCAAGACAACCAATTTTAACAAATAAACACTGCTGTGCTGAGAGTTTGAATTGTGCTTTTGGTACCAGGGCCTCACTTTAATTCTCATCAGTAAACCAAGGCTTTATTACAAGAAAACGTAAAAGAAAGAAATAAGGCACCAATAAGAGAACCATGTCCTCACATCCATGATATGACTTTTCCATCATTACAGCCAAACGATCTATAATGTACATGACAATGTTGAACAGAGTCTATATTTCTCAACCTGCATAGCAGGCGTGCAGAGTATTCATCTATTTTCATGATAAGCAGAACTGTAATTTCTTATTATATGTGCAAAATTCCATGCAGAAAGCAGAAGTAAAATAGGATTCAAGAGCAGCCACTATCTCACGTCAGGGACCTAAAATGACAAACTCAATCTGATGTCTTATATGGATACCACAACTTCGTGCTCGATCTTAACCATGTATTCTATGACTAAGACATATAATGCAATACGGCAACAGAATGCAAGAGTTTCCAAATGGTAACATATGCCAGTGCCAGAGACATAACCAATTACACAGTTATAGACTCTTAAGACACCTAATGCACACCATCACAGAATGCAACAGCTCTGGAAAGGCAATAAATGCAACTGCAAGTAGCATAAACTAATCAAGCAATACAAGTTATGAAATGCTTAGTGGCATGTTATATGAGGAACTTCAAATTTAAGAACTTCTGTTGCACAAATAAATGTCCTAAATACTGATTGCCATTTCATCACAATGGCTGAAAAAAATAGAAATAGCAACCCGAGACACAGCACTGCATATTTACATCTAACAATTAGCAATGAATTGTTGAAATATTGCATTCTGCAAGAATGACTACAGTAGAATCTCATAAACTCACACTTTCGCTTGAGCAAACAGAAGGATGGACAATAACAAGATAGATTTATCCAGAAACTACAGATTAAACCACAAAACAAATAGATTGAGAATTTTCGTTGACGTTATTAGTGCAATTTGAAAAGAAAAAATATATCAACATGTATCATATTGTAAATATTATTTGATCTTATCAGATCATGATTATAGAAGCAAACGCACAAGTGTGCCCTCATTGGATTATATATCTTTCCAGTTTAGCAATTCAATTAGCTTCATCAGTAATAAAACCCTAATTGAACCTCCATCTTAAAGTCAGAAAATTGACTAAAGTAATCACAAATTTAGAAGAATAAAAATAAATCAAAAACTAAACTATAACACTTCGAAAAGTACAGAAACAATTCACAATTGTACCAAAATACCATATGCAGATAACAAAAAAGAGAAATATCATGTAAATTAATACTTAAACAAAACAGATTATTAACCTGTTATTTATTTTCGTTGATGAAATAAGCAAAGAGTACATATCTATACAATACTAAATATCAATCCGCACTAAAACACGTATATAACTACAGAGATAGAGAGACCTTGAATCGTTTATGAAGACGAGAATGCGAAGCGTCAATGTCCTTCAAAATTTCGGACTGCGATCTGTCCAGCCGGCGTTTGATGGAATCCAATCGACACGAAGCAAAATCCTTCAGATCCGAAATCGAGTTGATACCTTTGAGCTGCGAGCGTGCGAATCCTCCTCCAGTAGGCTGCCGGAACTTCGAAGCCGATGATGCTCTTCCAACATCGCCGTTTTCGTTCTTCTTCATCGACGATGATGACGTCAGCTTAGTAGCTTATTGAAATTGAAGTCGAATTCCTTCGGTGACTCACTCGGCGATTTCATAGGTCTTACTGGAATCGCTGCCGCTGTCTTCAGTGACGGCGATGTCAATAGATTCACCTTAGAAGGCTTCCTCTTTGTCCATCTCGTTCCCATCTCTGTCTCTCTGAAGTCGATCAATTTAGGAGAAATGAAGTTTGAAAGGTTTTCATTTGAGGTGATATTTATAGTGGCGGGATTTCGAAATTTGAAAACGACAAAAATTGTGCACAAATGATTTCCGCTCTTGATACCCGAAAAGGCGTGGAGGACACTGTATGGAAGTCGTGGTATAGCTCATGCGAATAAAATGGCAAAAGTGAAGCGTTGAACGAAGCAAGCATAAGGACTGAGTTTTGAAAAAGTTATGCAATGTTTCTCGAAAATTTTTTCCTTCAATTTTGGTCAATGGTTTGAAAACCACATCAGAGCGTTGGCTCGGTGGCCTGTCCGATTTGCGGTTCAACCGGTTGAACCTAGTTCACTATTTTTTTTCTAATAGTGTGGGATAATTTAAAATGACAAAATATATTTCTATGAAATCTAAAAATTAGAAGAGAAACACTATTTTTTGAGAATTTTAGTCCTAATATCCAAAAATATTAATCAAATTTCCAACAAGAAAAATCAAACTTGCACAAAAATAAGTCTAAAAAAGCACAAACAATAATAACTTAATATTTTAGATTTTGGTGTGTTCACTGTTTTATCATTTTAGAGTTTGTTTCACGATTTTCTTAATTTTTTCTCTTTATTTAAATCATTTTTAATCTAAAATTTAAAAATTCAACAAGGGCTGATTAAACCGGTTTTCTTTCGATTCACAATTTTTTTATGATTCTATCCAATTTTTAATACAATCCAGATATATAAATGGACTGAACTGATAACCCTTCCAATTCGCAGTTTGACTAATCGAGCCGACCAGTTCGATCTGATTTTCAAAACACTGCTTTTGGCTGTATTACTATTAAGCTACCAAACTTGCAGTGGAGTTCTAAGTTCGGATGATCAAGACGAATGGATGCACCTAGGTTCTGTTTGACTGGATGTTAAAAGCTTTACTTCATGAAAAAATCTATTTTCATATAATTTTTCTATCTTTAAACGAAAATATTTTGAAATATACCTTTTTAATGTTTTTCAACTTTGATTTTTATCAACATGAGTTAAAAAACTTATAATAATGTAATAAATACTTCACAAGTAATTGTAGTTAATAAAATATTAATTTTATCTAAAATTAAACATAAGCTAATGTAGTGATAAAATATGCATGATAATAGTTATATTACTATTGGACCCACAACGAAGAGAAAATGAATGGACAAGGATTGAAACAAAAATAAGTTTAGTGGGTGGAGTTATAAAAGTATGTATTTAAGGTTTAATGTTAATCTTGAACTATTCGAAAAATAACTTACACTCAATAATTCTGTAAGTTATTTTCCGTCACTTATAGAAAAAAAAAAAGAAGAAGATATTTTTAGCCAAGGTTAATTATAATTTAGGAAAATTAGAAAATATTTTTTATGTGAAAATTTTTTTCTTGTATTTGGCATTAAAACAAATCTTAAAAAGTATTTTGAATCCAATCAAACAGATCCTAAAGTCCAATCGTGAGATGCTTGTGTTAGACATGGTATGGGCCGAGTCAACCCGCGCGATCCAGCTCGTCTTTTGACTGACATGGACTGGTCCACAAGTTACTATATGGGGCTAGTCCTAGCCCGTTACCGCTCTTAGGGCTGGGATAGGGCCTGTTTTTTCTAGCTCAGCCTTGCCTACCATTTAATGATGACCGGTTCACTAGTCAACGGTTTGACTAGTCAATGGTCCAGATTGTGAATCTGACCTTGAGCTAGCCAGACTGCGTGCTAGACTGGTGGATCGACTATTGCTAGCCTGCGGGGCGGCTGTTGTAGCTGGAAATTTTTTTTAAGCTATTCGATTGACTTTTTACCCCTAATAGCTATAAAGTGACTAGTTTTTTTGGGGTAATAGTGGAACAAAACTCTTATAAATATCTGCCACACAATTTTTATTATAAATCTCTTATCGCTTCTTCGTACTATAAAACTTTCCAAGTTCTATTAAAATTATTATTAATTATAGTACAGAAATTCTAATATCTATCTACTATTTATAATTTTATATTTACTTCAAATATTAAGTGGATTGTAGTGGAGCAAAATTGAAGATTTGAAGGTTTATCCAAAATTCAAGTAGTAAAATTCTCAATTGGAGTTCAAGTACTCAAGCGTATAAATTGATATTCAACATTTCAATTTCCAAGTTACTTTTTCATACTTTTTAACTTATTAGTTGTCTTTATTTACTTTACTTATTTTTTTTTTCTTATTATTGTGCTTTTAGTAGTCTTTTGTTTGGAGACCCAATAGCTTGCATTAATAGTTTGCATTATAGCACTTTATTGTTTCTATATTTACAAAATTTTTGCAATAGAATGAAATGGAAGGATCAAGCTCACAAGTACCCTACACCATACAAGGTTCCATATAATTATTGATTTAAAAATGGAATAAATAACCAAAGCGAGATAAATATCATAGACATTAATAAACAAGCACTATTAAAATGAAAAGTTTTGTTTTGGAATTTTTTGAAAAAGATCAAGTAAAGTAGTTACTTTTAAATTACGTAGTCCATCGATCTCATTTAAACACAAAAAGGGAGGGAGATTTGATAACTCTAGTAAACTAGAGTTATTTTACTATAAATTATGGTATTTTGATAGTTTAAATTCCGAACATTGGTTAATTAATTGAAGATTTTAGTTAATTTCTTTATTATGTGTTTGTATTTTTGTTATTGTTAAATATGATAAGCTTTTATTAGAATTTTAGATAAATTAATTACTTAATTGGGTTAATATTATGCAGGTCTAAATTAGAGGTTGGAAACTGGAATGAACAAAGAGCAAGGACCAAAATGCAATTAAAGAGAAAGTGAAGATTTGCTGAAAGGAGAGTCCATATCGCGATCTAGACTATTCCAAATCATGATCTGGACACAAAAGAGCGATATGCAAAATATAATTTGAGGTCCATGTCGCGTTTTCATTTATTCCATATCGCGACATGGACTAGTTTCCAGCACAAGTATTAATGACAATTCTATAAATTTCTAGCAGCAAATTTCTGATTTTGCCTTGTATAATATTCCACTATTTAAGCTACTTTGAAGTAGGTAAAAGAAAAATAGTAGTGTAGTTAGTAATTTTAGTTAGTTAGGGGTAGAATAGAGGAGCTTAACTCTCAAGTTATATTTGAATACAAGTTCTCTTTAATTATCCTTCAGATCTAGTTTTAAATTCCATGAAGTTTAAATTTTGATTACATAGTTGTAGTGGGTTAATCATTAGATTCAAGTAAATATAATTCTTACTTTCTTTCTAGTTTAAATTAATGAAAATCTCTTTGTTTTCATTTCAAACTTTCATATAGAAAATAGGGTTTTTGATGATTTATTGCTTCCTAGTTAAGAATTTCAATTTCTTGCATTAATTTCTAGTTAATTTTCAGTGGATTTTCTTTATTATTGTCGAAAATCCAAAAATATTTAGATTTCAAGTTTAGCTCTTTACAAATTCTAGTTTAGAAATGGTAGTTTCTAGCTTTACAACCTCTTTTATAGCCTTTTAGTTGGGTTAATTACTTGCTCTTTAATTCTAGTCCTATTTTAGTTAATTTAGAGCAGAGTTAAGTGCTTTTATGTACTTGTTTCTATTAGAGTAGATCAAATAGTTTCTCAATTTCATAGTTGCTTAATTCCGTTTACTTGCTTTAGTACATACTTTAGTTTAATTTAGATTTCAATTGCTTAAGTTTAATTACGGTTTTTATTAGTGTGGTTCTTTTCTTCTTATTTGAATTTGCTTAACTAAACCAAGATTCGTAAATTTCGGTACTTGCTTTCCAAACAATCTTCGTGGGAACGATACTCACTCATCCTATACTACTACCAACTCCGTATACTTGCAGAAGTGAGGTAGAGTGTAGTGATTTTGTGAGGTTTATTATTACTAGCGCCATGTTTATTTTAATTTGATCTCTACCTAAAGGTTTGATAAGTTTTTGGCGCCCGTTGATAGGGATTGTCCGTGGTATTTGGCAATGTTGAGCGCTTTACGAGTCGCGTAGATTTAGCATAGTTTAATTTAGTATTTAAATTTTTGTTTATTTGTTTGTGTTGGTTGTTTGTCTTGTTGAATTGTCTTGGCACTTGAATTGACTACTTGCTTTGGCTTTTATAGTGCATGGTAAGAGGAGATAAAGGGCTGTTTATTTGCTTGGACGAAGAAAGAGAAAAAAAGTTAAGGGAAATCCAAAATTTTAGAAGAGTACAACAAGAGCAAGAGAGAATTGAAATGGTGAATGTTAATCAAAATCAGAGGAATTTGAACATGGGGAATGATGAAGAAGAAGTTGAAGGGAATCGTGGAATGAGTGGTTATGGAAACGGGAATGACATGAATATGAATGGAAGGCCGTTAAGAGAATATGCCATACCAAGCTTTGATGGGACAAATTCTATGATTTACACGGATGCCCGTGCAAGAAAACAATTTTGAGATTAAGCTCGCTTTGATACCAATGTTGCAAGCTCATGCAATATTTGGGAGTGGTCCCAATGAAGATCCATAAACATACCTAATGAACTTTGAGGAGGTTTTGGACACATTTAAATTCAATGGTGTGTACCCGGATTGTGTAAGAATGAGAGTATTTCCTTTCTCTCTAAGGGATAGAGCAAAATCTTGACTTCAATCTCATGCCCAAGGGACATTTACCACTTGGAATCAACTTGCTCAAGAATTCTTGGCAAAACATTTCCACAAAACAAGGACTGCCAAATTGCGGAATGAAATTACCTCATTTAAGCAAGATGTTGGTGAGAGCTTAGGAGAGGCTTAGGAGCGGTTCAAGGATTTGCTAAGGAAATATCCTCATCATGCGATTCCATTATGATTTCAAATTCAAACCTTCTACAATGGATTGATGCAAGAGACGAAATCCATAGTGGATGCCTCTCCCGATTTCCTCCTGGTTCCATCTCATATAAGACACCGGAGGAAGGTCAAGAAATGCTCAATAGGATGATCTACAATCATTATTATCATGGACCAATGATTCCATTGGTAGCTCAACACCAAGCCAATCAAGTTAATGCAAATAGTAGAGTGTTGAATTTGAATATGCAAGATGCTCTTTTGGCACAACAAAGTATTTTCATGAATGTGATGAACAGTGTTGCAAAAAGTGTTGGAGAACTTAGGGAAATCTAGTAGTATGAATGCAATATCTTCTTCTCCAACCCAACCACCCATGGTGTGTGATTGTTGTGGAAGCGGTCATGCAAATTGACAATGAGAAATGCCTTATGGGTCTAATGAGCAACTCAACTATGTGTCTAATCAAACATCTTTCCCAAGGAACCCATCCGGAGTTTATGGATACACATATAATCCCTCTTGGAGGAAGCATCCCAACTTTTCATGGAGCAATACCAACAATCAATCCAATTATCCTTATCAACCAAACCCCCTAAAAACACCTCAATATTTCCAATACAATCAAGCTTCAAATTCCTTATCTAGACCCTATCATCGCCACATCAAAGAAATTTTCAAACCAACTCATATCAATCTTTTCCTACTCCTCTATTTCAAAACCAACAACCAAGACCTCCCTTCCATTATGCAAATTCTTCCCAACTTATGTATAATGACCAATTTGCTCCAAGAGAGAATGTATGTGAAGATGGTTAGAAAAGATAAGCTGAGTATTTGAGAAGAGAGTTGGAAAGGAAAAAGGAAGAACACAGAGAAGTTTTGAGAATTTGAAAGCATTAACAAGAAATTTGGAAATTCAATTAGGGCAATTGGAAAGGATGAATAATAAAAAATCTATTGGGGCACTTCTGAGTGATACTATTCCAAATCCAAAGGAATAATGCCATGCCATAACCCTAAGGAGTGGAAAAAAGTTGGTGGGACCTAATGAGAAGAAAAAAGTGGAGGAAGGAAGTAAGGAACAAAAGTTTAAGGTAATTGAGAAATGAAAAGGAAGTTGTTGGTGATGAAGACAAGAAGGAACAAAAGGATGAGATAAAGGTATCCAAGAAGAAGCACGTGTTAGATCCTTTAAAGATGGATTCATTGATAAAAGTGCCATTCTCTCAAAGGCTCATTGATCCAAGAAAGGAGGAAAAAGAGAAGCAATTCAACAACTTCTTGGATATGTTGAAAATGATTAATGTCAACATTCCTTTAATTGATGTCCTCACCAAGATGATGCCTAACTAGGCTCATTTCATGAAAGATCTTTTGGCAAGAAAGCAAAAGTGGGATAATGATAAGAAAGTATGCCTTGATGCCAAGTGTAGTGCCATTGTTCAAAAGAGGCTACCCCTTAAACTCAAAAATCCCGGTCGTTTTATAATACCGGTGAATATTGGAGGAAAAACATTACATTGATCACTTTGTGATTTGGGGGCAAGCATAAATATTATGCCAAAGGCCATATATAACAAATTAGGGATCAACAATGTCAAGCCAACTACTTGTCTAATATCACACTCCAATTTATGGACTTATCCGAGAGGGAACCATATGGCTTGTTGGAGGATGTGCTTGTTCAAGTTGAAAAGTTTGTATTTCCCATTGATTTCTGAGTGTTAGATACGGGTGAAGAGAGTGAGATTCTATTGATTCTAGAGAGGCCTTTCTTGTCAACCGCTCATGCATTAATTGATGTGAACAAAGGGAAGTTAATTTTACAAGTTGAAAATGAATCAATTGAATTTAATGTTTTTGAATATAATGATAATATTCACATTGTTGAAGAGAAATGTGCTAATCAATCTCTTAATTCTTTCATTGCTGGGTCAAATGAGGAGCAAAATGAAGTTAACCAAGGCAATTTACTCAAGCAAATGTTGGAAATAAAAGAAGATGCGAGAAACGAATTGAAGGAAAAATCACCCGATAAGGGATGTGATTTGACGAAGGATCAAGAGATATTTGCTAAGGATCAGCAAAATAGTGATGTCAAGATGTTGAAAAGTGGAGTTCTGTCACAAAAGGAAAAGAAAATGGTTTGAGAAATAATTGGAGATGCTATTTGGGGCACTAGCAATGGATAAGTCTCGGAAGAAAAGACTTGTGCATGAGAGAACCGAGAATCAAGCTTTACTCATAAAGAAAAAGGGCATCAAGTTTTTTCCGTGGAGACCAAAAGAAAAAGGATGGCCAACTATCCTCAAGTGCTTGGAATGAACGCACTGCCATAGTCAAGCTAGTGACTATAAAAGAGCGCTTCTTGGGAGGCTACCCAAGTCTTTTATTTAGTTGTTATTGTTTTCTTTTCGTGTGATTTTTAATTAATTTGATTTTGAGTGATTTGGTTTGAATTAGGTTAGAATTTTAGTTTAAAAATATAAGTTTTTGAATTGAATGAATTGTGCTAAAGAATGAGAGAAGTTGTCATCTTAACTTGTTAATTTTGTTTTTGTAGGTTGTGCATGAACTTGGAGAAAAGTGATGAAGAGTGGAGAAATTTTAGCTAAGTGTTGAAAATATACACTTTGTAGAAGTTCAGCTCCAAATCGTGATCTAGAATCCCAAATTGCGATTTGGAACTCAAACTTCTGGAGGGTATTTTGGTCATTTGGGCAAAATCGTGATCTCAAAATCCAGATTGCGACATCAAACTCAAACTTTTGCAAAGGAAAAATTTTTATCCGAGTCGAGATCTTGATCTCAAAACTAGTCAAATCGCGATCTCGAAATCAGGCCAGATCGCGACTTTGAAAACCCAAATCACGATTTTGACACAAGCAGGATTTTAGATTTATAAAACCTCTTCTTCTTCTTGATGATGATGAAGATGAACAATTTCTTTTATTTTTCATTATTTAGCACCTTTATTTTTAATTACTTTTATCTTTAGTATTTTATTTTGGGATATTTTAATTTTTTAGTAGATTGGCTAATGACCTTAAGCTGACACCAAGTTGATATCTTTTTTGTATTTCATGGATTAAATCATTTTGAGAATTTCTTTGTTGAATACTTGGTGTGGTTATTATTTGGTCATTTTTATTGACTAAAAATAGTGGAGTGGTTAAGGGCCTTAAACTAATGCCATGTTTGCAATTGTTGTTGACTTGATTTGGATATTGATTTTTATGGAGCTTTATTGATGAGATACATGGCCTAGTTAAATACCCTTAGTTAAGTACCCTTAGTACTTTCATTAGTATTAATTTCTAGATTAAAATTTTTTCATAGTTTATGTAATTCTTGTTTAATTGTTGCGATATCTTTATGTTAGGATTTTGGGTGAGTGGAAGGATGATTTTATTCATCAATTTGAATAAAAGAGACAAGTTTGGGGTATTATTTCTCGTGTTGAGAATGGTTATTTTGTATGTATTGATGTGACTTGATGTCTAGTGGATGGAAAAGTGATCAGATGAGTACTCGATGATGATGAGTTTTGATGAACAATATTATATGATTGAAGTATTTGATTAGGTCATTTCATGAACTTAAGTGTGAGTGAGTTGTCTGTTACAACATAAAGATATTTCTTGCAAAAACTTAGGTATTACCATTTTTTCAAAAAGAAATACTAAAATTTTGAAAACATTATTTGAAATATTGTTTTTGATCAAATCACTTATATTATTTGGTAAGTCAATTTATCTTTTGAAAAAAGTGGATTAAATGAAATAGAAGGAATTTTGGGACATTTTCTGTGTTTGCATGGGGAATGTTTTTCTAATTTGTTAATAATTGGTATTTGAGATTAATTTTAAGTACATTTTACTCATTTTCCTTGGTTTAGGGCCGTCTTTAAAAAATTTTGCTGCTAGTAATAAGGCGAGTATGAGATTCCGACATGTACCCATATTGTTTCTCCAAAATAAGCCATTAGTGTAGTAATAAGGTGAGTACGGGATTCCGACATGTACCCATGTTGCTTCTCTGAATTAAGCCATTAGGAATTGTATTTTCTTATACCAATAATATAAGGAGTAATGTTTGTAATACTTATTATTGATCACGTTACTTATTCCTTATTAGAGGTCTATGTATTTCCCAAATTGTGTGACAATTGCATTCAAATAGATTCCTAAATGAACTTCTATTTTCATGAGACCTAGTCGGAATAATTGACTCACTCCATAATATTTGTGATTTTAGAAAAATGATGTTTCAAATGAATAGAACTAAAACGTTTGGTAATTCTTTTTGAGAATAGTAATTCTTGGTAATTGTAATCTTGTGTAGCAAATGAACTTATGTTTGTTTTTAGAAAATTTGCAAACTTGGATTGACTCCTTTAAATCACTCATCATATAGTATTGAAATTTCTTTGAGAGACTTCTTAATTGTTCTAAGTACATCCACAACTCATCAAGTGTTTTGTCAATTTTGGTAGTGTTTTTGTGTTTAAGTGTTAGTAGGTTCTTTTTAATTTTTGTTTTTCTTGGGACTAGCAAAATGCTATGTTTGGGGGTGTAATAACTCTAGTAAACTAGAGTTATTTTACTCTAAATTATGACATTTTGATAGTTTAAATTTCGAACATTGGTTACTTAAAATTATTAATTGAAGATTTTAGTTAATTTCTTTATTATGTGTTTATATTTTTGTTATTGTTAAATATGATAAGTTTTGATTAGAATTTTTGCTAAATTAATTACTTAATTGGGTTAATATTATGCAGGTCTAAATTAGAGGTTGGAAGTTAGAATGAACAAAGTGCAAGGACCAAAATGCAATTAAAAAGGAAGTGAAGATTTGCTTAAAGGAGAGTCTAGATCGCGATCTAGACTATTCCAAATTGCGATTTGGACACAAAAGATATGCAAAATATAATTTGAGGTCCATGTCGCGTTTTCATTTATTCCATATCGCGACATGGACTAGTTTCCAGCACAAGTATTAATGACAATTCTATAAATTTCTAGCAGCAAATTTCTGATTTTGCCTTGTATAATATTCCACTATTTAAGCTACTTTGAAGTAGGTAAAAGAAAAATAGTAGTGTAGTTAGTAATTTTAGTTAGTTAGGGGTAGAATAGAGGAGCTTAACTCTCAAGTTAGTATTTTTGAATACAAGTTCTCTTTAATTATCCTTCAGATCTAGTTTTAAATTCCATGAAGTTTAAATTTTGATTACATAGTTGTAGTGGGTTAATCATTAGATTCAAATAAATATAATTCTTACTTGTTTTCTAGTTTAAATTAATGAAAATCTCTTTGCTTTCATTTAAAGCTTTCATATAGAAATCAGGTTTTTTGTTGATTTGTTGCTTTCTAGTTAAGAATTTTCAATTTTTTGCATTAATTTATAGTTAATTTTTAATGGGTTTCTTTACTATTGTCGAAAATCTAAAAATATTTATATTTCAAGTTTAGCTCTTTACAAATTCTAGTTTAGAAATGGTAGTTTCTAGCTTTACAACCTCTTTTATAGCCTTTTTAGTTGGGTTAATTATTTGCTCTTTAATTCTAGTCCTATTTTAGTTAATTTAGAGTAGAATTAAGTGCTTTTTTTTTTTTTTTACTTGTTTCTAATATAGTAGATTAAATAGTTTCTCAATTTCATAGTTGCCTTAATTCCATTTACTTGCTTTAGTAGATAATTTAGTTTAATTTATATTTGAATTGCTTAAGTTTAATTATGGTTTTAATTAGTGTAGTTTCACCTCTTCTTATTTGAATTTACTTAACTATACAAAGATTCGTAAATCTTGGTACTTACTTGCCAAACAATCTTTGTGGGAACGATATCCACTTACCCTATACTACTACCAACTCCGTATACTTGTGAAAGTGAGGTAGAGTGTAGTGATTTTGTGAGGTTTATTATTACTTATTTGTTTTAATTTGATCTCTACCTAAAGGCTAGACAGGATCGGAACACTTAATAGGCACATACATAAGAAACATAGTGATGTTCAAGGATAATAAAAAATAGTTCAAACACATATTCACACCACACAACGTATAGTTGCAGATAACGAAATTTTAATGTAGTTGAAATTCTTATATTGCTATCTTAGAGTGGTATCCTAATTAAAACGCACTATGTCAAGGAGATATATACCTTAATATTTATTTTTATTAAAAAATAATAAATAAATAAAGGGATAGTATTATAGGTAATTAAATTCCTTGTGTACTTGTTTTCTATAGGAGATAATATTTTAGAGATATTAATTCTCTTGTAATTTTATCTCTTTAAGGGATGAAGATAATACATAAGTAGTGTAATTATTTTACACTTCATGTTTCATAGGGGAAAAGTTACGAATAAGATTATGTCAAACCACTTTAACCTTCCCATCCTATATGTATAAATAGGGGGTCACTCCTAGGCATACAATAGACATATTCTTAGAAACGCTATACAAGTTGCAAGAACTCCCTGAATTCTCCATCAAGTCTACAAATTCTCTCTATCAAGATTTGAAGATCTTCATCAAGTGTTTTTCAAGTCTTCCTATCAAGAGTTGAAGAAGTCAAAGTCTGATTTGAGATCAAGCTATCAAGTCCTTGAATCAAACTTTGAGATCAAGTTGTCAAATCCTCGATGAGCTCTAAGTTTGAGTTTAAGAGATATAAGCCGTGAGGCCGAGATTAAGTCATGAGTCCCTCGATCAACTACAAGGTCAAGATAAAGTTGGTGAGGCCCTCAATCAATTCAACATTCGAGATCAAGCTATAAAGCCCTCGATCAAGTCAACATTCGAGATCAAGTTGCAAAGCCTTCGATTAAAAGTTGAAGATCAAGTTGTCAAGTTCTTGATCATATCAAATTTTGAGATCAAGTTGTAAGGCCCTCGATCAACAATTGAAGAAATGAATCGGAAGAGATCCTAGAGATTGTAATTCATTCTTTTCTGATAAAATAAATTACATTTTTTGTTTATTTTCTTTTCTTGTTAATTTTGCAGACTTGAAATTTCTTTGCGCACAAATTTTGGCATGTCCGCTGGGACCATCTCTATCTTCCATCTCTTCTCATCACCAACTTCATCCTCAATTTCGTTAATGGCCTCAAAAGGCAATAATTCAATGATTGCTTACTTGGATATTGACAATCCAAAACCTAATACCATCAAAATTTCCTTGTCTCAAATCACAGAGTTAACTACTCAAATTATGCTCATTAAGACATGAATACACGATATCCCAAATTTTTTGGTTGTCATGCCCAATAAATCACAATTTTTTCCTCGAGGGAGGAAAAAATTCAACGCACTGTTGGAGACAAAAAAGGATGACACATCCATAGTTGAACAAGTGTTCTTGCACCTAAGCATGTCCAAGGCAACTACTGCAAATCTTCATGATGCATCAAGTAAAGATACCGTCTTCTCAAATTTAACAAATTCTTTGAGTGACTAAGACACTGCACAAGTCATGGTGATTCAGTCAACTCTCTTGAAGAACAAGTTGCTACATTGACCAAAGCTGTTGAAGGACTTGCAAAGGATATTCAAGATCAAGAAGTTAAAATTGCTCAAATTATCAACCAGAATGGTGATAACAAAGAAACAAATCAAGTGGAGTCCAAACAACTCGTGGGCCATAATTAAGGTCAAAATTCTTCAAAATCACAAACAAAGATGATGACAGAACATTCAGATTTCTCACGATGGGATGATTGATGTAGATCAATTAAAGGAGTTTGTTGAAGGTATAATCAAAGAAAAGTATGAAGGGGGGCAAGAAATCTCTACTCACTTATGTAAATCCTTATACTCAAAGAATCGACAACTTGAGAATGCTTGTTTTCTATCAACCACCAAAACTTCAACACTTTGATGGCAAAAGAAATCTCAAACAGCATATGGCACACTTTGATGAAACTTGCAATACTTCTGGAACTGATTGTGACCTTCTCATCAAGTAGTTCGTTCTACCATTGAAAGGCAATACTTTTGGTGTAATACTGATTTAGAGCTTGGCTCCATTGATAGCTGAAATCAACTCAAAGGGCAATTTCTTGATCGCTTCTATAGCATGTACTGCGTAGCCAGCGTGGTCGAATTAACTTCAACTCGTCAATAAAAGAATGAAATCGTCATTGAGTATATCAATAGTAGATAGATCTTAGTCTAAATTGCAAAAATTGACTTTCTGTCGGAGCTGTCTCTTAAAGTTCCACCATCGAGATGTACATTCAAGGTATGCATTTTGACCTAAGTTATATTTTGCAAGGGATACTTCCAAAATCCTTTGACGATTTGTCCACTCATGTCCATGGCATGTAGTTGAGTATTACTGCTAGTGGGCATCAAGGTCCACCCATTCACCATCCACATGAAGTCAACATGATAGGCGTCTCAAATTTTGAGAATGAATAGTCAATGACATCTAGCATTGAACCTATCAAAGTTTCAAAGAAGGTAGATGAAAGGTCAAACCGTTCTAAAGACAAGGTGAGAAAGCGAGCAACTTTTGAGATGTAAGACAAGATGTATCCATTTCTTGACTCCAGTGTGCCGTATATATATTCAATGATGTTCTAGATGCAAACCTTATTGACTTACTTGAGATGGAAAGACCTGAAGAAGCAAGGCATATTAACAATCCATATTACTACAAATATCAACATTTAATTAGGCATCCTATCAACAGGTGCTTTGTCTTTCAAGGATTTCGAGTAATGAAGTTAGCTCAAGAAGGAAAATTCTACTTGAAGAAGAGAGAGCAAGTGCTAATCAAGCAGCCATTGTAAACCATGCAAATTTTCTCAAATACCGGATATATGCATCCACCCAAGAAGGAGACACTCCTCCATGAACGAAGGAGTATGCTTCTTGATACAAGTCTAAACTATCAAGATAACTCCTTGACATGAGTCAAAACTACCTATAAATATTCAAGCGCTGATATGAAGTACTCATTGATACGTGTCTAAACTTTCGACATATGCTCCTTGACATGAGAATAAACTGTCCGCACATCTATATTATATGCTTTTCAACATAAAAATAAATTGTCGACATAGCTCAAATTCAAGACTTATCGACATGAGAATAAACTGTCTACATATATCAAATCTACTCTTTGATGTGAGAATAAACTATCTACATATTGATGTTCAAGACTCCTCGGCATGAGAATAAACAGTCTACATATCTCAAATCCAAGACTCCTATGATTGGCACGAGTAAAAATTGTCTCATATGTTTAACTGAACTACGTTCAACTTGATCCCCAAAAAGGTATGTAGGTAGCTTGGAAGCTAACTCCAAGTTTAGTCATACCATATCGAGAAAAATATATATATATATTCTCTCATCTGATTCCTTTGGACAAAAGCATCCATAAATGGATGGACAAGTTCATATTTCGAGACTCATTGATTTTCGTACTTAAGTTTTGCATTCGTGAATAAGTGTCAAGGGGGCATTTGTATGTAACAAAATTTTAATATAGTTGAAGTTCCTACATTGTTATCTTGGAGTGGTATACTAATTAATCGCATTATATCATAAAGACATATACCTATTTATCTCTTTATTTAAAAAAGTAATAAATAAATAAAGGGATAATATTATAGGTGATTAAATTCCTTATGGATTTTACTATAGGTGATAATATTTTAGGGAGACTAGTTCCCTTATAATTCTATCTCTTTAAGAGATAAAGATAATACATAAGACTCCAATTTGTGTAATTGTTTTAGACTTCATGTTTCTTAGGAAAAAAGTTAGGAATAAGATTATGTTAAACCGCTCCAACCCCTTCCATCCTATATGTATAACTAGGGGGTCACCCCTAGGCATACAATAGACATATTCTTAGAAACTCTCTACAAGTTACAAGAGCTCCCCAAATTCTCCATCAAGTCTTCAAGTTCTCTCTATTAAGATTTGAAGATTTTCATCAAGTGTTGTTCAAGTCTTTCATATCAAGAGTTGAAGAAGACAAAGTTCAATTCGAGATCAAGCTGTCAAGCCCTTGAGTCAAAGTTCAAGATCAAGCTGTCAAACTCTCGATCAACACCAAGATTGAGATCAAGCCATGAGGCCCTCAATCAACTCCAAGTTTGAGATCAAGCTATTAAGCCCTCAATCAACTCTAAGTTCGGGATCAAGCCGTGAAATCCTCAATCAAGAAATAAAGCCCTCGATCAAGTCAACATTCAAGATCAAGCTACAAAGCCCTCAAGCTGTCTTAAACTCTCAAAGTTTGAGATCAAGATTGTCAAGCTCTCAATCATATCAATTTTGAGATCATGCCTTCAGGCCCTCGAGTCAACTTATAGAAGAAAACAATACGAGAAGATCCTAGAGATTGTAATTCATTCTTTTCTAATATAATAAATTATATTTATCATTAGTTTTCTTCTCATGTTAATTTTGTAGACTTGAAATTTCTTTGCGCATGGTAGTAATAGGTAATTTTAAATATTAACATGAAAAAAATAGAGAGGAAATGGCTAAGTGGATTATTAGAGATAATTACCTTTCGTTATGAGGTGAAGTTCCAATTTAGAACACACATACACAATGCCGTAAACAACAATTTGAAAAGAATCCTAGAAGTACTTTGAAAAGTGATATTAAAAGAATGTTAAGGAAGAGAAAAATTAATTGATAGCTCTCCCACAATTCTTGGGAATTTTGGAGAAACAAATGCTGCTAGAAAAAAGGATAGAGGCAGCATTGGTGTGGGAATCTATTCCAAGACATATATGTCACGGTTCCTTACTTTGACAGGGTACAAATATTTAAATTTGATATTTTTAGATACTTTTTTAGACCTATTGCCAATACTAAGTAGCAGTAAAAAATGGGTATCCATTTTTCATGATATTATGCATGGATCGGGTCTATTATAGTGAATTCTTTAGAAAAATTTGCGTCTTCCACAATGGAATCTGATAATTGAGATTTTGAGTAAGTTTTTACATAATGTTCTTCTGTCCAAAGAAAGGATCATTGAAATAATGAGTCACCATTGATATCAACACATCTGAGATCGCCAAATGTTCGAGAGTTCCTCTATTTAACCCTTTTCCTTCATTGACTAATTGTAAAGTTACTCTTAATTCCGATTTAGGGAAAACAATTACAAATGAATATTATTTTGTATCATTGCCTATTGTATAGATATAAATTGGCATTTATAAAAATGAATAGTTTTCAAAGTTTTGAACACCCTAGGATAATTTTTAATTGTGTCCGTGAATTGCCAAATTAAATGTTCAATGGCTTTTCTGACAAAATTTTAACCATTTCTTTTGATAATACTTCAAATAATACCGCAAAGTATGGCTATGTTAAAAGATACTTTTAAACCTATTTTAGGCGGTGAATTATTTCATAATAAATGTGTATGTCATATACTTAATATTTGTGTTCAAGATGACTTAAAAATCGTTGATGATATTATTACTACAATTAAAAATTCCATTTACTTTATACATTCTTCTAATTCACGTCAACAAGATTTTAAACTACTTTATTTGGAAAATCGCGTGAAATTTAAACGATTTAGATTAGATGTATCCACTAGATAAAATTCTACTTGTCAAATGTTATCAAGTATGCTTAGTTATGAAAAATTACTTTATGCATTCTATAACGACCATATTAGTTCAAATACTAATACTTATTTAGCTGAGGATGATTTCGAAAGAGCTAAAGTAGTGGTTGCAATTTTATATGCATTTGCTACCAATTTTTATACCCTACTTATAAACCTTCCTTTTATCATGTTGTTTTGTCTCAGCTAACTATTATTAAAGTTGTTCTTTTCAATCATAAAAGTGATATTTATTTTTACGATATGATTGTCACTATGGAAGATAAATTTGACATGTATTTTGAAAATATTCTATTGTTGTATTATTTAGCTTTTGGTATAGATCCACATAATAAAATTACTAAGTTGAAAGAATTCATAGATCATTTTATTAATCATAGTGCCAATTATCATACAGACAAAGATAGCATCATTGAATCAACTGAAAAAAGGTTTTTATGAATTATATTCAATTTACCAGGAAAACTCCCTCACACGACAAAGTGTATCTTCTAGTTCTTCCACACCACAATCACAATTTATTTTTCCTAACATAAATGTTAGCACCCATTTTGATCCTTATCAACTTTTCACTGCAAAAAGACCAAGAACCATTGATAATGATGAAGCTTCTTGCTATTTGAGCAATTGATGTGGCGTAATCTAAGTATCTAAATTTGCACACTCTTTCTATCAAGTAATAAAACCAACTAATTCACTTATACTACAATCTGCACTCCTACAAGTATGCGGGATAGATTAGTAGCTAGTAGTAAGAGGTATCAATCCAATGAAGATGGCTTGGCAATTACCAGGATTATGAGGATATGAGTATTATCTAAACAATCGATTTAAAGTTTACTTTAGCTAAGATAACAAGTAAACAAGTAAAATGATAAAAAATAATTAAATTAACAACTAGATTAACACAATTAAACAAGAGCGATTGGGTTATGGTTATGATTCCTTTAACTAGGTGGAGTCTTCCAGTGGATTAATATTCAATGGGTACAATTGAGATTTTCCTTCCAACTACGAAGCAATCTCTTGGCCCAGTTCATAGTTCTAGTCTAATATACTCATGGAGTTCTAGGAAATGATTAAGGAAGTTAGCATCTTGGCCCGACTACTAACTAACCTAATCATGTAATAAACTCGTCTAAGTATTAACACGCAACACTCATATGTTGTGTTACAACCTCACAAACATGGTTCAAAGAAGGATCCTTTCCCTCTCACCAACCATTCCAAACCATTTACTACAAGTCAAATGTCCATCATTTACAAGGAAAATTTTTAGATAATTTGATTTGATTTAAAGATAAGGGTAGGCATTTCTTTGGACGTTTGAGCCTTTCAAGCCTACAGTTACTGTAAAATTTATCCCTAGAACCCTATTTGAGCCTTAAATTGTTTTGAATGTATAAAAGCACCATTCATTTTTTTTTTCTAAGTCATTTTTTTTATCTACCTGTTTGAGTTATCCAAAACGTCCCTTAAGAGCTTTAACGCCACATAAATTGCTATGGGGATATAAGAATGGAAGGTAATTGTTGGCCCCAAAGCAATCTAAGATGGGGGGTGAATTAGGTTTCTAAAACAAATTACTATGCAAAATATGCACTTGTAAAATCTTTTGTACTAACACGTAATTTGATAGAGATAAAATCACTTAAGCTTATGAAGTATAGAAAGGGTAAAAGAAAGGGATTAGACAAACAACACTTCCAAGCTACCAAGCTTGAAGTGTTAATCCACTAGAATGCTCCTCAAATTTGGTGAGCCAAAAATCTCAAATGTACACAAAGTAGAACAATTCTTGCTCACACTAATTCTCTTTAGTTGAGCCAAGGATTTTACTCTCAACCTCACTTTTGTACAAGATTATTACTCCACTCAATATTTTTGAATAGCACTTCTAAAGTACACACTAAAAAATATTGCTCAATAGCTAATTTGCACTCAAATTACTTTTCTTCTTGCTTGTATTCAATGTGTAAGGTGTTTTTACATTTTGATCAGATTTTTAATATATTGGTGCAATAAATTGGGTTGTAACCACCTCCCAACGGCTCAATAATAAATGCTCAAAAAATTAGCTATTATAGGTTTCGGACGACCGATGTTATTGTTGTGCGTCCGACCCATCGTTCGATCTTTAATAAAAGCGAATAGTGGATACCATTCAGACGGCCGAGCTTGCGTCTTATAACTCCGTTCCATCGTCCGAACCAGGTGTGTTTGAAAGTTTCACACATTGGATGGTGTATTGTGTTCAAAAGGTTTAATGCCGAACAGGGAATTGTTTCTTTCGGACAGTTAGTTTCGTTCGATGTAAGCTTCTTTCGGACAATTGGATGCGTCCGTTGCAAGTGCTTAAAATTCTTGATTCTGCCTTACTTTTTCGGACGGAGATACGTCAGAGGAAGATTCCTTCAGACACACCTGTGCGTCCGTAGTAGATGCTCAAAAAACTTGCTCTCTGTCTGATCGTTAGAATAGTGAATTGCATTTGTGGCAATCTTGATCGGACGAGCTTGTGAGTCCGAGAAATGTAGTGTTGTTCGGACAGTGTACTATTGAAAGCTCTGATTCCAGTAAATGTAATAGCAGTCCTGCACAGCTTAGGTTAAGAGGTAAAATGCATTTGTCATCATCAAAATAAGGTTTGTGGATCATCAGTAGTTGTATGAGAATGTTTGAATGAATGGTGTACAGTTTAAGCTGTCTGAAAGGGCTATTTAAAAAAAAAAAAATCTTGGCCATTGCAGGTGGTGCCCATCACTAGCATCAGCATTGGAGTATTGCAGGTGGTGCCTATCACTAGTACCTACATTGAAGTGTTAACAGGTAGTGCCTATCACTGGTACCAACGTAGCTATTTTTTGTGAGTAGTGCCTATCACTGGTACCCGTGTTGGGGAAAAAGAAAAGAAAATGGGAGATATTTTTAAGGTGTTGGTGAGTAAGGATCAAATTGAAAAAGTAGAATTTCACTTTGCTTGTTGCACAAAATTTTTATAAGTGTTTGGTTAATTAAGTGTAGGGTTACTTCTTTGAAGGATGGGTGTTTCAATGTTCAAAAACAAGTTTTATGTTAATGAGGCGCACATTAATTTAAAACTTTTTTTCTTATTTGTTTATGTTTCTTCCCTTCTCTGTCGGCCAAAACCCTAGCCTTATGTTACAAGATAAAAGTCCTACCTAATTTAAGTCGAGTCAGTTGTCTACATTAGTGGAGAAGCGGTATGTAAAAAGAGTAAGGTATGGAATGTTTAGAAAAATTCAAAGGGTTTGAATGATTTGATCTAAGTGTCTAAAAGTTATTTCTGTATGGCTATGCACACATCTACACTGGAATTCATGTATTGGGATTTATTATCATTTGACAATTTTTCTTATGATGGTTTGGTTCTTGGATATTTATATGCATAATTGATAAGACGTGTTGAGTATATTTGTGATTTATTTCTATGTTTTGCTCGAGGACAATCAGAAATTAAGTGTGTGGTAGTTGTTAAACTCGTAAATGTCGTATATTTTATTTACTGTTTACCTCAATTTTGGTGATAAATGAGCAAGAATTGATTAATTATGTGCTAAAATGGTTTATTTTGAGTTTTGCAAGGTTTGAGTGAAGAAAGAGTCCAAATTGATCGCAAAAGTGGAGGAAAACTGCAAAATGGAATTTCGTGCACTGGTGAGGAGCGATTCTGACACAGTTTGGTGGATTGAGCACAACTTTCTTTTCTCCGAGCTTGGTGATTCAACACTTTTGGAAAGTTAAGACATAGTGCTACAACTTTCATGTTTTGAGTTTTTCAAATTCAGCTTGCAACGTGGTTAGAATCAAGGACAAAGTTGAAGCTATTTCTGCCTCTAGCGCCCAAGCGCTGCAATTGTGTAGCGCCCAAGCACCGATTGATGAATAAGTCACACAAATTTGTTTATTTTGTAAGACAAGTCATCCCATGGGCTCGTTTGCGTGGGAAATCATGTACTTATCCCAGAGCCCTAAAACCTTGATGTATCCCCTATAAATAGCCCATTATGAGGGGAGTTGAAAAGGAGATAGTAGCTATTAGTTAAATTTGACATTAGAATAGAAATTCATTAGATTAGACTAGAGTTTTCTTTATTCTTAAGAAAGATTGAAGAGGAGATTCAAGATTGACAACCTTGGAGCAAAAACTTGCGATTTTTCATTAGAGAAGCATTCTTAAACCTTCTTAATGTTTTCTTATGTTATTTAGGAAGTAACCTTCTTGTTTTATGGTTCTTTTATCATTTAATGCTTTATAGGGTTACATACTTTTCCTTGCTTACAAATTTAATGCTTTCTTTACTTGCTTTCATAGATTAATGGTTAGACTAGTTTATTTGCTTTTGTAGATTAATCATAATTTTAGTTCTTAGATTGATTTAGTCAAATCTCTTCCATAAAGATTTCTTCAAATAGCGTTTGAGTCAAATAACCTATAATTGCTAAGCCAATCCTTGTGGTTCGACCCCTATTTTCACTGTATACTATTTATCCCGTACACTTGCAGTGCACATCTAGTTAATAGTTGGATTAGGATATTATAATTTTATAACTAGATATT
This sequence comes from Cinchona pubescens, assembly GCA_025175665.1. Taxonomy (NCBI): domain Eukaryota; kingdom Viridiplantae; phylum Streptophyta; class Magnoliopsida; order Gentianales; family Rubiaceae; genus Cinchona; species Cinchona pubescens. Next base: position 1,460,108 of record JANKKI010000133.1, read on the forward strand.
TTACGTATCAAGTTTTTTGTGCCGTTGCTGGGGATTGGGTCTTTGGCAATATCGGTATAATTTCACCAGTATACTACTTTGAAGTGTAAATTAGTTTTATTTGTTTTAGTTTCGTTCTGTTTTTTCAATATTTTGAAAAAAAAAATGAAAAAGATTTTCCCTTCAGCTAGTTTTGGTTTGTGTCACTTTTATTAAAAAAATCCAAAAAGATTTTCTCTTTTAGTGGATAGTTTTGGATAGCTACTTGTCTAAATTCTCCTATTTTTGTTGTTTGTGTACTTTTGTGTTAGTACTTGCTTTTGTATGTTGTTTTTGTGTTGCTCTTATAAGAACATGCAAGGAATGAATTGGAAAAAGTCATGCCAAGAATATTATCATCCTTATAACTGTGGAGGCATGACTAATGAGCATATTTCTTATGATTATCCTCCCTACTCTTATGATTATCAAACGGGATGGTCAAAGTATCCAAATTCTTTCTCAAGTTACCAAAATTATCCCTATTCTTTCCCTACAATCATAGAACCTTTATATGAATCAATGGAGCCTCAATTCTTTCACCCATCAATCCAAGAGTATGATGAGGCAAGATCAATGGACTTGTGGATTGGAATTCAAGAACTTCGAGAAGAGAGTGCTAAACTTTGAGAAGAACAAGCTCTACTTCTAGGAATAAGATAACTAGATTCCGTGAAGAGAAAGCCGTATTCAACAATCGGTTACAAGACCAACTTTTCAAGATTCCAGGAGTGAAAAATGGTGAAGAACATTGGATTCCAACCTCCCTACCAATGGGAGAAGAACCGGTTCAAAAAGAACAAATTGAAAATATTTTTCAAGAAATCGGTTCCCAAGAGTCTCATGAAGTTGAAGTTACAACAACTGAAACACTCAATGTTTATGTAGAGGAATCACCAACTTTCCCATTATATGAGCGGGAGTTTGTCCCCGTTACACCAAAGGAGGTTCTATTTGGGGTGTTCGTAGAAGTAAAGCAGGTTTTAGAAGTGGTGGAAGAAGAAGGATATACTCTAGAAGAGGTCGGAGAGACACAATCTATTTATTCCGAAGCTCAATTCCTTGGGAACTTCGGATATGCTAAGCAGTGGAGCACATTTATTAGGGTTAGAACATCCTCGGCAAGCCTCCTTGGCTTTACTATGGGAGTATTTTTTTTAGTAAAATTCTGTTTTGTTTATTTATGCTTTAATTTATTATGTGCTTTAGTTTAAGAACCCGGTGGAGTAATAAAGGCTTTAAGCCTCATAATTAGTTAAGTTTATGTGTTTCAGATTGTGAATTACTTCTAGTTATTCTTGTGTAGCTGATGATAGTGATGGTAGATTAATCAAGTATAATTTTAAGAATTTCACAAGTTTTAACTCGCCTCATAAATATTTATCATGGGATATTCTGCACCAACCGTTCTTCATTGCCAAAGAAGTTTTTCCTTTCCCTCTTTGTTCTTTTGATTTCTATAACATTGGGGACAATGTTTATTTCAAAGTGTGGGGCGGGAAGTTTTTATAATTTCTATTTGCTTGGTGGTTTTTTTATTCATTTTGTTCAATTTTTTCTTTCATATTTGTAGCTTAGCTTTTGATTTGAGATCTTTTGGAATTTTTGAAAATTTTGTTCAAAAATTGCTTAGCATGTTTCTTTTATTTTCTACTCGATAATTTTTGAGCCATGCTATGTTCTCATGAGTAGGGTAGTCGGGGTTAATACTTTTTTATCATAATTTCTAATTTTTGAGTACTAATAACCCTACAATGTTGTAGCTTTTTGGAACTAAGAGATAATTGTGTATATTCACTTATATTGCACTTTAGACACTTGTTTTATTAAATTTTTGAGGTGAAATTTTATATAATTTGATTTGATTTAAAGATGAGGGTAGTTATTTCTTTGGACGTTTGAGCCTTTCAAGCCAACCGTTATTGTAATATTTATCCCTAGAAACCTATTTGAGCCTTAATTTGTTTTGAAAGGGTAGATGCACCATTCTTTTTTTTAAGTCATTTTTTATCTACCGTTTGAGTTATCCTTAATGTCCCTTAAGAGATTTAATGCTGCATAAATTGTTAAGGTGATGTAAGGATGGAAGTCAGTTGTATGAAGAATGTTTGAACGAATGGTGTACAGTTTAAGGTGTAGGGCTGTTTAAAAAAAATTTGTAGACCATTGTAGGTAGTGCCCGTCAAAAAATCACTGGCACCTGCATTGGAGTGTTGCAGGTGGTGCCCATCACTAGCACTTTCATTGAAGTGTTAGCAGGTAGTGCCTATCACTGGTACCTACGTAGCTATTTTTTGGGGGTAGTGCCTATCACTAGTACCCTTTTTGGGAGAAAAGAAAAAATAGGAGATATTTTTACAAGGTATTGGTGAGTAAGGTTGAAATTGAAAAAGTAGAATTTTACTTTGCTTTTTGCACAAAATTTTTATGGGTGTTTAGTTAATTAAGTGTGGGGTTACTTCTTTGAAGGATGAGTGTCTTAATGTTCAAAAAAAGTTTTACGTTAATGAGGTGCACATTAATTTAAAAATCTTTTTCTTATTTGTCTATCGTTTTTTCCTTCTTTGTCGGCCAAGACCCTAGCCTTACGTTACAAGCTAAAAGTCCTCCCTAATTTAAGTCGAGTCAGTTATCTACATTAGTGGAGAAATGTAAAAAGAGTAAGCTATGGAGTGTCTAGAAAAATTCAAAAGGTTGCTTATGCATGATTTGATCCAAGTGTCTCAAAATTTGTTTTTGTATGGCTATACACACACCTACACTATAATTCTTTTATAGGGGTTTATTATCATCTGACTATTTTCCTTGTGATGGTTTGGTTCTTGGTTATTTATGTGGACAATTGATAAGATATGTTGAATATGCTAGTGATTTATTTCTATGTTTTGCTTGAGGATGATCAAAACCAAGTGTGGGGTAGTTGATAAGCTCGTAAATGTCGTATATTTTATGTATCATTTACCTCAATTTTGGTGATGAATGAGCAAGAATTGATTAGTTATGAGCTAAAGTGGTTTATTTTGAGCTTTGTGGGGTTTGAGTGAAGAAAGAGTCCAAATTGATAGCAAAAATGGAGGAAAATTGCAAAATTGGAATTTCGTGCACCAGTGAGGAGTGATTTTGACACAATTTGGTAGATTGAGAATAACTTTCTTGTCTGAGCTCCAATTGTGGTGATTCAACATTTTTTTCGAAAGCTAAGACCATAGACCTACAATTTCATGTATTGAGTTTTTCAAATTCGGCCTGCATTGTGGTCAAATCGACGACAAATTTCTACTTCTGGTGCCTAGCGCCCAAGCACCAATTGACGGATAAGTCACACAAAGTTGCTTATTTTGCAAGAAAAGTCCTCCTATGGGCCCGTTTGCATGAAAAATCGTGTACTTATCATCTCAGAGTCCCAAAACCCTGATGTATCCCCTATAATGCAGTTGAAAAGGAGATAGTTGCTATTAGTTAAATTAGACATTAGAATAGAAATTCATTAGATTAGACCAGGGTTTTCTTTATTTTTAAGAAGGATTGAAGAAGAGGTTCTAGATTGACAACCTTGGACCAAGAACTTACGATTCTTCATTAGAGAAGCATTCTTAAACCTTCTTAAAGTTTTCTTATGTCATTTAGTTCTCGTTTTATGGTTCTTTTATCGTTTAATGCTTTCTAGGGTTACATACTTTTCCTTGCTTGCAAATTTGATGGTTTCTTAAGTACTTGCTTTCATAGATTAATGGTTAGACTAGTTTATTTTCTTTTGTAGATTATTTATAATTGTAGTTCTTAGATTAATTTGGTCAAATCTCTTCCATAATGATTTCTTTAAATAGCGTTTGAGTCAAATAACCAGTAATTGATAAACCAATCTTTGTGGGTCCGTCCCCTACTTTCACTATGTACTATTAATCCTGTGCACTTACGGTACGTCATCTAGTTAATAGTTGGATTATGATATTGTAACCTTTATAATTAAATATTTTACGTATCAAAGAGTGTCACTTGGGAGTGAACCACTAGGCCTTTTCGATACTTGTCTAGCCACTTGCCCCAATTGTGTCTCCAAATTCTATATGTAGGCTCCTTGATTTCATGAAAATGCCTCGTGGTCTCTCCTAAGAGCTTCATTCTCTCTCCTCACGGTTTCACTTTCTTTTCAAGCCATCTCGCTTTCCCTTCTTAGCTCTTCTAGTTTCCTTTTGGTCTTTGCAAGTTGAGCAATATTTATATCTTTTGGTTCTCTTTGGAAAGGTCTACCACTCATCAGGGATTATTGATTTCAGGTGGTTGACAAGAGGTACTATCTTGGTAATTTTGGAAGTTAGATTAAAAACATCTTTGGTTCGGTGGTTGGTATGGTCTAGATAATAAGGCTTGATTGTTGTAATTAGATTGGTTGGTATTTTGAGATGATTGGCCACCTCATGAGAAATTGGTGGTTCCTCCAAGATGGATTATAGGTGTTTTCATAGTAATTTGGTTGGGTTTTAGATGATGAAGCTTGGTTGCTCACATAGTTTGCTTGCTCATTACCTATAGGTATCCAATCACTTGTACATCGTCCATTTAGGTGATTTCCCAAACAAAAGTCACACATGAATGGCATTTAAGGTTGAAGTGATACAGCATTTACATTCCTAATATTCTCCAATGCCCATGTGAGGTTGGCCATGATATTTGTCATCATGCTATTTTGGGCCAACAATGCATCATTATGATCAAGTATTCTGTAAGACTCCTCTTTGGCCTTGAGGCGGGTTTGGAGTATGTGGTTGCACAATGGGGGGTATTGCCAGTCCATGTTGATAATATTTTGATGCCATAGTGTTCAACAATCTTTGAGTTTTTTTGGGCATCTTGAAGGATAGGGATCCACCAGTCGATGCATCCACTATAGATTTGGTCTCTTGGTAAAGACTATTGTAGAAGGTTTGAAGTTCTAAGGTGTGGCGTGGACATCGATGGAGCAACTCCCTATACCATTCTCATGCTTTACCAATACCTTTCTTGGTGTCTTTCTTAAAAGAGGTGATCTCATTTCTCAATTAGGCCATCCTTGAAGGTGAAAAGTATTTGGCTAGAAACTCTTACACTAGGCTATTCCATGTTGTGAAGGTCCATTGATCATGGCTTTGCAACCAATACTTAGCTCTATCATGCAATGAGAATTGAAACGCCCTCATTCTCACACATTTCGGATGAACTCCGTTGAATTTGAATGTATCTAGTACTAATCCTTAAAGTTCATCAAGTGTGTGTAAGGATCCTCATTGACATCACCCGCAAACATGGCATGAGCTTGCAACATTTGAATCAATCCCGGCTTGATCTCAAAATTATTAGCTTTGATAGACATCTAATGCTTGAGTCAGCCCCATCAAAGTTCGACATGGCATAGTCCCTCAATGGCCTATCATTACTGTTCATCCCATTTCCTCCGTTACTGCGATTCTCTATGCCATTATTATCAATTCCTTCTTCTTGACCATCATTCCTATTGTTTTCCTCCTCCATCCTTTTATGATTTAGTTCATCTATCATTGTGAATGCTTCTTGTGTTTGTTGCAACCATTTATTCTTGGGAATCTTCCTTAATGTTCTTTCTTGTTCTAGGTCGAGGGGTAATAAAACCTCTTTCCCAAGAACCATGCACTACAAGGATCACAACAAGAAACAAGTCAAATTCCCAACAAGAAGCACAAAATGCAATAGTAGAATAATGAGAAGAATTCATTTAAAATTATGAGAACAAAAATTAACTACTATTATGAATAAAAAGTCCAGATTAGCACAATCCTATTGCACCTAATGTCGGCAATTACCATCCTTGGCAACAACTCTTAAAACTTGACATGGTGTAATCTAAGTATCTAAATTTGCACACTTTAACTCAAGTAATAAAACCACCTAATTCTCTTACATCACATCCACAGGGTAAATCAGTGGCCAGTGATAAGGGATAATGTTCCCACGAAGATGGTTTGGCAATTACTTTGATTTTGAGGATATGAGTACTATCTAAACAATGGATTTAAAGTTTAATTTATCTAAGATAACAATTAAACAAGTACAATGACAAAAAAAGATAATTAAATTATAAAAAAGATAACTAAATTGACAACTAGATTAACACAAGTAAACAAGCGGGATTGGGCTATGGTTATGATTCTTTTACTAGGTGGAGTTTTCTAGTGCATTAACATTCAATGGGTACAATTGAGATATCCCTCCCAACTATGACTTATCAATCCCTTAGCCTGGCTCATGGTTCTAGCCTAACATACTCATGGAGTTCTAGGAAATAATTAAGGAAGTTAGCATCTTGCACCAACTACTATCCAACCTGACCATGTAATAAACTCGTCTAAGTATTAACACGCAACGCTCGTTTATTGTGTTAAACTCACAAATATGGTTAAAAAGAGGATCATTTCCCTCACACCAACCATTCCAAAGCATTTACTACAACTTAAATATCCACTGTTTACTAGTTTACCAACTTGGAATCACCTACACGTGTAAAGTTCACATTTTCAAAGCCCAATCCTCTAGTAGTTTAGCTACACATGCTTAACGGAACACAGAATAAAGAAATATAAAGGCAAGTATAGACACTATTACGGAAAGAGCTACAAAAGAAAATCATCACAAATACACTAGCCATGGTGCAAGAAATGTAAAGGAGCATAACAGCGAGAGATATTTATACTAAATGAAAGCTAATAAAGAGACTAGCAATAATTGTGTATAAAGGGAACTCTAAGTTTATATTAACTAAAGAGAGTAGTTTTATAGACAAAAATGCTGAAAATCGAAGAAGAGTAAATGCTACAACTTTTACTAAAAATGGCAAACTTCTTCTAATCTAAGATAACCTTATCTAGACTATCCTAAACTAAAACTCTAGCATCTTTTACTATGTGTTTCTAGATGTACACTTTAAGGTTTTTTGAATTTTCTTAGCCTTCTCAAAAATGGCTAAGATTTCCCTTGTCTGAAATTGTCTGGACTGTCGTGTCAATTTTTCTTTATTGGAATTTGACACCGCAGTGTGGAGCTTGAGGTGATCAGGGTTTTGGTTAATCAACATTGCAGTGTGGGATATTGTGCAGTGGAATTCGGCACTACAGTATGGAACCCTTGAAATTTTGAATGGCTTGACACCACTCTATGAGTATTCACACCTTGGATTTTTGGCACCGCGATATGGAGCTTTGTTAGTCTCATACTTGTTCTTCTATTTTTTGTCACATTTAATTGCAGCCTTAGTCCTGGACTTGTTCAATTCTTCAAGTTGTTGTCCCAATTGTATATATTCCTCTAACACCAAATTGTTGCCCTAATTGCAAATAATACCTACAAATATATACCAAAAACCAATAAGTACTATTTGATCATCAATTAGTGCATAAATACTACCAGAAAACCTAATATTACTCTAACACTACCAATATTACTATTAAACATAAATTCAAGTAAAAACACATTAAAGCACCTCATATGGGCCTAACATAATAAAAATGCCATAATTTTGAAAAGTAAAATATCTCTATTTACTAAAGTTATCAACAATCCACCACTAAATGAACGCAAAGTCCTACAAGATTTTAATATTCTTTCTTGGTGACAAAATCGCAGGTGTAATTATCCTATTTTATCTCAAATTGCTCGTGATTTGCTAACCACTTCGGTTTTTACGGTTGCATTGGAAAAGTGCTTTTAGTGTAGATGGAAGAGTTTTAGATGAAAGAAAGGATTTGAATGACACTTGCCACTTTGAAGATGGTGGTGTGCTTAAAAGATTGGTTTGACACCGAAGAAAGAACACAAGGATTAATGATGCAAGACTAGGACGATGATAAATGTAGTAATTCACCAAATTAATGTATAGATAGGATGTTAATATTGACTAATTGTTTGGAGGTAAGGTTTTATGTTCCCCTCCTTATGTACGTAGTAAATAGTTCATTTGTTTTTTTTTATTTTTTTTATTTCTTAGATTAGTTTTATAACTGATAGCTATTTGGGGGTAAGGTTTAACTTTCCTCTCCTTGTACTTTTTTACCAATATTAATATATATGGTAGGGGCCTATGCTAAACCCTCATCCATCTCAAGAGTTTTTTGTTTCCTAATTACATACTTTTACTCTATGATTAATAAAAAATCAGTTATGATAATAAGTATTGACTTATACTATCAAGTAATAACTTTGTCTAATGAGTACCAATTTGGAATAATAAAGTACTAACAACTAATAACTTGTCCTAACTACTCAGTTATAACTTAATGAATTATTATTGAATAATAAGTAAGCATATCTAAAATAAATACTAAATTTGAGTTATTAGTTTAAAAAGAATAAGTAAAAATTTTGAAATAAGTAAATACCGTGATTATTAAGTACTAATTTTAATTTATATAGGTAATAACATTGAATAATAAATAAAACGTTTTCTAATAACTAATATTTTTTTTTCTCTTGAGTTATAAAAAATGAACTACTAATAAGTAATTACTTCAATTTCAAATAGGGTTAATTTCACTTTACTCCTTGAACGTTTAAGGTCACTATCACTTTAGGTTCTAACGTTCTTTTTAGGCACTTAAGTCCTTTCGTTAAATCTAACTGAACCTTTATTATCCTTTTGACAAAAATACCCTTATTCTCTTCTTTGTTTTTTTTCCTCATTTGCTTGATTCATTTTTTCATCTCTCCTATTTTATTGACATGATTTAATAGATTTTTATCATTCATCACCATGTCTTAAATGCTAACTTCATCTCTATTTATGGAAAGAAAATGAGATATTTTAGGTGTCACGGAAAAATTTGTTCACACATTAATAATTTGAGGGTAAAAATGTCATTTTAGGTAAAAATTCTAACAATGTTAGCTTTGACAGTTAGTCCAAGGACTTTAGTGGCTAAAAAATAATTTTAGAGATTAAAGTGATAGTTACCCTAAACGTTAACGAGGTAAATTAAAATTAACCCTTTCAAATAATAAGTATTAGTTTGGACTTCACTTATTAACTAAGATTATTAATTAATTATTTTAAATAGAATTTGATTTAGTTTTGAAATTGAATAAATTTCATTTCAATTTATCGTGGACAAGCCAGAGTGGTAAGTCGACCAATTTGGGGGCCAGTTCGTGGGCAGGCTAGCGTAGTCTAATCCGTGGACCTGTTTAGGGGCCAGTTTAATTAGCCAGCCATTAGTCGAGGGCTGGTTTTGGGCCAAGGAATTCTCATTCCAACCCGTCCTGGCCTAGCCTCCATCTAGGAGGCAAGCCAGTCCACCGTGGTACGTGGCAAGGCTTGGCCCGGCCCTTGCCATGTCTACCTGGTGTGTTTGGCTTAAAGAAAAGTATAAATGGAACAAATTCAGTATTTCCTAATTGGACATCAAGTGCGTTGATCCAGAAAAAATTTAATCCCCAAAAGTGTGATGTAAAAATTGAAATCAATTAAGGCAAATAATATTCACACACCTTTTTTAACCTTTTACACAGCTCTATCTCTTTTTAACAAGCCAAAGAACTAAAAACACATCATTAACACTACTACATTTCTGTATACCTAAAGCATCCTTGTTTCTAGGATTACACACTAGAATACTTTCATCTCTCATATTTTTCTTTCATATGCATGGTTATTTAATAGGATTAATCTTTTTACATTGTTGGTGTATAAATTTTTTTATACCATCAAACTTAAATAGATGACATGTGCAAACATAGCATTTGAAACCATGGTTACTTGTAATGTAGCTAAACGGATGGATCAGAACATAAAAAAAAAATTACACCAATAGTGTATGAAATATTAATTTTATTAATACTCTTATAAATGAAAGAACGGACGAATTCTAAAACGTAATTGTGGGGAAAGATGTAGTGGTGTTCGGAGGGATCTTTTAGGCAAATAGAGTGGTGTCATTAAAGGATTTTAGACTTTTTGACTTGTTGAAAGGGATAGAGTTTTGTAAGAAGCTAAAAAAAGGTGTGCGAATATCATTTACTTTAATTAATGTTGACTTAGATGAAGTGACTAATAGTAGTATTGTCAGTTAGCTGTTAATAGTCTTTTATAGCTTTATCGTGTTTTGACTTCTAAAAAAAAAGCTTTATAGTGCAGCAACAATCAATGGAGGGAAAATATCAGGTGTTTTTGTGATCTTTCTCATTAGTCTCTTTGTAATTCCTCCTCATTCATTCCATTCAATTCACTCTTATCAACAAAAATTCCTTAATTTCATTGGTATTGTTTCTCCATTTTAGTTTCAGGGCTAATACCTTATGTGGTTTAGCAGTTTATTTATTAGGACCCTCTTATGGATTAAAAATCTACAAACGCTACCTGTATTTTCAGTTTAAATGTTCTATGGATGGAAAACATCACTAGTAACGGTGCTGTTATTATTCAACAAATATACCTTACTAATTATACAAATTTCCCAGTGTCTTTTTTTTTTTTTGTTTTGAAAACTAATTTGTTATCCAAAAATATTTGATTTCTGAGGGAATGAAAAAGAAAAAAAAAAAAAAAAAAAAATGAAAAATTGGAAGAAAAACTGATTTTTGAAGAAACCAAATCGTAAAATAAAATAAAAATATATTTTCCCTTGAATTTTTTTTTTCAATTTTAAACAAAATTAGCATTAGACCCCTAAAATATTTTACAAATTATAAAATTGTCCTCAAATATATGCCTAGTCTTACTACAAGACTAAAATAATTTAATCAAAATTTTAGTAGTATGAATTCACCATTTCAAAACATTTTTTCAGCTCTATTTCTCATTATATGACCCTGTTGTTTGTTTGTCTTTTTTTTTTTTTTTAATCTCATCTTTGCATTCCAATGTATCTCATGTACTATTATAGAAGTTATGTTTACATTATTATTTTTTTTCATGACAATTGTTTATTAGCTTATTCATGTAGAAATATCAACTTAGTTACATAGAAGTATCATTTTCTTTTTGAATAATTGATTGTTTTAATTATTAGGGGTTCATAGTTCCACTTCAAATTCAAGTAAGGTAATATATTGTCTACTTATATTTTCTCGTTAAAAAATTGTAATCTATTATTTGTTTAAGACCTTAATTTGACTATTTTATTAATTAAAAGTACATAACATGTTTACAATATGTAGTATAAATTATTTACCAATTTTCTGTTAATAATTTTTTTACTATTTAAGTTTTTTTTACGGTAATTTGTGCATGATTAAATATATTATATGATTAGGTGTTAGGTGTTAGGGTGTTTATTAGTTGCACAATTAAGTTAGCAATGCTCCAAAACAATTTATCTTTCGTTCTTAAAAAAAGCCATAAATAGAATTTTAGTTAATAATGGAAAATTATGTTTATATTAAAATGTTATTTTGTACAATTATATTTTAATACAATATTTTTTGACGTGTGACTTGGAGGTCAAGGGTCCAAAAATCTTGGTCTCTTGTGAAAGTTACAAGATAAGACCGCATGTTATAAATCTAAAGGTTCGACACTTCTACAAACTTTGCACATAGTGGGAGGTTTAAGAACCATATTATCCCTTGCCATGTACTTTTGCCCCTCCCTCCTCTCATCATCTCTTTTCCTCTACCCACCACCCCTTATTCTTTCCCTAGTACCTCCCACTACCCACCATTCTCTCCATTCTTCCTCCTACTCACCGTTCTCTCCATTCTTCCTCCTGCCACTCTCCACTCCTCCCTTAATCCCTATCTTGCCACCCTTCTCCCTCTGTTAGCCGTTCAAATCTCTCCCACCCTAGCCCTGTCCCATCCCTATCTTACCTCACAAGAATAGTATTAGTATCAATGCCTTGTTTACTTTTTTATTTTATTTAAATTGGCCTCAAAATTTTATAAAATTTTATTTGCTCCAAAGTTTTGTAATTCAAAAGGGGTAATTTTGATGAAAAGTTAAGATTTCAAAAATTTCATGACCAAGTGCACAATTGGCTCGAGTGCCAATCATATTCTACTACTAGAGGTATTTTCTATTTGTTGGATATTTAAACCAAAAGCACTAGGGGTATTTTTAGATTTTTAAAATATAAGGAGGTCAAAAAATAATGAAACCACAAGGGATGTAAGTGACATTTACCACTATTCTTACAATTCATGGTTGGATCTTTAATATCCACAAAAGTTCCACATCAATATACTTTTTTTTTTTTGTCAATTAACTGACCATTAAAACCGATCAGCTAAATTCTAGAGCCTATTAGTGTTATTTAATCTTTTACTTTGTATTTAATATTTTTAGAAATTTTATTTTTGTTTCTTACTCTATTTTGCCCTTCATTGTTTTTTTAATACTAATTGTATTCTTTTTGGTTCTTTAGTTACTAAATGCTTAGATATTCTTCTTTTAAATATTTTGTAAAACAAAAGTAACCAAATCAGAAGATTCACCTCGTCTACAAGTTGCTTTTATTTTATTTTCATTTTAATATAAAACTAGTCTAAAGTATTTCACTTTTTTGGCTTGAATTTTATGCTAATAATGAAATAAATTTTTTACAATGATCTGTTAGATGCGATGGAAATTGTTAAAATCATAATTTGCTATGATCTCTAGTTGCTTGGAACAAAAATTAAATATTATAAAATAGAGCTTTCTCCTTGTATTACTTTACTAATTTGTTTTGCTTTTTTCACTTTTAAGAAGATTTATAATTAAAATATGATGAATCCAATTGTTGCACAATTTATACACGCAAGTGCATGTATCGTTACAAGTATTAAAATGATAAGTAGAGATCGTTCCTAGTAAAACTTTGTCTTAAACTTACTAAGTACTAAAATTATTGCAACTTAACTCTATGAGCAAACATTCAATATTTGAGTGGTAAAGATAATGAATAAACAAGTAAATTAAACAAACAAAACAGATGAATAAATAATTCAAATGATAAAAATCTAGGGTTCAATTGTCAATCAATACTTTATTCGAATATCTCATCTCTCTTCTCTTCCAATTACAAACTTGGGTTTTGTTAACCTAGGGTTCATATGCATTTATAAGATCCTTTTGAAATCTTTTTGTTTATTTATGTATTTATTTTTTATTTTGGCCTAACCCTAATCTTGGCTACCTAAGGCATATAGGTATAAGTTTATTCTATACACTAAGTAATTTATTCAATCATGCAAATAAATCGAACAAAGGTTATTCAAATTTTCTTTAACCCTAACCCTAAATTCCCTTTGGCAAGTTTAATCTAGGTTTCTATATCAATTCAATTAGTGATCAAGCAATTCAAAGTATTAAAATCAAATTTAAATAAACAACACTCATCCATAATCAAGAGAGAGAGAGAAAGATCTATAATATTCAAACCACATATTGAGATCAAATTGAAAACCTAGTAAACTAAATTAATGAACAAATAAAACTACATATATAAACAAGAAAGAGTTTACAATCATCTCGGTAGCAAAGAAAAAGAAGAATAAGGAAGAAAAATAACTCTTGTCAAAAGTCTTGCTCTTCATCTTGGAACTTGGATGTTTGCCACTCCTCTTGATATTAAGCTAACCTAACACTCTCTAAGTTATGTCAAAATTACCATAGCACACTTATTTATAGAGTTTCCATGAGATTGTACAAAGTTTTAAGTCGAAATAAGTCTCAGAAAGTCTGAAACTCGCAGAACCCATTTTGGCCCTTTTTGGTATGGCCCAAGTGCCTCTACCAGCCTCGTGGGCACATTGCGCCAAGAAAACAGTGGATGGGTACCTCTCCCAACCCCATGGGCAGGCTTGCAACCACACTAGTGTGTGTATGCGCCCTTTCTGCTTCATTTTGCTCTGTTTGACCCCCGAAACATTTCAAGAACACCAACAAAAACACATTCAAACACATAAATAAATGTACTTAACCACTAAGAATACATAAATCAACATTTCTGACTATAAACCCTAAAATAACCAAAATATCCCTATTTACTAGACAAGGCACCTTAAAAATGATTAAACCTTAGTTAGAATCCACGCAAATAACTCTTTTTAGAGGGTTAACACCAATTATGTCTTATACTTCGTTGTTCAAAAGTCTTTTTTTTTTTCCAATGAGATAATTTAGTAAAAGGGTTGTTTGTTTAATCATATGTAATTGAATTCGTGTATTGCTGTAGATTAAAGTTTATGCAAGTATCTAAATTATATCATAAAGTATTAGAGTTTTGATAGTAGAGAACTATATATAGTTGCTTTAATTGATACATATTTGGGGGAAGGGGGAGGGAACATGGTATTTAAATTGTTTTATATATATGTGTGTATTATTTCATGGGTGCTTTTGTCAATATTGGTTAAGAAAGAATAATTATAGAATGTTTAAAAGGATATCTGAATGGACTACCAAAATTATTCACAAAAAGTTATGAATAAATTAAGGGAAACAACTACAACAGTCTTTGGACTTTACTAAAATAATAAAGGTTTTTAAACTTTAATTTACGTCTTTTTAGTTCTTCAACTTTTTTATTTATGCTAATTTGTTTCCTAAGTGGTGGTGTGCTACCCATAACTACAACTTTTGCTACCTTTCACTGGTCTGTTCAAGGGCATAAGGGGTTTTTTCATTAATGATGGCCACCTTATAACAAAAAATAAAAATAAAAAATATTCTTCAAATAAAAAAGCAAATCAGTTTGACAGACGCCAAAAACTTGTAGATTTTGACAACAATTAAAGGAATGCTACTAAAAGTTACTGCAAAATTGCATCTTAAAAGGTTCATGACTTGATGTTCAGTTGCAATGTGCAGTTTTTAATGACATACCCGTATACCTTTTGTCAAACTGGTCGAAGGTAGCAAAATTGAAGTTATGAGCAACATAATCACTCAAAGACTGAATTGGCATAAAGAAAAAATTTGATAACTAAAAGGCGCAAATTAAAATTCAGGGTCCTTCAGTGCTTCACTGAAAACACCTTTGGGAATTGATTTAATTTGCACCTTTCAACCGAATCTGCATGAGCACTCAAGGTTCTGCATTCAAGGCATTGTCATTAGGGATCTCAAAGCTAGTAACATCCTATTAGACAACAAAATGTGTTGGAATTGGTGGATGAGGAATTATTCTCAATGAACCTTTGAATGGTAATTTGTTTATCAGTTTAGTCTATGTCTGATTAATTATTTTTTTGTACATGAATGAGACATTAATTCAAAAGTGATAAACATTAAAATATTAATTTGTTCAATCAATTTTTTTGTGTTTATGAATTACGTATAAAATTAAATGGATGATCATTCATGTATGTATAATTAATGTTATATTCATGAATTGTAAATTTATATCCATATGAAATTAATGATGTGCTTATTAATTTTGTAAATTCATAAATACTTATATATTTATATCCATGAGTAATTAATGACGTGTTCATTAATTTTGTATATTCATAAATTATCAAAATTCATTCATATGTGATTAATGTACTGTTCATGAATTATGTGTGTTCATGAACTGTAAATGTTCATTCATGTTGTTAATGTCATGCATATTCATTTGTTTCTAAAATTCTATAAATATGTGTAGTATAAAGGAGTTAGGGACACACACATAGATTCAAATTCATGAGTCTTCTTCTTATTCTACTTTTTTTATTGATCTTCTACTTCTACTCTAGAGCGCTAAAAGTCCTGTTTCGTATAGATAAAGTTAAGTATATTCTAAAGTTCACAAATCTTATTAGTAGTGCAAGTTATAATGGTGGAGTTATTAAAATCTTGTGATGTAATTGCATAGAATCCATTTGTACCAAGTGAAAGGGCAATTACGACTTAAAGATAAAGGATTAAATCCTTGGCAACAATTATAGTTAATTAGTTCGCGTTAATCAAATTCACTCTCTTCACCAAGTAAATATTTACTTGTTTAATATTTGTTTCATAGCATATAATTTTATTTAAACAAATATTACATGTATTATCTCATTGTTTTTACAACAAAGTGAAACCAACATAGCATATTCTGTCATGATAAGGATATTTGGCGGTAGTGACTCAAAAGTATAGTTATGAAATTCAGCCTGTCTTGACGGTTTAACCAATCAACTTAGTGAATCGGTCACTAAACTGGGTTAAATTTCTAATTGAACTAGATAAGGAGAAAATCTAGTGGAACCCATTTAACCTGGTGGTTAAATCAGAATATCCGGTCATCCAATCGGTTTTTAAGGAACCCTATGGGTTCCAAAATTAATTAAAAAAATTCTATTCATAAAAACTCGAACTCATGACCTCTTATCAAGAAAAGAGAGTTTTCACCACCAAGCCGATTGTCTAAATAGTGTTTTTGACCTCCCTTTATTTGTGATATCTTTATAAAAATTATCTTTACTCTTTCCCATTCAAATAAAATCAAATATTTTCAACTTCATTTTCAAAATAAAACTTAAATATTTTCAAATTATAAGAAAATAAATTAGATATATCAGAAGAAATCAAAACAAGTAGACATACTTTTATATAATAGACTATTATGACAAAATAACCACTTAATAAATGATGAAAATTATTTTCTATGCATTTGTTATGCATCATTATTCTACAAAAACTTAAACATATCTATTTTAGTCTATTTCATTGTTGCAGTTTTAGAGAAATTAATAATTCTAAAATATTTAAGAATAAATTAAAATTTGGTAAATATGTTTTATAAACATTTTTCAACATATATATTGTATCTAATAATTTAAAATTATTATGTATATTAATTAAATAAAATATATGTGTAACCCACAGATTAAAACAATAACCCATTAATCCACTTTTCGAGTCGAATTTAATAACTACGTTCAAAAGCAAATACAAAAGAATTACATGAACTGAGTAAAGAAAATGCTTCCCATTACGCTACATGATCAACTAACTCTTCTTATTTATATTTAAATTAGTTGTACAATTTCTTGTGTGTCACGATTTAGTGGGTACACTGAATATCTAGTTAGAGGCCTTATCACCATCAAATCAGATGTTTTTCAGTTTTGGCGTATTATTGCTTGAGATCGTGAGTGACAAGAAGAACACTAACAGAGTTTGGACAAGAGTATTTTATTTATTATTCCCTCAATAATATTTTGTAATAATTTTTTAATATATTTACAATTATTATTTTATTCATACACATCACATATCAAAAGTTATTACAATAATTATTCTTAAATATTTCAAATATATCCCATATAATATCTTTTCAAATTAAACCAAAATTTTTGCTCTGTTTGGAATGTAACTTTTTCTATTATTCTTAGAATATTATTCTAACAAGTATTGTCACAAATTTTTTTGATACCATATAGGTAACATAAAAATATGATTATAATGTGTATAAAATAATTATAAAAGATTATTTAAAAAACTAATAAAAGAAATCACCATAAAAAATTTCTAGGTGCCTACCTAGTATGTGGTGGGTTAGAGGGTTGATGGTAAGGAGAAGAGGGCCGAGGCCTGAGGAGTCAGTACCCTTGCAACACAGAAATGAAAATTTTTATTTTGGTTAGAAGTAATTACTGAATATATTTAATCATTGTTTCTCAATTAATAAAAAGTCTATCATTTGGAATGTATGATTTATTTTTTAAATAAGATGAAAATCTTATTTATGAGTCCTCCACTCGCAATAAAAAAACTCTCATTAACTGTGAAGCAATTGTTACACATATCTAGTAATTACTCATCAACCACATAAAATTTTGACACACCAACCGACCACTTTAATGCCTTGGTCACAAGCCCAGGCCACTAAACTTGGTACTAGTGGATAATAGTATAATTTACCATACTCTATTCCTACCGGTTTGACGTGAAAGTAAATATATATATATTTTTTTAATATCAGTTCCTTGTCGGTGCTTAGACACCATGTCTCAATGGACCAAAATTACTAGACTTAGGGTCCGTGTGGTTGGATGTATTTTTTTTTTCTATAAAAATGTACATGAAAAAGTCTATTTTTAATATAATTTTTTGATATTTGAATGTTAAAATGAAAATATTTTAAAATATAATTTTAATATTTTTCATCTTAATTGATTTTAGCAGTATGAGTTAAAAGGTCTTACAAAAATTGTAATAAATATTTTAGAAGTAATTGTGGTCAACAAAAGATTGATTTTATTTAAAATTAAATTATAAAATAATGTAGTGGTAAAATATCTAAATGATTGTTATATTACTGTGTAATCCATAATAAAGAGAAAATGAATGGAAGAGAATTGATAACAAAATAAAATAAAATAAAATTGAGTACATCTATACAAAGTGACAAATAAAAGTCACTGATGTGTCACTAGATCCAGAAAAGAACGAAAGAAATCTGGCCGAGAATCTAAAATTAGGAAGTCGAAATTTGATAAGATCTTGTCACGTGGAATGACTTTGGTAAGTGGCTTTGAATTTATAGTTTTATAAATGATTTTCCAAAATAATTTTAGTAATTGAAGTTACAAAACGTAGAAATTTAAGATTTAATGTCACTCTTAAATTATTTGAAACATAACTTACACTTGCTCTATAATTATGTAAATTATTTTCAATTAGATGAAGGAAATTTAAAAATATTTTATGATGAAAAATATTTTGACTATTTAGTGCCAAAAAAAATTTTAGAAAATATTTTCAACCCAACCAAATAGACCCTTAGAATTACGTCCTTTCATTTTCTTACATCAAGGGTAGACTATGGGTAGGGACGGTTGTCCCACAAGAATTTTGTGAAATATGTAATATAACTGTGATATTCGTTTGACAAGGGTTCGATTGAAAAAAAAAAAAAAATACTTGCCCCCAAGTATTTTTTTTATATGGTCATTGCCTCTAAGATTTTTTTTTTTTTTTGTTTTTTTGTTTTTGGAGGGACTTATCTATTCACATCTGATTATATTCATTTTAACCCATTATTTTGTATTAAGTCCAAGGACTTTTGTGTCTTTTTTGTCCCTAAAAATAGTTTCCATATTGTCCCTAAGTTTAGGTTTTAATTTATTAAAGAAATTTTTGTTCCTAATTTTATATTGAGTTTTGGGGACGTCGAAAATTTATTTATTTATTGAAAATTCTCTTAAAATCTCGTAAATATTTCTGGCAAAAACCCACTTGCACATACCACATTCTATTAGTAGATGGAAACAAACTTCTATTTAGTGTGTTTTTTCCCTTTTTCATCTTAAGTAAAAAGTCTAATTTGTAAAATATATTCACATTTTTTTATAAGTCAAGTATTTTATCTTGTTTTTCAAGTGAAATATTTGGCTTATTATTGAAATACAAGTAAGTTAACCTACTATTATTTTCTATTTTATTTCATTCTAAAATTTGGAATCTATTATTTAAAATTTGCCTCATTTATTAATAATTTATTATAAGTTTAAATAATTGGTTCTTGCCAGCATTTTAGGATTTTTTTAATAACATTTTGTATTATTTTAGATAAATATTTTTGTAATAATTTTTTAGGATGTCAAACTTGATTTCGAGGTCAAGTATACTTCACTCATTGTCTAATTTATTCGAATCGAGCATGAACTCCCCATAACTATGTCGATCTAAGTCGACCTCGAGTTACAATTGAGGTGCTTGATTGAACTTGATTTTGAAGCACTTATACATCTACCGATTTTGTATTTTTGAACATACCACCATTCAATCTCGACTAAACTTACTTACCCTGGACAACTCTTGTTCCCCAAGATCTAACCCTTGCGTTTGTCTCCAGACTCAAATGCAAGTCTAGATCCTAATGGGTTTGGAAAAGAATATAGAAACCCAAACACATACCATGTGGATCTGGGTAATATACGTAATTTCACATAACTAACTCAGGAAATTGTAGATCACATAGTAATAAAATCAAGGAGTAATCTTTTTTAGACTATAATATAATTTTTTTTTTATATAGTACTATGTGAGTAGTAAAGATAATGAAATAAACATGTAAATTAACGAACAAAATATATGAAGAAATAATTCAAATGATAAAAATATATGGTTCAATTATCACTCTACACTTTATTCGAATATCTCATCTATCTTCTCTTCCAATTACAAACTTGGGTTTTGTTAACTTAGGGTTCACATGCGTGTTTGCAAGTTCCGTTTGAAATCTTTTTATTTATTTATGTATTTATTTTTTTATTTCGGCCTAACCCTAATTTTGGCTGCGTAAGGCATATAGTTATAAGTCTATTCTATATGACTGAAAGGAAAGGGACTTAATTAAAATAAAATCTAAACTCTAGAAGCTAATTTGCAAAATTTTAAACAATTGAAAAAAAAAAATGTAAGAAACCATAAAAATTATAATGCCACGATGACAATTAATACAAAAAAAAAAAAGAAACTCAATTAGAACCAATTTAAACTCTAGGGACCTAATTGCAAAACCTACAAAGTTATGGAGGCCAAATAAAATACAATTTCAAAGAAACTTAATCGTCAACCAATGAACCATATCAAAGTTTAGGGATCCAATTGCAATTCTAGAAAGTTTTAGCAGTCAAAAATACAATTTCAAAAAGTTTAAGGTACTAAAATGCAATTACAAAGGGATTTAGGGACTAAAATCTAATTTTAGCAAAGCTTAGGACTAGAATACAATTTTAGCAAAGTTTAGGGACTAAAATGAAACTATACAAAGTTTAGGGACTAAAATATAATTTTAGCAAAGTTTAGAGACCAAAATATAATTTTAGCAAAAGTGTAGGACCAAAATTCAATTTCAACAAAGTTTAGGACCAAAATGTAATTTTAGCAAAAGTTTAGGTACTAAAATGCAATTTTAAAGTTCCAGGCTTGAAATAATTCTAAAAATTAACTAAAAATAAAATATAGCCCAATTCTTTTTTATTGAACTTACCCAAACAGAATTAAACCCAGCATATAAAAATTGTCAAAATCCAAGAGACAAAACAGTAGATATAAGCCTATAATCCATTTAATTAAATATCTCACTGGCCTAATCCAATCAAAAGTGAATTGATCCAACACAAATTAAGTCTATTGCAACAAAAACCATATGGCATATCTCACAAAAATACAACCGAACCAAATCATTAATAAAAGAATGCCCTAAACCCAATTAAATCTAAACTTTTAAGGACTAATTTGGGTATCTTTGAATTTGTTGGGATTAAATTAAAGAATAAGGAAAATTTGGGGGGAAAGGTGCAATTCTAAAAAATTGTCTTCTTCAACCATCAAGTAGCCACGGTTGCATTTTTTTAAAAAATTTTTGTATCTATTTCAAATCTTGTCCAAATCACACGAAAATCGAACGCCTTACTCAGTTTTATGCGCAAAGTACGATTTTGGGGTCAAAACATCTAAAAGTGACTAGAAAATGGTCGAAAAGGCTTGGACAGGTAGGTTTTTCACAATTTCACAAACAAAACTCAGCTATATAATATAAATCAAACACAATAAAAAATATTCCTCACAATGCATATATTATAAATACAGTTTAAATTTATCAAAGACAATAATAAACATATATTAATCAACACCAATAACAAAATTTAAAAAACAATTAAAAATAGTACTACTTGAAAATTGACTACAACAATGAGAAAATACACTTGCTTTATACGAATTTAAATTCAAAATGGTGGCAAATTTTCAATCGTGGCTTGAATCCATCATTCTTGATTTCTCTTTTCTTTTTTTCTTTTTTTTTTTTTAAGAAAGAATTCAGGGAAATAGGAGGAAGTCTCTGATGAAAAATGTCAAAGTCCTTGTTTTTTTTCTAAGAGTGAAAATTGAAAAGGAAGGGGAATTGCAAAATGATAGGAATAATGGGAGAAACGTATGAGAAAGGGAAAAAATGAGGTTGGATGCTGATAAGGGTTATCTTAGTGGGGGAGTTGTGATGAGAATAAAAAGGGAAAAGGGGTATGAGGTCACGTCAGATTGTGTGGGTTATAGGAGAAAGAGTTGAGGATTAGTTGTTGTTGGTTTTTGTAGACTATGAGAGAATAGTATTGGTATGCTATGGTTAATACTCAAAACCAAAAAGACCATCTCATCATTGACTTTAAAAAATGATTATTTTATCCAAAAATACAAAGTTTTGTGAAATTGGTACTTGTCTCAAAAAATCCAAGAAAAACTTAAAAATTTTCCTTAATTTGATCTTTAACGATATAAAAAAAGCATCAAAATTCAGTATCTACAGCTTACCCCTCTTTGTTGAAAGTTTGAAGAGGTTCCAGACAAAGATTGTAGAGCACTGAATTTTGACCAACCTATTTAGCAAATAGATCAAATTGACATTACTTGGATAAGTACGGAAAACTATTGAGGCAATTAGGTGAATCAAAATTTTGAGGAAAATGAAGAGAAAATTTGACTAAAGGTGGATGTTGCCACTGATAGAGGATTCCAATATTGTCATTTCCATTTCTACCACTGTTGTCACTTCCTATTCTATCTATTAATAAAATACAGGGTAAACAAACCTATGCTATGCTTCCATGCTTTTGGCTTGGCCATTTCTACATCCTTGCATCTTTTGAGTATCTTGCACTCTTGTTACAACTTTGAGAGTTGCAAAAATTTTCTGCTAGACGTTTATTTGATTTTTCAAAATTCCAACTTTTGGCACAAGAATGCTTGCAAGGCCCTTGAATTTTATCACTTTGTGTACTCCTCCAAACGTAACTATCGTATTCCTGACAAAGCATGAACATGCCCTTGTTTCTTTTACACCAATGTCAGAATGAAAAGGCACAAGAAAAGAAGACAAAAACAAACATTAAATAATTGACTCAAATTTTTTTGAAATATGAGACATAAACAATAACATTAAAAGACCTGACGTGGACTAGCATAACAATAAAAGTGATAAAAAATTGTGTCCGGATTCTAATTGAGTTGCCTACGTATCCTACCTTGGGAATCAGGTCAAGCATAGCTTAGACTTAAAGGTGGGAATATTTATGCAGGCTTTGAAATGTTATCATAATTTGGGATGCATGTCCTCCTGACGGACTAGTAACAAGGTATATTGTCCTTCCAATGGATGACTTAGTTAAATGCTTAGACTGCTGAGTTAAAACTAAACGACTAAAGAAATTGATAATTTGGGATATTGTCATCCCGACGGACAATTTACTTAAATGTTTAGGCTGCTAAACTGAAATTGAAATGACTTTGAAATTTCAATGCCCAGGCTGGGGGATTTAAATTGACACAACTGAAATTAAATGCTCGAGCTGCTAAGCCGAAATTGAAATAACTTTGGATACTGTTCTCCTGATGGATGATTTACATAAATGTTCAGGTTGTTGAACTGAAATTGAAACGACTTTGAAATTTAAATGCCCAAACTGCTGGATTTAAATTGACACAAATGAAATTAAAATGCTCACACTGCTAAGCCAAAATTGAAATGACTTGGGATACTGTCCTCTCAACGGATGATTTACTTAAATACTCAAACTGTTGAACTGAAATTGAAATGACTTCAGAAAATTTAAGTGCCCAAGCATCTGGACTTAAATTGACACGACTGAATTTGAAATGCTCACACTGCTGAGCTGAAATTGAAATAAGTTAGAAAATTTAAATGTCTAAGATATTGGACGCGCAGTACTGGAAAATGAAAGACATGATTGTATTTTAGAAGTCTAGGCTGCCCGATTTTAATACTTGAAAAGATATAAGTTAAATTTAAATATCTGGGTTTTCGGATAGAAATACATTGAAAGGTTTGGGTTTTGCCAGACTGAAATTGAAAAGAAAAGAATTAAAATTTTAACATTCTGGGTTTCCAGATTGTGATTGAAAAAATAGATATCTAAAGATTTGGTCTATCAGATAGTGCATTAACTAGTATGTCTGGCAGACAATCAACAAGGTTAAGTAAGGAATCAATTAAAATACCACATTGGGATGCAAATTTAGGGAATAAGCTTCTTGGAATGATTTATCCAACCAAACAAAGTGTTAATTTAGTTGATCCTGAAACTAGAGGTGCAGCTTATGCAATGAAAACACGAGAAATTACCTTATATTGAAAACATGGCTATGAAACTGAGCAGTCCTGACCCTGCAATGATCAATCAATTAACAATGCCGCCATGACAGTTTTGATTCCCTTTGCAAACCATATAAACATGAGATTTCATTTTCTTTTGGTTTTTCCATTAGTGTAGCAATGACATTTAGGAAAGCAAATGCATTTCAGACAACCCCTGCCATAACTACTGAACATCATCAGAGTCGAACTCATCCAATAGTGGTGATTTTGGAGTCCTTCTTACTGATCTTGTATTTGCAAATTTTCTAATGACAATAGGGATTGTCTTGATGGCATTTTATTTTAGAAAAATATTGACATAAGCTAAAAAGAAAACCAAGACATATATGCAATAGAAATACATATGCAGATGTTGTTAAAAACTAAACTTAGGTAAAATGCATGTTTCTACCATTAGTCAAAAATGTTGAATAATTTTTTTGACTCCTCTGTCATGTTCATTTGATCTCCATTGGATGTCACATTGCTCAATCTCTAATATTGCAATTGACTGATCAATATTAGGAGAAAATCCTACCTAACCATGGTCAACAACTGTTCTAGGCACCTTCTCAACTTCCCGCTGATTCTGATTGACAGATATTTGCACTCAGATCCCTATCTCAGCGCCCTTGCGAGTTTTCACTAAGACCACTTTTTCTTTTTCTTTTTCGTCTTCTTCTTTTTCTTTGTAATTTTTTTGCTTATTTTGTTTGGTTCTTTTTGGCTTTTTTTTTTTGGAGAAAAGGCGCCATTTTGGGGTTTTACCTTCAATAGAAGGAAGAGAATGACAACCAATCATTGCAGACATGGTATTCCAAACAGTAACTTGTGAAAGAAAAACAGCATTAATAAGATAATCTTCCTTTTAATTGATTAGGAATGATCACATTAACATCCTACCTAACGCTCAAATTTTCCTTTTGAATTATTGCAAAGAGCAAAGGTTGGTAACATTTTGCCTTTTGTAACGGGGGTCAGGTTTGGGTTTAAGAATCGGGTTCAAGTAGCCTAAGATCATTGTTGTCAAAAAATTTCCCCAGTATGAAATATAGATTCTTTTTTTTTTTTGATTTTTTTGCAATACTTATCTATAAAAAACAAAATTTGCCCCAATATTGATGAAGTTTTGTTAGGACTTCACTAGCCCTTTTATCTAGGTACTTCTTGGAATATTGCCTAGTGTGGGGTATGATCTTCAGGAGGCTGTCAAACGAAAATTTTTTCTGAAGGCTCAAAGGGGAAAACTAGGGAAAAAATATGTATAGGGAAAAGAAATATGGCCCGCCGTGGGCCTGCTCTTTGCAGCATTTCAAAAGAAAAATTCTCAAGGTCAAATATAGAATCTTTTTACCATATCAGCATTAATTGATTGAGGAAATACCTGACCATCCATTTCCATGAGAATTAAGGCCCCACCAGATAGTACCTTTTTAACAATGAATAGTCCTTGCCAGTTGGGTGTGAATTGGCCTTTGGCCTCTTCTTGACTTATAGACAAAATCTGCTTCAAAACCTAATCTCCAACCTTGAATTGCGTAGGCTTGACCTTTTTGTTATAGGCACAAGCCATGTGCTAGGAGTAGTACTGTCTATGACAAATAGCAATTAATCTCTTTTCATCAATAAGAGATAACTGTTCATGACTAGCTTTAACCTATTATGTGTCTTCCAACTTTGTTTCCATTAAAATACATAGGGATGGAATTTCTACTACTGCAGGTTAAACTGCATCCATTCTACACATGAGAGAAGAGAGTGTTGCAACAATTGAAATTTGGATGGCAGTTCTATAAGCTAACAGTGCATAGGGCAGCTTTCATGCTAGTCTCCATGTCCATCAACCATCTTTTGAATGATTTTCTTCAAATTCTTATTGGCAACCTCCACCATTCCATTCATCTTAGGCTTGTAAATGGCAGAATTGTGATGTTTTATTTGGAATTGTTCACACAATCCGTCTATCATTTCATTGTTCAAATTCTTGGCATTGTGAAATTCTATGAATAAGGTCTCTAGTAAGCTAAATCGACAAATGATATTCTTCTTGAGGAAATCTGTTACCACCTTTTAGTTATATGCTTGAATGATTTTGTATCAACCCACTTGGTGAAATACTTAATGGCGACCAAAATGAATTTATTTCCATTCAACGTAGGAGGATCAATAGAACCAATGACATCCATTCCCCAGGTTGAACATGGCCATGGTGTAGTCATACCGTGGAGCTCTGTTGGCGGTGCATATATCAAATCCCCATGTATCTAACACTTTACACACTTTTAGACAAAATCAATGCAATCATGTTTCATAGTTAACAAATAATGCCCCGTTCTTGTGATCTTCTTTGAAAGCAAATGCCCATTCATATGAGGACCACAAATGCCCATTCATATTGGGCTTCTTTGGCATCTAAACATCTCAACAATCCTAAATCAGTTGATCTTTTGTAAAATACTTTTCTATTTAGGAAGAACCTCATCGACATTCGACGCAGAAAATTCAGACACTTGGCAATTATATTGGTCCCAGGAGGATACAACCCCGTTTTCAGATACTCCTTGATGTCATGATACCGAGGAGATTATTGGATTCTTCATTAATCAAGAGGTAATGTGTTGGTTTCTCCTGTAGCTGAATAGGAATAGGTTTGATCATGGCATCATCTGGATGGTTGATCATAGAAGAAAGGGTAGCTAATGCATCAGCGAAAACATTTCGACTTCCTGGAACATGGGTAAAGTTCAAGGTATTGAATTGCCTGTCTAAACTAAGTAAATTGCAATGGTAAGGGATGATCTTTACATCATGAGTCACCCATTTTCCCAAGGTCTGATGTACCAACAAAACTGAATACTGAAAAACTCTGAGTCCCTAATTTCCATATCCAGTGCCATTCTCAATCCCATGATACAAGCTTCATATTCAGCCATATTATTGCTGCAAAGAAATTTCAATTTGGCCATAGCAAAGTAATGCTTTCCTTTAGGAGACACCAAAACCACTCTTATGCCCACTTCAAAGGATATGGATGCACTATCAAAGAACAATCTCCAACCCGAAGATTCATTAAGATCCTCTACAATTCCTACAAACTAAACTTCTTCATCTGGGAATTAAGTATGCAGAGGCCAATAGTCTTCTTCTGCAGGATTTTCTGGCAAATGGTCTACTATCAGTTGTCCCTTGATCATCTTTTGGGTGGTTTAGACGATGTCAAACTCAGTTAGGATCATCTACCATTTAGTCATATGTCTGGTCAGCATCGGTGTCTCCAACAAGTATCTCAAAGGGTCTGACCGAGAAATCAGATAAGTGATATGACCTAGCAAATTGTGTCTCAACTTCTGTGCTGCCCAGGCCAAAGCACAAGAAGTTCGTTCCAAAATGAGTAATTGGCCTCATATTCGGTAAATTTGTTGCTCAAGTAATCAATGTCTCACTCATTTCTCCTAGATTCATTTTACTGTCCAAGAACACATCCCATAGATCAGTGCCTTTCTGAGTATTGGTGGCACTCAGAAGTAAGATAGGGGGATTCTGTAAATAATCCTTGATTTTTATTCAAATGCTCGCTGACAATCTTCATTACCATCTATTAGTTCTTTAACACTTAAACAAAGGTACCCAAGTAGAGGTCAACTGTGTAATGAATCCATTAATGAAGTTAATCTTACCTAAGAAACTTTTGACGTTTTTCTGTGTCCTCGGAATTGGCATATCTCTTATCACTTTAATTTTGGCAGGATCAATCTCAATACCTTTCTTGCAGACTATAAATCCTAGGAGTTCTCTACTTGGAGCCCCAAATGCACACTTCAGAAGATTTAGTTTCAAATTATATTTCCTCAACCTTTTAGAAAACTTCTTTAAATCTGCCAATTGTTCCTCTACATTCTTTGATTTGACTATGACATCATCCATGTATATTTCCATTTCTTTGTGAATCATGTCATGGAATAGTGTAGTCATAGTCCTTTGGTAAGTGGCCTCGACATTTTTCGATCCAAATGGCATCACTTTGTAGCAGATGATTCAAGTTCCCCATGGGGTAATGAATACAGTATTTTCTTGTCCTTCTATACAACAAGAATTTGATGGTATCCAGCAAAGCAATCAAAGAATGAAGTAATTTCACGTCCCGCTGTGTTATCCAAAATGATATGAATAATTGGTAAAGGAAAGCCATCTTTCAGATTGGCTTTGTTCAAATCCTGATAATCCACACAAACTCGCACTTCTCCTAACTTCTTCGGAATAGGTACCATGTTAGAAAGCCAGATGGGATAAAGAGATACCACGATATTCCTGGCACTGAACTATTTAATTATCTACTCTTTGATTTTAAGACTTATTTTTGGCTTGAATTTGTGTGGTACCTACTTTATAGACATGCAATTAGGATTTGTTGGCAACGTATGAACAACAATGTTATTTGAAACTCCAGGCATATCATTATCAACCAAGCAAATACATCTTGGAACATTCTCAAAAATTCAATTAACTCCTCGTGCTACTATTTGTTCAAGTTAACATTGATCCTAACGGCTTCTTTCATCCCCGTCTCAGTGCCAATATTGATGGTTTCTGTTTCTTCCAAGTTAGGTTTAGATTTCTCCACATATTGTTCTAAGTCCCTGTGGATGGGATGAAATTCTTGTTCAATATCACTTTCATCTTCTTCTATAGTGTGCAATGAATTAAAATCGAGAGGTATAATGAAGTTGCAATTTTCAGGCTCGACAATAGTGACATCTTGGGGATCGAGAACATTAATTCGAGCCATCTAAAAAAAATAGAACAAAAATGACAAGAATCAACTAAACTTTTATTGATGAACACGTACTTTACAATGCATGCTTGGATTTTAAAAAATATCAAATTTAAATATCTAGACCTTACTCTAACTTTATTTTAAGTCGTGAAAACCAAATTAACTCAAGGATAAGAAAACTTCTCTCCTGGGGTGTCCATTTATTAAAATGAAATTCAAAAGCTACAATTTGACAAGAAAGAAAAGTCATGCAAGACAAAAAAAAATGTGCCAAAAGACACCATTAATAGAATCCCATATGCTTATTTCTCCATCTAATTGTTCAATGCCCCTTCCTTAACTGGGGCAAAACTAGATGCAGTAAAAGGCCCTTCAGTAGATGTCACATCTAATAAACAACTGGCAATGCAGTAGAAGGCCCTTCAATAGATGTCATTCTAATAAACAACTGGCTAATCCATTTTTTGAAGTCAGTCTCAGCTTGTCCCTGTTCTATGTCTACCATAATTACCCCAGATGTCTTGGGAAACTGTATTTCAATGGAAGAATGCACATTGGAATCTATTTCCCTTCCTTTTTTGTTATCTTCTTTTCTTCCATATCCCTTCTTTCCTTGGCACTTGGGGAAAAACCGAACCCAAATGTTTCTTGTAGAAATGGCAATTCAGCGAGATCCATTATGCCTTGTAGATTCCTTCCCAATCCTTTGCCATACTGATATCCTCTTATGATAATCTCTTTTGCAGTCATAAGGCAAGCATTAGGCAGTTTAGACTTCATAGGTGACTTACCTTTAGGAACACATCAAAATTGACTGAAACTATGTCTTTCATTTTATATACTGATTGTAGATTATCATTCCCTTCTTCAAGTGACTTGGAAGCAGTATGTAGTATTATAGTATAGTCATCCTTGGCAAAAATTGGGATTTGCTTGTTATTCCAAAAAAACTTGATCATTTGATGCACAGTGAATGGTACCACTCCTTAAACATGTATCCATGGTCATCACAAAAGTAAATTTTATATCGCAGTAAATCCCATAACATGAAAGGTAACTTGATATTGAGCCAGCCCAATTTCCAAGACTAGGTCTACCTCACCTGTGGTGTCTTTCTGAGTACCATCAAGATCTCATATAATTGTAGAAAAATTGCGCACTATAGACTTATAAAAATCCAATCTTTCCCAAGTTACCCAAGGACAGATATTCAATGCGGAACCATTATCAACCAAAATGCTAGGTAGGTGTTTCCCATTGTAGGGCACAAAAATATATATGGCTTTGTTGTGATCGATACCCTCCGGAGGTAGGAAACTCATCTTTGAAAAAAGTGATCTGATTCGTGGCAAAAAAATTCCCCACCAAACTAGCTTATTTCTCGTTAGGAATATCTTTGGGAACATGCGACTCATTTAACACTTTTAACATAGCATACCTGTGCAATTCTAAAGTCAATAAAAGGTTGAGGATAGAAATTTGTGCCGGCATCTTTTCCAATTTCTTTGCCACTTGATACTTACTTCCCTTCAACAACCTCAAAAATTGTTCTTCATCTTGCTCACTCACTGGTTGCTTTGGCAGCTGAGTGCTTTCCATTTCTTTTTGAGGAATGACTGTCTCAGGATCTGGGATTATCCAGCCCGATCTGGTGATGATAGATACTTTCTCTTCAGGGATCAACTTTCCTCCTAATGTCATAACTGGTTGGGCCTAGTTCCGTGGCACTCAAGTCATTTCTATCACTGCCAATTGTTCCGATAAGTTTATAGTTATTGGCGCAAGCATATCTAGCTCAAAAGATAGTATGTCGAGCACACGAAATGGCTCATCAGAGGAATCTGCTGTTGGCAAGACTACTTCCAACACAAAGGGTTCCTCAGCAACATCACCCGATTTCTTCATTTTTTTCTGACATTATATCTTCTATGTACCGACTTGCAAACTTGTTTCTTGAAAGCAATTTTCTCAATCGAATATGATTCATCTCTACAGTCCCTACCATTTCTTCTTCTGACACAATAAACTGAGCAGGATCTTCAAATGCTTCATCCAGCATGGCCATTCCAAATGTATTTGACTATTGTAGCAAAGGGTTATTGTTTGCATTGGGTCTCCATTCTTTTCCCATGAAAACTATATTTCCTACCTCGATCATATATTGAATTTTATGTTTCAAGACCCAACAATCAATGGTATCATGTCTAGGTCCTCCTGATTGATATGCACAAAAGACTTGAGGATTATAGTCTCTTGGGACCTTCGTGGGGTCAACAGGCTTGCAAGGGATTGTGCCAATCTTTCCTACCACTTTTAATTGCTCATAAACCTAATCCAGGGATGTTTCAAGGTTAGTGAAAACTCGGTATCTTTGGGGCTGTTGTTGCGGTTGATTTTGAGGTCCTAGGTTCGGATAGGCATTTTGCTATGCAATCGGGGATTATTTTGAAAATTCGAAGCGAAATTGTTTTGAAAGGTAGGTCAAGGATTGTGGTAGGTTTGTGGGTAATTTTGGTAATTGGGTCAGGGATTGGTAGGTTGCATATGGGTATGGAAATCTAAGGATAAGGACGGTAGGCTGATAATAGGGTCGTAGAGCTAGTGGATAGTATGGGACTTGGTTGTATGTATAGGCTCGGGATCTTGATTGAGTAGAAGACCCCTGATCCAATACGAAAGATATCTCTTTGTCAGATTTCTTCAAAGCCAAATTCTTCTGCTCACCTCTAGTTTGAAGGGATTCAATTTGCATCTTAATTGCTGACACATCTACCATTTTTCCACTTCTAATTCCCCTTTCAACAACCTCTGCTTCTAAAATTACTTTATAAAATGATTTTCAGAATACCACCTATAAGAAAGGTGTAGTATGATAGATCTTGTGCATCAATGAAAACCTTGACCATTTTAGCTTCATCTATTGGTGGCATTACTTTTGTTGTTGTCACTCTCTATCTCTGAGCATAAACTTTAAAATCCTCAGAGGGCTTTTTCTTCAGCTGTAACAAAGAAAATCGATCTAGCACTAAATCTATGTTGAACTCGTACTATTTTACGAACTCACTGGCCAAATCAAACCATCTCCTCAATCTCTTAAAGACTAGCTTCAAAAACCATTCCAATGCATCTTCTCAAAACTTGTCCCAAATAGTCTTATGGCAACTCTTGGATCATCCACCGGTTTATCTAGAAGATTGTAAAACATCTTTATATGCACTACTGGGTCTTCATTGTCGTCATATTTACAAAATTCTAGAATCTTGAACTTGGGTGGCAGCTGAGCATCTGGGAAATGACAAAGATAATCATAGTCTATACCTCCGTAATTATCCATTCCTTGCAACTAGTACTTTGATAAATTCATTGAACCTGTCCATTTTTTGCAAAAAGTCATTATCAAGTGGTATAGATTGATGTTCCTTTATTGCTGTGACTATTTCATTCAGATACAACTCAAATGATATCGTCTTTAGGATAAGACATAGGTTCCAATGTTGGGTTGGTTGCACTAGTCTCATGATTCTTATAATTAGTATCTTGATTTGCAAGAAAATGTTCAATCACTTTAATGTGGTTTGAGACCTCATTCGATGCATTGGTGATCTTGTCAAGCACCTAACCATCTGTAACTTTAAAGCGGCTATTTCTGAAGCCTGCTTTTGTGTTGAACTTCCAGATCTTTTTGTTCGGTCAGTCATGTTTATATGGGTCTATTAGGCTCGAGACCTTGTGAGAATGGGCTGTGAAATAAAGCAATGATTTAAGACAAATACCTAAGATTTAAGAGATAAAATGTTACATTAGCCTTTCTTTTCTTGGGTTCCTTGGGTAGCCCGTTAGGAGCTTGTAAAAGCACAAGAAAAATTGTAAAGTTACGAAAAGATGCAAATGAAAAACATGCATGTCCTATTAGAGAACCCTTATTTTGTAAAGGGTAGGCCTAAAATAATGCAATTCCATCAAAGTAAGACCCTATACAAAACCTGTTGTTTACTACGAGCATAATTTCAATTTAACCCACAAGTCATTGACTAAACATCAAAACATATTCATCTCATCATTTCTCCAAGAGATTCCAACAAATTCCTCAAATGTTCCTCAAATTTCTATGCTTTACTGGCCATTTGTTCCACAAAATATTTGTTCAATGCACACCTTGTATTGTCATGTAGCTCACGACACTCGTTCATCAATTAGCACTTGTTTCTCTTGATTTTATCTCCAATTTCCCAAGATTGTTTCAGAGTCGCTTCAGTTCTTGTCAATTTTTATCGAGCACCTCAGCATTTGATCTCCACTATTTTGTTTCTTCATATGAACCATCCAAATCTCTTGGCGCTTTCTTTTTGTCATATGCAAGCCTTCAGAGCACATTGTTCTGCTATCCATTGCTTATAGCTCGGAGTGCAAACCGAAATAAATCTATCTACGAGATCTCATTCATTGTTTCCTAATTGCAACTATCCCTAGGGCATTTCCATTTGAGGTCTCATGGGACAGGAGTCCTTTATTTCAGATAAAATGAATTCTGATGAACCCTTTTATCTGCTCACACTATTCTAGTCCCCACTGTCTCATTACTCATAAAGGTATATATGGCATGGTTCCACTAATACCAGGCAATAGAAGGAATTTGAATGGCATTGCGTAGAGTACTGTTGCTTTCCACTTGGTCCAATTTGAAATCCACCAGATTTGATCCTCCTCCAAATCTTGAAATCTACTGACCCATTGAGCTGCTATACCCGGTTGATCTATGGACTTGTATATTTCATGATGCTCCATAACCTAGTCTTTAATCAATGGTGATCCTTGTGTCAAACCTTCTTTCTTTGTCAAATGCTCAAATGCTTATACTTGTAGAATTAGAGTTTAATTAGACCTAGTAAAGTATGCCTTTTTAACTTGAGAATTGATGCATGCTGCAAAAATTTGACCAACAATGTTTGGTAGAAAAGTGAAATTCTACCCACCTATTCCTTTGTATAGTATGCACATCATTTTGGCCATCTTGAAACATATTTAACCATCCTATCTGGGAAACAAAATAGTTCTAGGCACAGCAATTCCAAAGGCCCAAACACGAACTTGTTGCCAATCTTCTTTAGTCATGTAAGAGAAATTAAACTGGTGCTTAGCAAAACCCTAAGTATCCCCAAAGTGATTGTATAAATATAAAAAAGATATCACTCATGCCTTATTTGCCCCTAGAATTTTTTACTTTTTTAATCTGACATATCTGTAAAAGCATTTAGTCCCCTTTTAATAGGGTAGATTAGTTTGAAACCATAGAACGGGATGTCTAAATGACTGGACACTTCTTCTAAAGTAATAGTTATTTCTTGTTTTCCAAAACAAAAAACTAAACAATTACGATTGACAAACATGTACTAATTATTCGATAATAGTTTGATGAGACTTCAAATATAACAGAGAAGAATTGCATCCTAAGAATGGGTACAACTTCTTCAATTCAGTTAAGGTCATTTGATTTCTCCACATGCTTAGACATTCGGGGATGTGGGTCAATTTACAAAATTTTTTGACCTTGCCATTTGTAGACAATGTAAATGGTTTAAGTTACCTTGGATCCTTACCTCTCAGGTAGTGCAAAATATAAACATGCATGACTTACTAGGCAATATACCCAAGACAAAAAAGGAAAGTTTATTCCTATCGTGGGATATACAAATGGTATTCCCTATATGGCTAATGCATGATGTGAGTAAGGAAAATGCGACATTGAAATATGCTCTAAGGTTCCCCCTTTAGAAGTCGAGGAGAGCCTAAAGTGATATGCAATATTCTAAGAATGCAATTTAACATCAATTCCAAAAATGAATTTACAAAGGAAATCCTATAGGGATATACATGAATAGAGGACTTCTCTTAACAATCACTTGGAGAAAACTACACAAATTGCCTCATTTATAAAATATTAAACTCAATGTAAGGGTACGAGTATGACAAGGAATCCTAAGGGGTAACATATTTGCATTCCTAAATTTACAATAAAATTGTGATGCTATTTTGATTCTTGGGGCATAAGATGAAACAGATGGAAATTTAAACATGCAAAATTGAGAAATCGAAAGGTGGTCAATTCTACTATATTGTGAGACTTTTTGTCCTTGAATTTATTCACTTTTATATCAAGGATTGATTATTTTTCTGCGATTAATTTTTTGATTGTTATTTTTGACTTGATGTTGCTACAAAATAATTAAATTATTGGAATTAATCAACTGCTAGATCAAAATTTTTTTAGTGCCTACAACAACACTGACCAAAAATTTTGGATCCAAACTTAATTATTCTACAGTAATAACAAGTTAAAAATAACAATCATAAAATTAATCGCAGAAAAATAATCAATACTTGATATAAAAGTGAATAAATTCAAAAACAAAAAGTCTCGCAACATAGTAGAATTGGCCATGGCTTCAATTCCCTAGACCAAGAAAAGGGTTTAGGCCCTAAGTGCCATGAAAGAATAACCAAGAATTTTCTCAGCTGAAAACCCTAGATAAAATGAGAAAATAAAGTGTCTCTCCCTTCTAATCACCTTACATAGGGTATTTATAATTAATACTAGGGTTATAATCATCGTCTCAGGATAAGAACGTAAAATCGTATGAAAAAGTGTCCAACCGGTGAAGAAATCTGTCAAAAAATAAAATATCACGTAACTTCACTGTATCAGGTGCACAAACTCTACCTAATTGCACACATGTACGCCCTAGGCAGTGTTGAAATTTTCCCTTTTGGACACAGTGCACTGCGCTGAACAATCCCAGTGCATGTGCGTTGGACCTTAACTCTGTTCTTCACTTTCAGCCTTGATTTTGACCTTGATGCTCTTGGAATTTAGGAAAGTGTAAAACACAAAAGTTGTAGAAGCTCTCTTTCTTATCTTTCCACGACACCTTGAATCACTTTAATCAGAGCTTGGACTCAAAATTTATACTTAAAATACAAAATAGTGTCTAGAATGGTTTCATACTCGAGCATGTTTCCCCCTTAGCATTTCCTTTCATCTTTTCCATCTTTTCAGTTCTTTTTCACTTTAACCCTAAAAAAATCTAAGAATAAACAAATGAAGCTTAATATTGACTCAAATCTTGCTTACAACACATAAAAATATGGTAAATGACACAAAAAATATAGCACAAGTATGAACTTATCAAATTACCCCACACTTAGCCTTTGATCGTCCTCGAGAAAACATAAAATTAAAACACTTAAGCATAACAAAATCCCACTCAACATATTCCTTCAAATATCCACATAAATAATCAATAATCAATAATCAATCCACCAATAAGAGTAGTTTAAGAACCCAAGAGCTCAAATGCTAATAAAAACCAAAACATGACATTCGTGTGTATGTGTGTATAGCCATACATTTTCAAAAACTTAGATATGAAAATATTTAGGTTAAATCATGAAGACCCTTCAATTTTTCTAAACATCCCACAACTCACTCTTCTTACACCTTTCCACTAACCTAGACAATCGATTCTATTTAAATTAGGTAGGACTTTCAGCTCAAACTATAAATTGGGATATTTGTTAACCAAAGAAGGGACAGGATATAATAAATAAGAATAAGAGCTGTTTAATATGGTGGCCATTAATTAAAATAAAACTTCTATTCATAACCCAACCTTCCTCCGGACATATATACATCACATAATTACTTCATTTTTCTTATGTTCGCTCACAGTACGGGTACCAGTGCCAGGTACTATCCTCAACATACAAATACGCAGGTATCAGTGATGGGCACTACCTGCAAATACAGGTACTAGTGATAGGCACTACTAGTATATATCAAAAACTCTCATTTTTCTTATTCAAAATTTTTTTCCAATACCCCATTTTACTCCATAATTGTACACCACCCACATCTCACATAACTTCTATCCTTATATGCCCTTAACATATAATGTGCACCATAAAGTTCTTAAAGGGATAATTTAGGATAAAATAATTAAAAGAAATATTAAGCATAATAAGGGTAGGTAACTGAGTTTAAATGAAAGAAGGTGAATGGTGTTTCACTTAACAAAAATAAGGCTCACACAAGGTACTTACAAATAAATTGTTAAAATGGTTGGCTAGAAAGGCTTAACAAACAAAGAAGGCACTATCCTCATTTTAAAACTAAATCAGGTCGTCTAAGATTTTGCTTTGAAAATATAATAAAGCGAGTTTTTATGATGCAACATAATTGATTCTACATAAATTTCTCTTAATATCACAAATCAACAATTAATGTATGGCTTAGTTCACAAAAGTCTTGAAAATCATGAATGGAAAATATTAACAATGACTACTCATTCATTCATGGATCAACTAAAGATTTATTATGCAGTAAAAAGGGAAAATATGTTAAGCAAAAATTTCAAAAAAATTTCAATCAAAAAATGGTCAATTAATCCACAAAAATTTTCAAATTTTTTGACAAACTCTCATATCAAAAGAAAAGTCAAAATATTGCAGGAAAATCGAGCAAAATATACCAAACAACTTAAAAATCCAAATAACTCCCTCACCCCACGCTTAAAAATAAGCATTGTCCTCAATGCAAAAATAAAAGCATAAAATGGAAAAAAGAAAAGTTTCTCTGGATTTAATTTGCGTTGGAGTAGTATCCGCTATAAATATCCCCTTGTGAATGAAAGTTGGAATAACACTAAACAAAATAGAACAAAACAAATAATTTCCTTGAGACAATAAGAAAAACAAGAATATTCCAGAAAGAATCCTACAATAATCAAGAAAAAACTTACTCTCTTAAGGGAATACACGACAAAATAAATGAAAAACTCCATGACAAAAATTAACCCTAGCTAAAATGAAAATAACTAAAATGTCTAATAAAAACAATTAAAATAGTCAGAGAAATCAAATGCAAAAGTAAAAGATCGACAAAATGGCCCTAAACATAGAGCATTCAACCCATAAAAGCTCAAGGACCATTCGGCCCAAATTCTCCAGGAAAGGAGGAAAAGGTGGAAATGTGGATGGGTCCTCTCCCCGCTCACTTTCCAGAGACCATTTTATCAGTTTAACTTACCAATTAAGTTGATTTCTAGCACTAACAACACAATAAAGCTACTCTAATCCTAAAAATAAAATAAACAAAAATAAGATTTCAAGAATAAATAAACAAAATAAAATGTAAATAAACATGAGTTGCCTCCCATGCAGCACCTTTGTTTACTGTCATTGGCTCGACTATGAATAAGACGGTCAGAATAACCATCTCTATACCAGAGAAAAGAGAGTTCAATAATTGATAGCAGTCGTGCATAGGAGCTCTCCTTGTAATTGCTCGCCATATACTTATCCTTAACCTCCTTCTTGACTCCATTAGTGAGAAACTCAACTCTGAACCGCCTATCTCCCCTAGTGCAGTTAACTTGGACCCCCATTGTCATCTATGCAAACCAGCATAACCCTTTCCCCATGATCCTTAAAAGACTCGAGAATATCAAACTCTTTACGAGCCACTTCTTGGTCTTCAACTCTTAATGTCGATCCATAAGAGAATGTGGGGTATAATGGCACTACAATACAATCCCTATCAATAACCAAGTGGAGATCTTTCACAGTAGTTAGAATATCTTGTACTTCCTCCATAACTAAGTTTAAAACCTTGATTGGATCTTGCTGTAGAAGATCTTGAGGCTTTGACATCGTAGGCAACGAACTAGAGTTATCCTCAATAGGCTTGTCGTCTACTAATCCCATCTCTAGTTCTTGCTCTTTTTCTTCATCTTCTCCACCTTCAATCACTTGAGATTCTAGTCTATATATGGAAGAATTCAATTGACCTAGTTGACACTCCAAACTTTGTAGACTAGCTCTTGTTTCCTGTTGAGATTTCAAAGTATTAGCAGCTAAAGAATGAATTAATTCTTCCAAAGACAATATGCTTTACTAGTTTGGGTATAAAGTTGTTGTGGCAAAACTGGATGTATACACGGAAGATCTTGTGATGGATAACCCAACTCAGGATAATCTATCCATTCTTGATTGTACTTATACGTGTAGGGGTCATACCAAGATTGTGGTGGTAATAGCTCGATAATGAAATCAGAACAATAAACCTCATGCGAATTGCTAATCATGATGGAGATCAAAAAGAGATCAAGTAATAAGTATACACAGTTAAATACAAAAATTTAAAACGTAAAAATAAATCAAACTATCCCCGGCAACAGCCCCAAAATTTTTGGTCAGGGCTTTTGTAAGCACTCAAAATTAACAATTCTCATTAATAATGTAGTAGTGGTGAGTACAGGTCATCCCACAAAAAATAGAGTTTATTTTTGTGCTAAAAAGAAAGAGGGGGTTTCTAAATGCTTTTAAACTAAAAACTAAAACAATAAAGTAAATTGGAGAGAATTCAATTTAAGAAGAATCTTGGTGTTGGTCATATTTCCACCATGGAAATTTTACTAGTCAATCCTTGGAATCAAAGATAATTCAATTTCTATACCAAACACTAATTGAAAAAGTAACCCGAATTCCAATTCAAAGTTGATTCATATTTCTTTCTAAAGTTGGCTAATTTTCAACACGCAATCCAATTAACCCTAACTATTAATTTAATCCAAACACGCACCAACGATTAATAAATAGAAGCACTTAAATCAACAACAAGAATTAGACTAATTAAACATAAACACAAGTGGTTATGCCAACTAGTTGATTATTTTCACTAAATTTAATAACACTAATCGAACAATTATCAAACTTAGTTGCTTCACAGATTGAATTAAACACACGCGGTTAGAAAAATCTAGCAGTAGATTAATTCCAATAACATAATTATTCTACAACAATAACAAGTTAAAAATAACAATCATAAAATTATTCGTAGAAAAATAATCAATACTTGAGATAAAAGTGAATAAATTTAAGAACAAAAAGCCTCACAACACACCCATAGTAGAATTGACCATGGCTTCAATTCCCTTGACCAAGAAAAAGGGTTTAGGCCCTAAGTGTACTGAAAGAATAACCAAGAATTTTCTTTGCTGAAAACCCTAGATAAAACGAGAAAATAAAGTGTCTCTCCCTTCTAATCACCTTAATGGGGTATTTATAATGAATAGTAGGGTTACAATCATTGTCTCAACATAAGAATATGAAATCATATGAAAAAGAGTCCAACCAGAGGAAGAAATCTGTCAAAAAATCAAAAATCACGTAACTTCATTGTATCGGGTGCACATACTCTGCCTGATTACGCACATGTGAACCCTAAGCAGTGCTCCAAATTTTCCCTTCTGGACACAGCACACATGCGCTACACAATGCCTTAATTCTACTTTTGGCCTTGATTTTGACCTTGATGCTCTTGGAATTTGGGAAAGTGTAAAACACGAAAGTTGTAGATCTCTCACTTATCTTTCCAATGCATCTTTGAATCACTTTAATTGGAGCTTGGAGCGGACTCGATAGTTACACTTAAAATACGAAACAGTGTCCAAAATGGCTTCATACTCGTGCATGTTTCACTCTTAGCATTTCCTTTCATCTTTTTCATCTTTTTCAGCTCTTTTTCACTTTAACTCTACAAAAAAATGAAGAATAACCAAATTAATCTTAATAATAACTCAAATCTTGCTTACAACACATAAAGATATGATAAATGACTCATAAAATATAACACAATTATGAACTTATCAAAAGGGCTCGCTTAAAGAGCACTTTGCCCAAAGGATATTTTCCTAGGGCTTATGAGATGCAAAAAAGAAACGATAAATAAAGACTATACAAGCAAAAAGTTAAAACACATAAAAATAAAAATATACACTAGTATTATCCCTCCCCTCGTGCTTAGTTTCCTGTTAGGGTTTTGAAGGGCTCTATCTTATAGGTAATCTATATGTTTCATGAGTTTGGACTCACTAATGCAATCTAAACTCCACAAAGGTTTATGGTTGCTGAACCTTCATCCTACTAAGGGACCTAAAAAGTAGCATTTCCATCAATTCCAATGGTCCCAGGTTGATGGTTTGAGTCAGAACCGTTCGATACCAATACAGGAGTGTCGTAACCTATACCTACATGCCTATGTAAGGCCTAAATCTTAAAAAAGAAGTGGGACGAAGCCCACTGGGTTATGCAGATGAGTGATGCGTGATGTGCTCCCGGAGAAAGGGGATTTAATTACCTTTATGGCACATAAAAGGTTTTATTTACAGGTTGTTTACCCTCAACCCCCTAACCCCACAATTACCAATAAATAAATATGTAAAACACGTTAAGAATTAAAGTAACAAAATAAGCACATAGGAGCGATTAACACACGAATATCCAAACCTAATGTAAAGAAGGGTTAAATTTTGAAAACATGCCTAAACAAGTGCTCGGACACTCTAGTGTCCCCAAAGGAGTCACCAAGCTTTCGTGTCCCATTTTTTGATGGAAAAAATGAAATGATAAGTATAAAAGAATAAATAGGGAAATGTAATAATAGTACAAAAAATATGGTCTAAAATGAGACATCTAAAAGCGACGTTAGAAAACCTAAAAATAACCTAGGATAGGGTTTTAAAACAAATAAATAAATAATAGAGTTGCCACTCGACAGGTGAAGTGCATCTGGATACTAACTTAAACCTATAGGAAAAGGAAAATTCCTAAGAGTTGAGGGAAAGTAAAAAGTGTTTAAAACATTTAAAATATAATATATAAATAAATAGGTAAAAACAAATAAATTAGAAAACCTACACTAGATGACTCCTAGTCTACAAAAATAAAAGAAATAAGGTTTGGGAGTTCTATTGAGGAAAATGAAGGTTAGACTACTCTATGGGTAACTTAGGCACCCTTCACCCTGGTAGAGTCGGTTGTGTGATTTAATTCATATTTCCTTCAAAGTAACCCCATTTTATATTAAATTTGGATAGAACAAAGTGAAAACAAATCAAAGATAAAAACATGCATGGAAAATGTGGGAGAAAGAAAGTTCTATTGAACACACAACTCACTATGCCAGTGTTGGACTAATACAGGAGGAGAAATTTTCAATAATAGCGTGCACAGAAAATATTTACAAAAGTAAACATAATAGAATAGAATAAGAAACTTATAAGCACATAAAACACATAAGAACATAAAATATAATATTCTAGCATGCAAATCCTAATAAAGGTAGTTAACACATAGCATGTACCCTATATATTACAATAGGCACAAGGCTCTTTTACAAAAAGTTCCCCCATCTCTAGGGTCAACACCTATGCATACCTACATAAGGCATTTCCTTATGTAAATAATCTAAGAAAGCAGTAAATGAACAAAATTGCATAAAGCAAAGTAAACAATTAGTAAGTAAAAACACATCTTGCACATAAGACAGTTTAGAAACATACCTCTTGAAGCACAAAAGTGTTTGGGTTCTAATCCTAACTAAAGATGAACAAACAGGTTAAATGTACCCCCTCCTTTCTATCCCAATGCTAACAATGCTAAAAAGACTAAAGATAATATAATCATGACTCAAACAAGAACAAGGATAACAAAAGCAATATAAACAACTAAAGAAATAGGTCAAAATATAAAAAAGGGGCCTAAATGATTGAAAGGATAACATACTAAATATTACCTATGGGTGTTCATGAATTGGTTTCCTAAACTATTCACTAAGTACCCAACCCAACACATTTATACCCAGTCAGGAAAAAGCGACACGATACTCAAACTATATACATAGGGTACCTGGTCATGTAGGTACCGCTAAAAGTGGGATGGATAACCGAGTGCCCAACCTAATCCAATTATGACATTTTTATATTAAAATATTTTTTTTAAAAAAAGTAACAGAATTGACTATTAATTATAGAAACACCTCTTAAATAAGAACAAAATGAGAAAATACCTATTAATATTAGGACAAAATGAGTAAAATTATAAAATTAACCCTATATATAGATCGGGTTAGGTACTTGATAACTCTAGTAAACTAGAGTTATTTTCCTCTAAATTATAGCATTATTGATAGTTTAAATTCCAAAATTGGATAAGTAATTGAGGATTTTAGTTAATTTCATTCATATGTATTTGTATTTTCGTTCTTGAATTAATTATGATAAGTTTTTGTTAAATTTTTAGTTTAATTAAGTGCTTAATGGTGTTAATATTATGCAGGTTAAAAATTAAAGGTTAGAAGCTGGAAGGAACAAAGCTCAAGGGATCAGATTGCAAAAATGGATGAAATGAAGAATGTTGGGAGGAGAGTCGACGTCGCGGTCTCGACTGTTCTAGACCGTGATCTCGACTCGGGAAATTGTCTTACTATATTAGAGTCGAGATCGCGGTCTCAAATGTTCCAGACAGCGATCTCGACTCGCTGAGAGTTAAGTTGTAAGGGCAATTTTCAAAACTTTCAGCCAGTAACTCCTTATTTTTTGTCTAGTGTAATAATAGACTATTTAAGCTACTTAAAATTAGTAAGAGTAAGTAGTAGATAGTTTTAGTTAGTTTTTAGATAGTTTAGAATAGCTCTGAACTCCAAGTTTACTTCCTAAATAGAAATTTCTCTTTAATTTTCTCTTAGATCTTCTTTTAATTTCTTGTCAAGTTCAAATTTTGATTAGATAATCGTAGTTAGTTAATCACAAACTTCACGTAGATATAATTTTTGTTCGCTTTCTTATCTAATTTAGTAAGAATTTCTTTACTTGCAATTTAGGGTTCTTGGGTAAATTAGGGTTTTTGATAATTTCTTGCATTTCTAGTTAGAATTTTCAATTTCTTGCATTAATTCCTAGTTAATCCTTAGTGGGCTTTCTTTATTTCTATCAAAAATCCAAAAATATTTAGATTTCTAGTTTAACTCTTTCCAATTTATAGTTTAGAAATGATTGCTTTTAATATTCAAGGTTTCTCATTTGTAGTCCTTTTAGTTGGGTGATTTGCTTGCTTTTAATTTTAGTCTTGATTTGGTTAATTTAGGTTAGAATTAAGTGATTTCCTTTACTTGCTTTTACTAGAATAGATTAATTCCAAAGTTTCTTAATTTCGTAATTAGTTATTTTTACTTATTTACTTTTTAGTTAATCTAGCTTTAATTTAAGTTTTTAACGCTTTCATTTAATTATGGTTTTTATTAGAATAATTCTATCATCCATCACTTGATTTTGCTTAACTACACAAGTACTCATAAATCTTGGTAATTGCCTTCCAACAATCCTTGTGGAAACGATCCCTACTTCCCTTTACTACTAGTTGACAACCGTATACTTGCAGGATGCCATCTAGTTAGTAGTAGGATTTAGGTGTTTTATTAATTTATAACTAGGTGTGTGAAGCATCAGTACCCATCAGGTCGAAATTTCTTGACCCATTACCCGACCCTATGATACTAATAGGTTCAGATACCCTACTTTTACGGGTCAGAATAGACTAGATCAACTGATTTTTTGGATTGGTGGGTCAAGATGAAAACCCTTAATATAACCTATCAACCCACTAACTAAAATCAAAACACTGAGCAACTACGCCCACAAACAATATTAACTCAAGTCCAAACAAACCATTTTTTAAAGCCTACTTTCCTATTCAATTTTTTTTGTTTTCCTTTCATTTTGTCTTCTTCTCTTTTGAAAAGAAAGGTCATGACCACACAAGAACCACCAGCCACCAACTATGACTGTTTTTAAGTGGTGACAGTTGGTAAATCCATTGTCAAAACATTTTTTCTACGGGTTCCGATAGCAAAAAGTACCCTCAGACTCTATCTTCACGTAGAATCCAAATTTGGGGTCAAAATTTAACAAAAAAAAAACATAAGGAAAAAGACACAACAAGCACAAACAACCAAGAATACCAAAAAAAAAAAAGGCATAAAAAAGTAAATAAAGAGGGTACTAGTAGTAGTGAGTTATCAGAAGTCCTCA
Source organism: Cinchona pubescens (assembly GCA_025175665.1). Classification (NCBI taxonomy): domain Eukaryota; kingdom Viridiplantae; phylum Streptophyta; class Magnoliopsida; order Gentianales; family Rubiaceae; genus Cinchona; species Cinchona pubescens. The sequence goes on from JANKKI010000133.1 coordinate 1,504,873, forward strand.
TCCTCTTTTTTTTATCAGTACAAAATAAAATGTGATTATTGATAGATTTTGATTACAAAAAAAAATATTTTATTAAATTTCTAATAATATATGTCACATCTACAAAAAGAATGGTGATAACACTACAAAAATATAAAGTTATATGTATCTTAAACTTGACAGTTTTGCTCTAGTTTTGAGCATTCTTAGTGTTTTAATGTGTATTTCTATCTCTTTTTACTTTTGTGTTAAAATGTGTTAGCATATGTTTATTAAGGGTTTTACTACATGTTTAGGTGTCAATGAACATATTTCATTAGGGTCTTATGTTTAGAGTTGTTTCATATTTTTAACCTAACTTCGTTGAGAATTACGTTTTCAATCGTCTTTGTTTGTCCTTTGTTTTTTGGACTCTTTTGTGAGAATTTTATTTAAATATTTAGAAGTTATTTTAAGTGTTCATTGTCACTAATAATATTCTCCTATATGTTAGGGTTGCATAAAAAAACTGAAATATTAATTGGACATTAGACGACCATTTTCGAAGCAAAATTATGAAGTGCTGCAAAAATTGCAATCGGTATCGCAACATCGAGATTTGATGCCATGACACCGAAGGCGACTAGGACAAAAATGACTTTGTTCAGGGCTGATTTTTGCTGCACCATTGTCCCACAACCCTAGCACTATTTAAACCCCTTTTAAGCCTTATTTACAGCATAGAAAACTCACTAGAAACCTAGGAAGAATACACAAGAATAGAGAGAAATTGTGCATCAAATGGCATTTGAAGTTTAAAAAAGGTTAATTGCAACTAGGTGGCATTTTATAAACACCTAAATCCAACTAGGTTACTTTCCTTACCCCTTAGATTATGAAGAAGAATGGTCTAGCCATCCATATCCTTGTAAGAGTTACCAAGAAAATCACTATTCTTTCCCTTCACCTCAAGAGCCATTTTATAAACCAATGGAACCCCAATTCTTCTACCCACTAATCCAAAAATATAAAGAGGCAAGATCAATGGACATGTGGATGCAAATTCAAGAATTTCGAGAAGTCATTGCCAAAGATCGAGAAGAACTAGCTCAGTTGTGAGAATCCACCAAAAGGTTACAAGACCAACTTGTCGAAGTTCAAAAAATGGTAAATAGTAGAGATGTTAACAAGGGATTCCAACAGTCCTACCAATGAGTGAAGAACCGATTCAAGAAAAACAAATTGAAAATATCTTGCAAGAAACCGGTTTCCAAAAGCCTCATGAAATTGAAGCCGCAACAACAGGTCACTCAACACTTATGTGTATGACTGTGACTTTGTTCGGTTACATCTAAGAAGGCACCATTTGGGCCTTTTGTGGATTAAAAAGCTAGCTCAAGAAAGACAAGAAGAAGAAGGATATTTTCTAGAGAGGGCAAGGGAAGCACAATCTACTCTTGCCAAATCACACTTCCTGTGTATAAGGACGAGCAAAGTAATGATGCAAGTTCATCGAGGATTGCAATATCATTGGGAAGCCTTCTTAGGGTTAAAGAAGTATTTCTTCCCTTTATTTTATTATGCTTTCTTGTAATTTATTTGCTTTAGTTTAATGACCCTGTGGGTCATAAATACTTGTAGCCTTATGACGAACTTAGTTATGTTTTCTTGCTGGTGAATGATTGTTGGATTGTGTTGGGAAAATTTGGTTTTTAATAATAACATTGATGGCAATATAGTATTTCTTCTGATTATTCTGATAATTGTTGGATGAACTTGAACTAGGTTTGCTGCTCGATTACAGAGAGTCTGCTTATTGAGACATTAGACTTGCTAAGTCTTGAGTTAATTTTTGAGTAAATGATATGGATGTTTGACATGGAATTGAGAGCAGTTTTGGTTGTTGAATGACTTTTTAAGTTTGCGGAAGGAATTGGGCATATAGATAACCCATTTGTTGTGTTAAACCCCATTAACCTTATTTGTATTTTTATTCCTTGAGTTGTTTGGAATCAATTTTGAAAAGGATAGAAAACTTCTAGACTCATGAGTTCAACTGAAGTTGCATTACTATGATTTTCTTGGAATTTTTCTTTGCTAAACTTTGTTTGGTATTGTCCTTATGGTTGACGAATAGCATAATTAAGGGTAAAATTCTTGTTTCTACGTTCAACTTTTGCTTAATTGGTTGATACATTCACATTCATTTGATTAATATGTTGTCCATCTTCTAATTGAGCTTTTTGATTGTCCGAGTGTAAGTTCAAAGTCATTACCTAGTTTATGTTTAGCAAGTTATATTTTTTAATGCTTTCTAGTAGTAACTTTTATTTTTTGTTCTATCGGTGAGAAGTAGGATGAGTTGTACTCATTACTGAAATAATGTGAAAAGTGTGGTGTTGTCTATTGTCTTGTTTGTATGGAACGGTTTTGATTTTGTTATTTGTGAAAGTGTGTTGGATACTGAATATAGGTTGCATTTCATGTAAAAAATGAGATTTAACCTTTGAAACTCAACATTTCAACTACTTCATAAATGGTTTTATTGACTAGTTTTAACCTCAAACTTTACTTTTCCTACAGAGTTTTTAAAAGCCAAGTTCAATTGATGGTCAATATGGTTAAACATTTCAAGATTTTTGAGAATTGATTTTGAGTGTAGAAAGAAGTGACTGTTGGCCCAAAGCGACCTAAGAGGGGGATGAATTATGTTGTATAAAAAAAAAAACTTGAAACTATGCACAATAAAAACTTAGACAATGCACAAGTAATAAATGAAGCAATTTAAATATCAAAGCAATAAATGTAGTAAGATAAATAAATAAAAGTTAAGATTGAGATTGAAAAACACAAACCAAACTCCCAAGATTCTCAAACTTGGAGTTTAAATCCCAAGGCAACTACCAAGTTCCCAACTTGAAGTTCTTCCAATAAGTGTCTCTTCAAAGTAGGTGAGCCAATAACCTTTTGTACACAAATAGAGATCACTCTTACTCACACTAATTCGTTTTAGTTCAGCCAAAAATTTACACCCAAACCTCCCTTTGCTGCAATTGTTATTTCTCAACTCTCACTCTTGAAGAACACTTAGACTCTTAACTCTTTTCACAACACCACCGGCATTATTACAACCCTTGTACCCATTATTTTTCTCAAAAATAGCTAAAGAATTAATTGCAATCGATGTAGAAGTCTCTCGTATTACATTTTTAGAATAAGGGGTATTTATAGATGCCCAAAAACTGCCTCCAACAACTCTTTAATGTCTATTTTCTATTTACTGAAAAACTAGTAGTTAGAGCTTTTGGACGGCCGATGCAATAAGTGTGCATTCAAAAGAACTAACCGTTGGACCTTTCAGACTGTCGCTGCTAAGCTCTGTGTCTGATACTTCGTCCGTTCTCTAGAGGGTGTTTTGTCTTTCCTTCGTTCGGACATCCGAGGCTATATACCAACCTGCGTCCGATCGATGGTCAGTGACTTCTGGAATTGTCTCAATTGATCGGACGCTATTCTTTGTCCGAGACTACTTCAAGTTCTCTGTGTCGGATGATCACCATTGTCCGAAGTGCCTTCCTTTCAAATAGTCACCAGCATCCATAGAGTTTTCTGGTTGTTTTCTTGATCATGTTCGAACAATCATTACGTTCGAACCTTCCTGTTTTTCTATGCATTTTTTTTCAAGCTGTTAGTATGATTTGGTTATTATCAAAAGAAATATGATTATCATCACTGGGGTTCAACAATTCCCCCCTTTTTGATGATGACAAATCAATTGGAAAATTTTAAAAACAACCATAAAATACGAAGCACAAAGACAAGAGGTTTTGTCTATTATTGTCTCCTCCTTTTGGCATCATCAAAACATAAGAGTAAAAACCAATTTAGGCTTCCCATGAGTTTAATGTCCCCATGAATTTGATAGCCCAACATTTCTCATTAAGTATCTCCCCTCTTTTGCACATAATTCGAGGGAGTACATGGGAAAAATCAAGTTGAAAACATTTATTCGATAAGGAATTCATGCACAGGATTAACATCAAGGCATTTTTCATTCATTCCTTACTAAAAGAAGCATATGTGATGCAATATCTTGTGAGTTAAATTAATTTCTAACATATAACCTAAGAGGGAGGTGAATTAGGTTGTATCTAAAACAAACCTTTTTAGGTGCTTAATAAAAATTCAAACTTTATGCACCAAATAAAAACTTAAGCATAAAGGATATGAATACAATAGATATTCAACTATTTAAGCTTAAAGAACAAATAAGAATATTGAGATTAAGAGAATCAAACCAAACTCCCAAACTTCTCAAGCTTGGAGCTTACAACCACAAAGAGCTTCTTACAAGGCAACTACCAAATTCACAACTTGAAGTTTAGCCACTAAAAGTCTCTTCAAAGTAGGTGAGACAATAACCTCTTGTACACAAATGAGGATCACTCTTGCTCACACTAATTACCTTTAGTTGAGCCAAGAGTTTTACACTCACAACCTCCCTTTGTTACAGTTGTTATCTCTCCACTCTTACACTTGAAAAACTCTTACACTTCTAATCTCTTTTCACAAAACTACCTACACTATTACAACACTTGTACCCACTATTTCTCCCAAATAGCTCAAGTATTACTTGTAATAAATGTAGAAGTCTCTTTGTATTTAATTCAGGCTTAGGGTATTTATAGTTGCCCAAAATCTGCTTCCAACAACTTTCTAACGGCTATATTTCTGTTTACTGGAAAACTAGCCGTTGGACCTTTCGGACGGTCGATGCAGCAAGAGTGCGTCTGAACAAACTAGCCGGTGGACCGTTTGGACGGTAGCTGCTAAACCCTGCGTCCGATGCTGCGTCCGTTCTCTGAGGATATTCGTTCGGACGTCCGAGGATGCGTTCGAACATGCGTCCTATCGAAGCAAAGTCTTTTGAAAATATGATCGGACGCTGTTCTTCATTCGAGACTTGCTTCAAATTCTTTGTGTCAGACGATTACCATCGTCCGAAGCTCTGTCTTTCAGACAGTCAATTGTGTCCATGGAGTCTTCTGGTTGTTTTGTTCGGACAATCATTTGCATCCGATCCTACCTGTTTTTCTGCACACTTGTTTTCAAACCATTAGTGTGATTTGGTCATCATCAAAACATGATTAACATAATTGGGTTTCAACAATCTCTCCCTTTTTGATGATGACAAATCAATTGGACAATTCAGAAAACAACCATAAAATATGAAGTACGCTTAAACACACATGAGAATTTGTCCATATTATTTCTCCCTCTTTTGGCATTATCAAAACATAAGATAAATAATGCAATATAAGCTCCCCCCTAAGTTTTTTCTCCCCCTTGAAAAATGAATATAATGAGTACACAGAGAATGAGTCAATTTATGCAAAACAATTATTCCCTTCAAGAATATGTGCTCCATAAGAATGAGAGAATTCATGCAAAGAATTATGGTCAAAACAATTTTCGCTCATTCCTTACCAAAAAGCATCATCAAAACAATGAAGCATGTGTGATGCAATTTCGTGCAAAAAATATCCATTTAAAAAAGAGAATGCCCTTTCTTTTGCAAGTAGTGACTTATTATAGATAAAAAATGGGGATACATATTTCCTAGCATTCTAAACAAATTTATACACATAGATGAGTAATATTCAAGAGAACATAGTTCAACTTGATAAATGAAAGCACACAAAATTTTAGATGTTACCCATTTCAATATCATCTTAGCTCATATGCCTTGAAGTCACCCTTCATAGATAATCTCTATCTTGAATTCCTTGGTGCTCATTAAGCATACCTACATACAAAATTAAGCAACAACTTTTGGTACCCAAACTTTCTTGGCTCCAATTGGATTAGTAACATGCTTAATCACCCAAATAGAATTTATTCCCAATTTTTCATTTCTTTTAACATAACAATTTTTCTTTATATGGCCATGTTGATTACAATAATTACAAATAATATTCTTATTTCCATAAAAAGAAGATTTAGATTTAACAAAGCACAAATCATTTTTTCTAAAGGTGATAAAATTTTTGTTCAAAAACATATTTCTAGTTCCTTTCTTTTCAAAGACATTTTCTTTCTTATTTTTCAAAATATCATCAAGATCATCTAATCTCTTCTTCAATGAAGCTTGTTCTTCCATGATCTTGTTGAAGGGTTTTCAAGGCATATTATCTTTCAAAACTTCATTTTCTTTTGTCAAAGAATTATTTTCATGCACAAGTTTTGAGTTGGCACTCAATCTTTAAAGCATTAACTTTAATTTTTAACTCTTTGTTCTTAGCATTTGATTCTTTCAAACATTCACACATTTTAAAAATAAATGATTCAACATCATCATCATCTTTATCACATGAATCATCAAAAGAATCACAACAAGAGGTTACCTCATTATTGCCAAGTGCCATAAAAGCCATTTGAGCCTGCTCATATTCTTCTTCAACCTCTCCATCCGAATTGCAATCATCCCAAGTGATTTGGAAGTTGTTGAAGTGAGGCTTCCTTGAGTCTTTTCTCCTTTTTGATGAAGCTTTAAATGCTATGCTTCTTTTTCCCTTCAAATCCACATCTTGTACCTTGTATTTCAACTTCAATTCAAAGGAGGTTAGAGAATTGATCAATGAATCAATAGACATAGAATTTAAATTTTTAGACTCTTCTATGGCAATGGATTTAGGTTCCCATTCCTTAGGTAAAGCATTCAAAAATTTTCTATTCTTTTCACCCAAGGAATATTCTTTACCCAAACAGGGAGATCTTCCAAATCCTTTACCATATCATTGAACCTACAATACATCTTGTCAATGTTCTCATGAGGTTCCATTTTGAAGGATTCATATTTAGCCACAAGAAGTAACTTCTTTTGCTCTCTTATATCTTCACTTCCTTCAGGATTTCTTTCAATTTGTCCCATATCTCCTTGGCCGATATGCAACCTTTTACTTTAGAAAACTCATCTGCATCCAAAGCATTATACAAAATATTAATGGCTTTAGCATTTAAAGATAAATTTATTTTATCTTGTGCATTTAACTCATATCTAGTCTTAGGCCTTAATCTATGAGTATTTTCATCAAGAATATTTGACCAAAAAGACCTTCATAAATAATATACCACAATTCAATATTAATAGATTGAACAAAAATTTTCATTCTATCCCTCCAACAAACAAAATTAATTCCATTAAACATGGGAGGTCTAGAAATAGAATGCCCCTCTAAAAACAAAGCATTATTGGTTGCCATGATCTTTATTGTATAAATGCAATTTAAACAAAATAGAGAGACCAATGCTCCGATACCAATTGTTGGTCCCAAAGAGCAAACCTAAGAGGGGGGGTGAATTAGGTTGTATCTAAATCAAACCTTTTTAGGTGCTTAATAGAAATTCAAATTTTATGCACCAAATAAAAACTTAAGCACAAATGAATACAATAGATATTCAACTATTTAAGCTTAAAGAACAAATAAGAATATTGAGATTAAGAGAATCAAACCAAACTCCCAAACTTCTCAAGCTTGGAGCTTACAACCACAAAGAGCTTCTTACAAGGCAACTACCAAATTCACAACTTGAAGTTTAGCCACTAAAAGTCTCTTCAAAGTAGGTGAGACAATAACCTCTTGTACACAAATGAGGATCACTCTTGCTCACACTAATTACCTTTAGTTGAGCCAAGAGTTTTACACTCACAACCTCCCTTTGTTACAGTTGTTATTTCTCCATTCTTGCACTTGAAAAACTCTTACACTTCTAAGCTCTTTAAGAAAGAGATTCTAACTCTGTCACAAAACTACCTACACTATTACAACACTTGTACCCACTATTTCTCCCAAATAGCTCAAGTATTACTTGTAATCAATGTAGAAGTCTCTTTGTATTTAATTCAGGCTTAGGGGTATTTATAGTTGCCCAAAATCTGCTTCCAACAACTTTCTAACGGCTATTTTCTGTTTACTGGAAAACTAGCCGTTGGACCTTTCGGACGGCCGATGCAGCAAGAGTACGTCCGAACGAGCTAGCCGGTGGACCGTTCGGATGGCAGCTTCTAAACCCTGCGTCCGTTCTCTGAGGATATTCGTTCGGACGTCCGAGAATGCGTCCGAACATGCGTCCTATCGAAGCAAAGTCTTTTGAAAATATGATCGGACGCTGTTCTTCGTATGAGACTTGCTTCAAATTCTTTGTGTCAGACGATTACCATCGTCCGAAGCTCTGTCTTTCAGACAGTCAATTGTGTCCATGGAGTCTTCTGGTTGTTTTGTTCGGACAATCATTTGCATCCGATCCTACTTTTGACCTGTTTTTCTGCACACTTGTTTTCAAACCATTAGTGTGATTTGGTCATCATCAAAACATGATTAACATAACTGGGTTTCAACAATCTCTCCCTTTTTGATGATGACAAATCAATTGGACAATTCAGAAAACAACCATAAAATATGAAGTACACACATGAGAATTTGTCCATATTATTTCTCCCTCTTTTGGCATTATCAAAACATAAGATAAATAATGCAATATAAGCTCCCCCCTAAGTTTTTTCTCCCCCTTGAAAAATGAATATAATGAGTACACAGAGAATGAGTCAATTTATGCAAAACAATTAGAAAATATCAAGAATATGTGCTCCATAAGAATGAGAGAATTCATGCAAAGAATTATGGTCAAAACAATTTTCGCTCATTCCTTACCAAAAATCATCATCAAAACAATGAAGCATGTGTGATGCAATTTCGTGCAAAAAATATCCATTTAAAAAAGAGAATGCCCTTTCTTTTGCAAGTAGTGACTTATTATAGATAAAAAATTGATGGGGATACATATTTCCTAGCATTCTAAACAAATTTATACACATAGATGAGTAATATTCACGAGAACATAGTTCAACTTGATAAATGAAAGCACACAAAATTTTAGATGTTACCCATTTCAATATCATCTTAGCTCATATGCCTTGAACACCCTTCATAGATAATCTCTATCTTGAATTCCTTGGTGCTCATTAAGCATACCTACATACAAAATTAAGCAACAACTTTTGGTACCCAAACTTTCTTGGCTCCAATTGGATTAGTAACATGCTTAATCACCCAAATAGAATTTATTCCCAATTTTTCATTTCTTTTAACATAACAATTTTTCTTTATATGGCCATGTTGATTACAATAATTACAAATAATATTCTTATTTCCATAAAAAGAAGATTTAGATTTAACAAAGCACAAATCATTTTTTCTAAAGGTGATAAAATTTTTGTTCAAAAACATATTTCTAGTTCCTTTCTTTTCAAAGACATTTTCTTTCTTATTTTCAATCAAAATATCATCAAGATCATCTAATCTCTTCTTCAATGAAGCTTGTTCTTCCATGATCTTGTTTTTTTCAACAAATTTATCTTTCAAAACTTCATTTTCTTTTGTCAAAGAATTATTTTCATGCACAAGTTTTGAGTTGGCACTCAATAAAGCATTAACTTTAATTTTTAACTCTTTGTTCTTAGCATTTGATTCTTTCAAACATTCACACATTTTAAAAATAAATGATTCAACATCATCATCATCTTTATCACATGAATCATCAAAAGAATCACAACAAGAGGTTACCTCATTATTGCCAAGTGCCATAAAAGCCATTTGAGCCTGCTCATATTCTTCTTCAACCTCTCCATCCGAATTGCAATCATCCCAAGTGATTTGGAAGTTGTTGAAGTGAGGCTTCCTTGAGTCTTTTCTCCTTTTTGATGAAGCTTTAAATGCTATGCTTCTTTTTCCCTTTGCCTCCACATCTTGTACCTTGTATTTCAACTTCAATTCAAGAAGGAGGTTAGAGAATTGATCAATGAATCAATAGACATAGAATTTAAATTTTTAGACTCTTCTATGGCAATGGATTTAGGTTCCCATTCCTTAGGTAAAGCATTCAAAAATTTTCTATTCTTTTCACCCAAGGAATATTCTTTACCCAAACCTTCCAAATCCTTTACCATATCATTGAACCTACAATACATCTTGTCAATGTTCTCATGAGGTTCCATTTTGAAGGATTCATATTTAGCCACAAGAAGTAACTTCTTTTGCTCTCTTATATCTTCACTTCCTTCAGGATTTCTTTCAATTTGTCCCATATCTCCTTGGCCGATATGCAACCTTTTACTTTAGAAAACTCATCTGCATCCAAAGCATTATACAAAATATTAATGGCTTTAGCATTTAAAGATAAATTTATTTTATCTTGTGCATTTAACTCATATCTAGTCTTAGGCCTTAATCTATGAGTATTTTCATCAAGAATATTTGACCAAAAGGACCTTCATAAATTATAATATACCACAATTCAATATTAATAGATTGAACAAAAATTTTCATTCTATCCCTCCAACAAACAAAATTAATTCCATTAAACATGGGAGGTCTAGAAATAGAATGCCCCTCTAAAAACAAAGCATTATTGGTTGCCATGATCTTTATTGTAATGCAATTTAAACAAAATAGAGAGACCAATGCTCCGATACCAATTGTTGGTCCCAAAGAGCAAACCTAAGAGGGGGGGTGAATTAGGTTGTATCTAAATCAAACCTTTTTAGGTGCTTAATAGAAATTCAAACTTTATGCACCAAATAAAAACTTAAGCACAAATGAATACAATAGATATTCAACTATTTAAGCTTAAAGAACAAATAAGAATATTGAGATTAAGAGAATCAAACCAAACTCCCAAACTTCTCAAGCTTGGAGCTTACAACCACAAAGAGCTTCTTACAAGGCAACTACCAAATTCACAACTTGAAGTTTAGCCACTAAAAGTCTCTTCAAAGTAGGTGAGACCAATAACCTCTTGTACACAAATGAGGTTCACTCTTGCTCACACTAATTACCTTTAGTTGAGCCAAGAGTTTTACACTCACAACCTCCCTTTGTTACAGTTGTTATTTCTCCATTCTTGCACTTGAAAAACTCTTACACTTCTAAGCTCTTTTCACAAAACTACCTACACTATTACAACACTTGTACCCACTATTTCTCCCAAATAGCTCAAGTATTACTTGTAATCAATGTAGAAGTCTCTTTGTATTTAATTCAGGCTTAGGGGTATTTATAGTTGCCCAAAATCTGCTTCCAACAACTTTCTAACAACTATTTTCTGTTTACTGAAAAACTAGCCGTTGGACCTTTCGGACGGCCGATGCAGCAAGAGTGCGTCCGAACGAGCTAGCCGGTGGACCGTTCGGATGGCAGCTTCTAAACCCTGCGTCCGTTCTCTGAGGATATTCGTTCGGACGTTCGAGAATGCGTCCGAACATGCGTCCAATCGAAGCAAAGTCTTTTCATGTGGAAATATGATCGGACGCTGTTCTTCGTATGAGACTTGCTTCAAATTCTTTGTGTCAGACGATTACCATCGTCCAAAGCTCTGTCTTTTAGACAGTCATTTGTGTCCATGGAGTCTTCTAGTTGTTTTGTTCGGATGATCATTTGCGTCTGAACCTACCTGTTTTTTTGAACACCTGTTTTCAAACCATTAGTGTGATTTGGTCATCATCAAAACATGATTAACATAACTGGGGTTCAACTGAATGCTCCCCCTTTCTTTTGCAACTAGTGACTTAATTTAGACAAAAATGGGGGTACCCAAAATCATAAACAAAAAAAATGAAGATAAACACATTCCTGTCACATAATTGATTAGCACACAGGAGGTTACGTTTCAAATAGGCAATTAAAAGTATATTGTTGACAAGAATTTTAAATGTTACCCTTCTATGTCATCTTAGCTCATATGCTTTGAACACCCTTCATTGATGATCCATCCTGAATCCCTTGGTGTTCTTCAAGCATACAGTACTACACACAAAGTTAGGCAACAACTTTTGGTACCCAAACATTTTTGGGTCCACTTGAGTTGGTGAATTCACTTAATATCCACATAGATTTCATTCCCAAATTTTCATTTCTTTTAACATAACAATCTTTCTTTACATGACCGTGTTGTTGACAATTATAGCACATAATATCTTATTGTCATACAAAGAAGATTTAGAATTAATAAAGCACAAATCATCCTTTCTAAAGGTGACAAAGTTCTTGGTAATAAGCATGTTTCTAGTCCTTTTCTTTTCAACAACATTTTTTTTTTTCTTTTTGCAAGAAAAAACTAAGATCATCTATTCTTTTCTTTAACAAAATTTGTTCTTCCTTGATCTCTGCCTCTGTACCCAATCCCTTTTTCTTCCATACATCATTTTTTTTGTCAACATATTATTTTCATGCACAAGCTTTGAGTTAGCACTCAATAAAGCATTAATCTTGATTTTTAGCTCCTTGTTCCTAGCATATGATTCTTTCAAACATATTCATGCATTTTTAAAATAAATGATTCAACATCATCATCATCATCACAAGAATAATAACTAGAGAATACCTTATTATCTCCGAAGGCCATGAAAGCCATTTGAGCCGCTTTAAGTTCCTCTTCAACCTCACCATCAGAATTGCAATCTTGCCATATTATTTGGAAGTTGTTGAAGTGAGGCTTCCTTGAGTCTTTTTTCCTTTTTGATGAACACTCATTTGCAAAGTATCCTAATTGGCCATATTCATAGCTTTTTTCACTTGGGTTCTTGCTTGTATCTTTTTGTGAAACCTTCAATGCGATGCTTGTTTATCCCTGTCTGCTCATCATCTTGATCATATAAGATTTTTGCTTCAACTCATAGGAAGTTAGTGACTCGATTAATGATTCAATAGATAAATAATTTATATTTTTAGCCTCTTCTATGGCAATACATTTATTTTCCCATTCCTTTGGTAAAACATTTAAAATCTGTCTAATCTTTTCACTCAAAGAATACTCTTTGGTGTCATTAACCTAATGCCTCCAAATTGTTTGTAATGTCATTGAATCTACAATACATCATACGAATGCTCTCATGAGATTCCATTTTGAATGATTCATATTTAGCTATAAGCAATGACTTCTTTTGTTCTCTCATATCATCACTATCCTCTTGAATTTCTTTCAACTTATCCCATATTTCCTTGGCCGATTTACACTCTTTTATCCAAGTAGATTCATTTACATCTAAGGCATTATACAAAATATTCATGACTTTAGCATTCAAAATTAAATTTACTATATCTTATGCATATAACTCATATCTAGTCTTAAGCCTTAACATATGTGTTAGCATCTAGGATATTAGCCTCTAATGGACCTTCACTAACAATATACCACAAATCAATATCAATAAATTGAATAAATATTTCCATTCTTTCTCTCCAACTAACAAAATTCTCACCATTAAACATGGGAGGTCTACCAATGGATTGCACCTCCAGAAACAATGCATTATTGGTTGCCAATTTCGGTTACTCTAAAGCCGATTAAGCCCAATTATCAAAGACCAATGCTCTAATACCAGTTGTTGGCCCAAAGCAACAAAAAAAGGGATGAATTAGGTTGTATAGAAAAAACCTGAAACTATGCACAATAAAAACTTAGATGAGGCACAAGTAAAAAATGATGCAATTTAAGTATCAACGCAACAAATGTTGTAAGATAAATAAATAAAAGTTAAGATTGAGATTGAGAAATGCAAACCAAACTCCCAAACTTTTCAAGCTTGGACTTATATCCACAAAGAGCTTCTCCTAAAGCAACTACCAAGATCCCAACTTGAAGTTCCTCTAATAAGTGTCTCATCAAAGTACGTGAGACAATAACCTTTTGTACACAAATGAGGATCACTCTTGCTCACACTAATTCCCTTTAGTTGAGCCAAGAGTTTTACACCCACAACCTCCCTTCGTTACAATTATTATCTGTCCACTCTCACTCCTGAAGAACACTTACATTTTAAACTCTTTTCATCTACAACACTACTTACACTACTACAACACTTGTACCCACTATTTTTCTCACAAATAGCTCAAGAAGTAATTGTAATCAATGTACAAGTCTCTCTTTTACATTTTTAGGTTGGGGAGTATTTATAGATGCCCAAAAACTACCTCCAACAACTCTCTAATGGCTATTTTCTATTTACTGAAAAACTAGCCATTAGAGCTTTCGAACGGCTAATGCAGTAAGTGTACGTCCGAAGGAACTAGCTGTTGGACATTTCGGACGACCGCTACTAAGCTCTGCATCTGACGCTACGTCCGTTCTCTAGAGGGTGTTTTGTCTTTCCTTCATTCGGACATCTGAGGCTACATATAAACCTATGTCCGACCGATGACTCAATTGATCAAACACTATTCTTCATCCGAGGCAGCTTCAGGTGCTTTGTTCTGATAATCACCATTGTGTGAAGTGTCTTTCTTTCAAACGATCATTAGTATCTGTAGTCTTCTGGTTTTTTTCTTGATTGTGTTCAGATGATCGTCATCATTTTTGTCCAAACCTTCCTATTCTTCTACACTTATTTCAACCTTTTAGTACAATTTGGTCAACATCAAACATATTATCATAACTGGGGTTCAACAATGACTTTTGCCATCATTTGATAATGTCGTATGAACTTGCTTTTTGGGATATTTTGTGGGTTTTGTTGAAGTTTGGCTTGGTACATTAATTGGCGTAGTGTAAATCCCTTGATGCGAACCCCGTGCACAATTGACTTGATGCCACAAAACCGAACAATTCACATTGGCACCAAAATCCCAAGGATCAACTCCAAAGTTGGTCACAAGAATTTTGGACAGCAAACACACACAAACAAGAACGAAAAGAACACAAAAGAATCAAGCACGAATTCAACCCATTGTCTGTAGCGAGACAAGAACCTAACTCTTAACAAGATTTAAAGCGAGAATTGACCCATTGCCTATATGAATCAGGCAAGAACCAAATCTATAAGTCGGTTAGAACAATCATCGTTGCTTAAGCGATGGGGATCCTAGCAAAGTCTTAATCCAAAGACTAAAACCAAGAACTTTTTCCGCACAAAAAATACAAATATTATTGATAAAAGTATGCTGTAATTCGTCCATATGATAATGCCTATTTACAGGCTTAATAAAGTCCTAAAAACTAGCTAAAAAACTCCAAAAAAGGTAGTGCTAGGGTTTAGCAATAAGTAGCCCAAAGTTTTGGGCTAAATGGGCCTTATTAAGGCTAATTAATGAGTCTCAAAACTAAGAATTAAATCAACACCTAAATGTAACTTAAACAACCCCAATTTGCACAAACTTAAACTACTATTGGGCTTTAAATAATAAAGACAAAATACAATTGAAAGGAAGTTCGGCCTTCTTGCACTTAATGGATCTCAACTTGTGCTTCACTTTGAAGAATAGGACTTCATGTATTAATGAATTGAGGATAACCCAATCCAACTCAATCAAAATACCACGAATGTGCTTGAATCTTGGCAAGCTTGAGTCTATACTTGTTCTATAGCTTTCATCTCCGCATCTTGACACATCTTTAGTCAATTCAAATCCATATCATCCCCCATTTTAGCAAAATTTAGCTAGATTTTGGGAATGATCTAGGCATTTTCTTGGATCGTTTGAGCCAAAAATCTTACCTTACATTGATATTATCCCTAGTGTCCGCATTGAACCTTATAGCCTAATCTCTTTGATAACTGTTGAGTAAAATATTGATTTGGTTTTTGAAAACAATGAACAAGTAGTAAAAACCTCAATTATCCTAACCAACTCCCGCACATTCGCAAGTATATAAGGTGAGTTTTTATATAGTACGAGTAAGGATCGTTCCCACAAGAACTATTGGAACAATTACTAGGTTCACAAGCCTATTTACGAGTAAAATGAAATAATCAAGAGTTTTTTTATTAAAGTAAAACTAAATTTAATCACAAGAAATTATAACAAAGACAAGAATGTAAAATACTCTCCCTACGGAAAGCAATTAAATATAATTGACTAAAAACCCAAGGTTTAATCTACACTACTTGCGAGAATTTAATTAAGAACAAGAATTTAATCAAGAACAAGAATTTAAATTAGTCTGCCCTATAAAAGCAATCAAAATTAATGAAATAAAACCCTAACTACTAAACTACGAAAGCAATTAAGAATTTAAAAGCAATAAAACAAGAACGATAATTAAAGAACAAGAACGCAATGAAAGCAAAAAATAAATTGCATAAAATAAATCAAACTCAATAATTTTAGCGAAAACAAATGTCAATGATTGTTAAATCTTGAATTCTTGAGAAGAGAACAAAATTCTAGCTCGAAAACTTGAGAAAATCTAACCTATGGCTAAATTATCGATCTAACAATTGAAGACTAATAAACTAAGAATGGCTGATGATTATTTCTTTTTCCTCCCCTTTTCTTGGTATATTTACAGGTGTTTTTAGGGTTTTGGGGCTCCAGAATGACAAGTACACAATTTCCCACACAAACAGGCCCACAGGAGGACTTTTCATGCAAAATAAGCATACTTATGAGACCCATCCGACGAGGCACGCTTGGGGGCTACAATCTTGTCATGCCTAGGTGCTGCTTCCAGAACCAAACTGGTTTCGGCACCAAGGTGCTGCATTTTTGTCACGCCTGGGCACCGCTGATAGTACAAGCTTCAACTTGCTCCTCAATTTTAACCATGATGCAGGCTAAATTTGGAAAAATTCAAAACATGAAAGTTGTAGCCCTATGTCTTAGCTTTCCAGAACATCTTGAATTTCCCCTATTAGTCCTTGTACAAGAAAGTTATACTTAATCTACCAAACGATATCAGAATCGCTCCTCGCCGGTGCACGTAAATTTCAATTTTGCAATTCTCCTCCAATTTTGTGATCAAATTTGACTCTTTCTTCATTTAAACCCGACAAAACTCAAAATAAACCATTTTACCTCATAATTACTCAATTCTTTCTTATACATCACAGAAAACGAGATAAATGATACATAAAATATACGATATTTATGAGTTTATCAAAAACTGTTCCACACTTAGTTTTTGATCATCCTCGAGCAAAACATAGAAATAAATCACAAACATACTCAACAAATCTTATCAATCATACATATAAACAACTATGAACCAAACCATCATAAGGTAAATAGTTAAATGATAAGAAGCCCCTATACATACATTCTAGTGTAGGTGTGCGCATAGAAATACAAAAATAACTTTTAAGACACTCAGATCAAATCATGCAAACCCTTTGAATTTTTCTAAACGTCCCATAGCTTACTCTTCTTACATTTCTCCACTAATGTAAATGACTGACTCGACTTAAATTAGGTAGGACTTTTAGCTTGTAATGTAAGGCTAAGGGCTTGGCTAACAAAGAAAAAGAAGAGGATAAACAAATAAAAAAAAGAGCTTTAAATTAATGTGAGCCTCATTAACATAAAACTTCTTTTTGAACATTAAAACACCCATCCTTCAAAGAAGTAACCCCACACTTAATTGATCAAACACCCATAAAAGTTTTGTGCAACTAGAAGCAAAATAAAATCCTACTTTTTCAATTTCAACCCTTCTCGCCAACACTTTGAAAACGTATCACCCTTTTTTTTTCTTTCTCTATTCCCCAAAATGGGTACCAGTGGTAGGCACTACCCACAAAAAATATCAACACAGGTACCAACAATAGGCACTACCTGCTAACACTCTAATGAGGGTGCCAGTGTTGGGCAACACCTGCAATACTCCAATGCAGGTGCTAGTGATGGGCACCACCCGCTATGGTCAACACAAAATATTTTTTTTAAACACCCTACACCTTAAACTGTACACCATTCATTCTAACACTCTCATACAACTACCTTCCATCTTTATATACCTTTAACAATCAATGTGGCATTAAACCTCTTAAGAGACATTTGGGACAGCTCACAAAGGTAGAAAAAAATGAGTTACAAAATAAAATGAATGTTGCTTCTGTCCATTCAAAACAAATTAAGGCTCAACTAAGGTTCTAGGGATATATTTTACAGTAATGGTTGGCTTCGGATGGAAAGGCTCAAACGTCCAAAGAAATGCCTACACTCATCTTTAAATGAAATCACATTATCTAAAATTTTGCCTCGAAAATGTGATAAAGTAAGTGTTTGGGTTACAATATAAGTGAATCTACACAATTATCTCTTAGTGCTAAAAAGCTACAACATTGTAGGGCTATTAGTGCTCAAAATTAGAAATCATGCTAGGAAAATATTAACACTGACTACCCTACTTATGACAACTGAGCTCAAAAATTATCAAGTAGAAAATCAAAGAAACATGCTAAGTAATTTGTGAACAAAATGATCAAAAATTTGAAAAGCTCTCAAATCGAAAGCTAAGCCACAAATATGAAAGCAAAAATTGAACAAAACAAACAAACAAACCACCAAACAAATAGAAATTAAGAAAACTCCCCACCTCACACTTAGAGTATATATTGTCCCCAATGCAAAAATAAAGAGTAAAAATGGAAAAAGTGAAACTTCTCTGTCAAAGAAGAACGTTTGGTGCATATCTTATACGTTTCTGTTGAACTAAATACCCTTGAGTCGAAGTCGAAAACATCAACTACTAAAACAAAAACAAAACATAAAAACCTTTAAGTCATTAAGAAAAACAATAAAACCAGAAAAGCTAAACAAAAAACAATAAATAAAATTAAGAAAAAACATGCCTCCCATGTCACGTCCTTGTTTATGGTCTTAGCCTTGACTTTTGTACTCCCGCACATGTGACACATGCTAAGGTGGTTGGCTATCCACTTCCTTTAAGCCTCCACAGGAAAAATTTAATCCCACTCTTCTTAACCGCCATTTCTTGATTTCGGGCTTTGTCTTGAAGAAATCCACATTTCCTTATAGTCACCAAAGCTAATATCCTCAGTAGCACGTCCAATTATTTTTCAAACCATTTCCTCTTCTTTTTACGCTCCTTAAACTTTTGTATGTCACAAACTTTCAATACTTTGCACAACTTCCTTAATCCTTTCTCACCCCACACACATTGTTGGGTGGTTTTGATTCTTCTAATTTGACCTGCCAATAGAAGGATCAACTGAATGATGCATATTTTTCTTCAAAAATAGGAAAAATTTTCATTAGAATAAAAAAATATCAATTTTAACTGATTCATTTTTAATTTGTAAAATCAACTTCCCTTTATTAACATCTATTAATGCATTTGTGGTTGATAAAAATGGCCTCCCAAGAATCAACGGTGTTTCATTGTCCTTGCCAATGTCCAACATCAAGAAATCAACGGGAAACACCAAATTTTCTACTTGCACAAGCATGTCTTCCAACAAGCCATATGATTTCCTTTCAGTCAAATCACAAGTTGGAGTGTAACATTTGTCAGTTTGGCGTTGGTGATTCCTATCTTATCATAATGGATTTCAGAATAATGTTGATACTAGCCCCTAAATCACAAAGTGAATGATGTAGCGTTGTTCCACCAATATTCACCGGTATTGAGAAGTTACCAGGATCTAAGTTTAAGGGGTAATCTCCGTTGAAAATGTGAAATCCAGTCTCAATTCACATTTTACTAGCCTTGTTCTTTGATTTTTAACTGGTTTAAAATGTTTTTCATATTATTTTTAGTCATAAAGTACTTCAACTTATTCGTTTTTCAATTCGGCAAATTTTTTGGTTTACGCGATTTCAGTTCCGGCGGGTAAACGGGTCAAAAATTGGACTAAGTGTAATTAGTGCATTGTGGTGTGTGAGTGTTGTATGATGGCTGAATTATTCAAACAAAAAGAAAATGTTAATTTAGTAGCAAAAATTAGTTTTTGGGTTAAATAGTCAACTTGGAGACTATTTGGTCAAATGGAGAACTATTTGGGTCAACCTTGAAATCTTTTTTTAGTCTTCTTCTTGCTTTGTTTCTTCCTCATTTCTCCTAGCTGCTGGCCGAGCTTCTCTTCCCCATTTTCCCCCAAAATTTTCTTGGATATCAAGTATAAATCACTTGGAAGGTAAGATTTTATGTATTTTAGCACTTTATGGCTTATGGGCTTTATGATCCAAGCTTTAATTTCAAGTGTTTGTAGGATTCTTTATGGCTGAAAAAATAAACCCTCTTTGCAGCCTTATATGTTAATGATTTATGTATGTTATGGGTTGTTTTTAGTGTTTTGGAGGTTGGGAAGTGATTGGGGTTGATTTTTAACAACTTTCCACGGTTAGATTACATATTTTAAGATTATGAGTTGGGGTTTTGTCTTCCATATGTGGCCCTAGAGTGTTATGCTATGAATGCTTATGTCTATGCATATAATGATGTTTTAAGAGTGTTTTAAGGTTAGTTTGGATAGGAATTGAGACTTGAAACCAAGTGGAATTGATTTCCCTTCATTTTGTAAGTTAGCGGAAGTTTGGTGCAGCTAGGATAATTTGGATAATTGGTTATGTTTGAAGGGTCTCTAATGATCTTTTGATGGTTTTAGGTGTTTTCCTTTGTTGTGGGATGCTATTGATATAGTCCCGGCTATTGCTCCGGTGAATCTTTCCGTTTATGCATTGGTTGGTTAGAATATGTTGTTTTGAGAGTTGGGTTGTAACCAAGGTCCCTTGAATACCTTGGAATTGGATTTTGTTGGCAGGGAGGATAACCTACTTATAGCCTAGGGAGAGGCGAAGTTTTTTTGAACCTGTCTCTTAAACTGAGCTTATTATCTCCTAATCTAGCTGTAATACGACACCAACAGATTAACTAAGTGTTTTGACTGGGATTTTAGCTTGTCGAAGTTGGTCGGAATCTGTGATAAGGTCATTTTTGACCAAAGAGCTGTTGGTGTCGTTTTCTATCGTTTCGCGTCGTTTTCGCTTCCCTAGTCATTCTTTAACTTCTACATCTCTTCTAAGCTCCTCTTATACTTGTTTTAGGTACCACGCCACCTACCGCCGGCGATCGCGTTAAGAGACAGAACATATTCTAACCAACCAATGCATAAACGGAAAGATTCACCGGAGCAATAGCCGGGACTATATCAATAGCATCCCAGTCACTCAAGGAATACCCAAAACTGTACTGATGTTTGGAACTGCACTTTTACCCAAGTTTTGGAACTATTACATATGAAATCGGGACCAAGCTGTTTTATGTTAATCAATTGATATGTTTGCAAACTCTTTTGATATGAAAGCATTTTATGACTGTTTTGGCTCATAGGTGACCTAGGTATATAATTTTGGATGTGTTTGGAAATGTTTGATTTGGGAGAACCGGTTCTATAGTCATCCATGGGACGCCTTGGTGATTGTGGATCTATGATTATGAACTATTTGATCGGGGTCTTGTCTTTGGGATAACTTGACCTCCGTGTCGACTAGTAGGTGTGGTAGATTACTAGATCTCGGCTAGTCAATAGTCTGTCGATCTCATTCATAGAGAAACTCATGCTATTTTATTATATTCGGAGTATCTTTTAGGCTCAAAGGTATGACCTACAGTACTAGCCAGATCCTGTCTCTTATACACATCCCCACTCCAAAGATATGTAACCTGTAGAATATTATCCCAGCACAAGACATTACATTCTTAATATCATCATGGTTTATTGACGTTTAAATTGCATCTCCAATTTTATAAACTGCTTCATGACTATGGTCTTCACAAATAAAATTATCATATCAAAAGAGTCTTTTATCGCAATGCTTGATTAACATAAAACAGCTTGGTCCCGATTTCTGATGTAATAGTTCCAAAACGAATGGTAAAAGTATAAGAGACAGCATAACCTCGTTTTTACTCTCCATGCGTTAGCGACTTTTAGATTTTCTCCAGATTCCACATTCCGGTAGCTGATAAGAGACAAGACTTCCCCTTTCTCTAAGAGACAGCCTAGATCTACTATACTAGAGTCTTATACACATCTAGATGTGTATATGAGAGCTGTCTTTTGTACTAAGAAGGAATTTTGTAATTCGTATTTTTTTGTGTAAAATGAAATATTCGGTTTTATAGTTAAGAAATGGTTTAATGGTTCTATTACATTGCGTTTAAGTTTGTTGCTCTGTTCGTTTGTGCCTTGCGCTTTGGGCCGGTGTACCATTAGCAAGCGCGGCGTGTTACGGTCCCATTTTTGGGGCGTGACATTGAGTGGTATCAGAGTATAGGTTTAAAATCCTAAGTCCAGTAATAGGTATTCGATGAGTCTTTCGAGGTTTAAATCGATGTGCTCGGGCTTAGAATTACATAAGATTCTGTTTTGCTCGCGACATTACAGGATCTGTGGAATTCTTTGACCTGGAGTTATTGATTGACTTGTTTTGGGGGGTTTTGAGAGGTCCTTGCTTATGTAATCTTTGTTGTACCTCTTTTGTTGAATCTTGAAGAGTTATTCTTTGCTCATGATTCCGTCTTTGACTCTTATCAGCTAGATGTTTTCTTAGATGTCTGTCCGATAAACCTAGATGGTTAGAGGATCCTTATAGAGTGGGGACCCCGGACGGGAAGGTTATGGAGTCTAGGTTTGTTTTGGAAGGTTGTCGGTTAGAGTTTTGTGATAGGAAGTTTGAGGCTGACCTTATTCAGTTACCGATGACCGACTTTGATTTAATTTTGGGTATGGATTGGTTGGCGGCTATTGGTGCGACGATTGATTGTAAAGAGAGGATCTTGGATCGACAAGATAAGACATTGAGGAATAAACACATCCCCTACGTGAAGGTTTTAGATTCTAATCAATCTGAGTCAATCATCAAAGATATCAATCTTGAGAGCCTCATGAGATCGAAGTATCCAGCTTTGTTTGCTTCGTGATTTCGTAAGTTTCGAGGACGAAACTTTGTTTAAGGGGGGTAGAATGTGAAACCCAGTATTTTACTAGCCTTGTTCTTTGATTTTTAACTGGTTTAAAATGTTTTTCATATTATTTTTAGTCATAAAGTACTTCAACTTATTCGTTTTCAAATTCGGCAAATTTTTCGGTTTACGCGATTTCGGTTCCGGGTGTCTCTTATACACATCCTGTCTCTGTATAAGAGACATCTAGATGTGTATAAGAGAGAGGCATACTCACACACCACAATGCACTAAAGAAAATAGTTAATTTAGTAAGAAAAAATTAGTTTTTGGGAGAGTTAAATAGTCAACTTGGAGACTATTTGGTCAAATGGAGAACTATTTGGGTCAACCTTGAAATCTTTTTTTAGTCTTCTTCTTGCTTTGTTTCTTCCTCATTTCTCCTAGCTGCTGGCCGAACTTCTCTTCCCCATTTTCCCCCAAAATTTTCTTGGATATCAAGTATAAATCACTTGGAAGGTAAGATTTTATGTATTTTAGCACTAGATGGCTTATGGGCTTTATGATCCAAGCTTTAATTTCAAGTTTTGTAGGATTCTTTATGGCTGAAAAAATAAACCCTCTTTGCAGCCTTATATGTTATGATTTATGTATGTTATGGGTTGTTTTTAGTGTTTTGGAGGTTGAGAAGTGATTGGGGTTGATTTTTAACAACTTTCCACGGTTAGATTACATATTTTAAGATTATGAGTTGGGGTTTTGTCTTCCATATGTGGCCCTAGAGTGTTATGCTATGAATGCTTATGTCCATGCATATAATGATGTTTTAAGAGTGTTTTACATCATTTGAAGGTTAGTTTGGATAGGAATTGAGACTTGAAACCAAGTGGAATTGATTTCCCTTCATTTTGTAAGTTAGCGGAAGTTTGGTGCAGCCAGGATACTTTGGATAATTACACATGTTTGAAGGGTCTCTAATGATCTTTTGATGGTTTTAGGTGTTTTCCTTTGTTGTGGGATGCTATTGATATAGTCCTGCTATTGCTCCGTGAATCAACCACAACACTGTCTCTTATACACATCTAGATGTGTATAAGAGACAGATAAAATCCAATTCCAAGGTATTCAAGGGACCTTGGTTTTTGTTGGCGGGAGGATAACCTACTTATAGCCTAGGGAGAGGCGAAGTTTTTTTGGTTTTTCTGGAAAACTGAGCTTATTATCTCCTAATCTAGCTGTAATACGAATTTGAGGGATTAACTAAGTGTTTTGACTGGGATTTTAGCTTGTCGAAGTTGGTCGGAATCTGTGATAAGGTCAGATTTGACCAAAGAGCTGTTGGTGTCGTTTTCTATCGTTACCCACCTTACATCAGTGTCGCGTCGTTTTCGCTTCCCTAGTCATTCTTTAACTTCTACATCTCTTCTAAGAGTCCTCTTATACTTGTTTTAGGTACCACGCCACCTACCGCCGGCGATCGCGTTCTGTGATCATTTGTGCAGTTTTTGCTTTGATAGGTGGGTAACATAGACCTTCTTCCACTTGTATTTTGTTTAACGACTTTCGAAATATGTTTGGATGGATTTTAAAATGTGTATGATGTTTGGAACTGCACTTTTACCAAGTTTTGGAACTATTACATATGAAATCGGGACCAAGCTGTTTTATGTTAATCAATTGATATGTTTGCAAACTCTTTTGATATGAAAGCATTTTATGACTGTTTTGGCTCATAGGTGACCTAGGTATATAATTTTGGATAAGAGACAAATGTTTGATTTGGGAGAACCGGTTCTATAGTCATCCATGGGACGCCTTGGTGATCTTGTGGATATGATTATGAACTATTTGATCGGGGTCTTGTCTTTGGGATAACTTGAATTACAAAATTCCTTCTGACTCTTAAAAGATACTCATGCTATTTTATTATATTCCGGATTGAAACTGTACTTGGATTTGTTCGCTATGCTTTAGCATACTATGTTCTGAAATGATTGGATCTTTTTGGCTATGTTTTGGACATGCCTGACGTTTAAATGGCATGAGACATTTTAGAAACTACTTATGATTATGGTTTATTGACGTTTAAATGGCATGAGACATTTTAGAAACTGCTTCATGACTATGGTCTTCACAAATGTTATTATCTTTATGTTTTCTTTTTATCGCAATGCTTGGCCCCATTTGAAGAGCTTTTATGATATCCACTGAGCTAGTTATGCTCACCCCACGTGATTTATAATTCTTCAGATTACCAAATCGTACTCTCCACGCGTTAGCGACTTTTAGATTAAGTAGTTTCTAACATTATACTGGTAGGACTCTGCGGATCAATCTTCCATAAGCTTCTCTTTTGTTTGGAAAGGGGTAGTGTAGTAGATAGGTTTTGTATTGATGAACTTTGTTTTTGTTGTAGCATCTTTTGTACTAAGAAGGAATTTTGTAATTCGTATTTTTTTGTGTAAAATGAAATATTCGGTTTTATAGTTAAGAAATGGTTTAATGGTTCTATTACATTGCGTTTAAGTTTGTTGCTCTGTTCGTTTGTGCCTTGCGCTTTGGGCCGGTGTACCATTAGCGCGGCGTGTTACGGTCCCATTTTTGGGGCGTGACATTGAGTGGTATCAGAGTATAGGTTTGAATCCTAAGTCCAGTAATAGGTATTCGATGAGTCTTTCGAGGTTTAAATCCTGTGCTCGGGCTTAGAATTACATAAGATTCTGTTTTGCTCGCGACAATTTTTGACCTGTGGAATTCTTTGACCTGGAGTTATTGATTGACTTGTTTTGGGGGGTTTTGAGAGGTCCTTGCTTATGTAATCTTTGTTGTACCTCTTTTGAAAGTTGAATCTTGAAGAGTTATTCTTTGCTCATGATTCCGTCTTTGACTCTTATCAGCTAGATGTTTTCTTAGATGTCTGTCCGATAAACCTAGATGGTTAGAGGATCCTTATAGAGTGGGGACCCCGGACGGGAAGGTTATGGAGTCTAGGTTTGTTTTGGAAGGTTGTCGGTTAGAGTTTTGTGATAGGAAGTTTGAGGCTGACCTTATTCAGTTACCGATGACCGACTTTGATTTAATTTTGGGTATGGATTGGTTGGCGGCTATTGGTGCGACGATTGATTGTAAAGAGAGGATCTTGGATCGACAAGATAAGACATTGAGGAATAAAGTTATCCCCTACGTGAAGGTTTTATGGTCTAATCATTCGAGCGAGAAGCTACCTGGGAGCTTGAGAGCCTCATGAGATCGAAGTATCCAGCTTTGTTTGCTTCGTGATTTCGTAAGTTTCGAGGACGAAACTTTGTTTAAGGGGGGTAGAATGTGAAACCCAGTATTTTACTATGCCTTGTTCTTTGATTTTTAACTGGTTTAAAATGTTTTTCATATTATTTTTAGTCATAAAGTACTTCAACTTATTCGTTTTTCAATTCGGCAAATTTTTCGGTTTACGCGATTTCGGTTCCGGCGGGTAAACGGGTCAAAAATTGGACTAAGTGTAATTAGTGCATTGTGGTGTGTGAGTGTTGTATGCTGGCTGAATTATTCAAACAAAAAGAAAATGTTAATTTAGTAGCAAAAATTAGTTTTTGGGTTAAATAGTCAACTTGGAGACTATTTGGTCAAATGGAGAACTATTTGGGTCAACCTTGAAATCTTTTTTTAGTCTTCTTCTTGCTTTGTTTCTTCCTCATTTCTCCTAGCTGCTGGCCGAACTTCTCTTCCCCATTTTCCCCCAAAATTTTCTTGGATATCAAGTATAAATCACTTGGAAGGTAAGATTTTATGTATTTTAGCACTTTATGGCTTATGGGCTTTATGATCCAAGCTTTAATTTCAAGTTTTGTAGGATTCTTTATGGCTGAAAAAATAAACCCTCTTTGCAGCCTTATATGTTATGATTTATGTATGTTATGGGTTGTTTTTAGTGTTTTGGAGGTTGAGAAGTGATTTTACCCGCCCAACTAACAACTTTCCACGGTTAGATTACATATTTTAAGATTATGAGTTGGGGTTTTGTCTTCCATATGTGGCCCTAGAGTGTTATGCTATGAATGCTTATGTCTATGCATATAATGATGTTTTAAGAGTGTTTTAAGGTTAGTTTGGATAGGAATTGAGACTTGAAACCAAGTGGAATTGATTTCCCTTCATTTTGTAAGTTAGCGGAAGTTTGGTGCAGCTAGGATAATTTGGATAATTGGTTATGTTTGAAGGGTCTCTAATGATCTTTTGATGGTTTTAGGTGTTTTCCTTTGTTGTGGGAAGAGCATTATATAGTCCCGGCTATTGCTCCGGTGAATCTTTCCGTTTATGCATTGGTTGGTTAGAATATGTTGTTTTGAGTTGGTCAGGCATGTCCGAATTTGAGGGATTAACTAAGTGTTTTGACTGGGATTTTAGCTTGTCGAAGTTGGTCGGAATCTGTGATAAGGTCATTTTTGACCAAAGAGCTGTTGGTGTCGTTTTCTATCGTTTCGCGTCGTTTTCGCTTCCCTAGTCATTCTTTAACTTCTACATCTCTTCTAAGAGTCCTCTTATACTTGTTTTAGGTACCACGCCACCTACCGCCGGCGATCGCGTTCTGTGATCATTTGTGCAGTTTTGCTTTGATAGGTGGGTAACATAGACCTTCTTCCACTTGTATTTTGTTTAAAACTTTCGAGATATGTTTGGATGGATTTTAAAATGTGTATGATGTTTGGAACTGCACTTTTACCAAGTTTTGCAGAGAACTATTACATATGAAATCGGGACCAAGCTGTTTTATGTTAATCAATTGATATGTTTGCAAACTCTTTTGATATGAAAGCATTTTATGACTGTTTTGGCTCATAGGTGACCTAGGTATATAATTTTGGATGTGTTTGGAAATGTTTGATTTGGGGAGAACCGGTTCTATAGTCATCCATGGGACGCCTTGGTGATCTTGTGATCTATGATGTTATGAACTATTTGATCGGGGTCTTGTCTTTGGGATAACTTGACCTCCGTGTCGACTAGTAGGTGTGGTAGATTACTAGATCTCGGCTAGTCTTGTAGGTTCTCCCCAAATCAAACATTTCCAAACACATCCAAAATTATATACCTAGGTCACCTATGAGCCAAAACAGTCATAAAATGCTTTCATATCAAAAGAGTGTTCAAACATTGGATCTTTTAAACATGTTTTGGACTTGCACCAAATGAAATGGCATGAGACATTTTAGAAACTAGCATGATTATGGTTTATTGGAGAACTTGGAAGATCTATCCGAAGAGTCCTGCAGGTCTGTCTCTTATACACATCTAGATGTGTATAAGAGAGGGGTAGTGTAGTAATACAATATTGATGAATTTGTTTTTGTTGTAGCATCTTTTGTACTAAGAAGGATCTTTGTGTGTATAAGAGACATTGTGTAAAATGAAATATTCGGTTTTATAGTTAAGAAATGGTTTGATGGTTCTATTACATTGCGTTTAAGTTTGTTGCTCTGTTCGTTTGTGCCTTGCGCTTTGGGCCGGTGTACCATTAGCGCGGCAAAAGTGTTACGGTCCCATTTTTGGGGCGTGACATTGAGTGGTATCAGAGTATAGGTTTGAATCCTAAGTCCAGTAATAGGTATTCGATGAGTTAAACGAGGTTTAAATCGATGTGCTCGGGCTTAGAATTACATAAGATCTGTATAAGAGACAGATACAAAAACTACAGGGATCTGTGGAATTCTTTGACTGAGTTATTGATTGACTTGTTTTGGGGGGTTTTGAGAGGTCCTTGCTTATGTAATCTTTGTTGTACCTCTTTTGTTGAATCTTGAAGAGTTATTCTTTGCTCATGATTCCGTCTTTGACTCTTATCAGCTAGAACAAACTTAGATGTCTGTCCGATAAACATAGATGGTTAGAGGATCCTCATAGAGTGGGGACCCCGAACGGGAAGGTTATGGAGTCTAGGTTTGTTTTGGAAGGTTGTCGGTTAGAGTTTTGTGATAAGAAGTTTGAGGCTGACCTTATTCAGTTACCGATGACCGACTTTGATTTAATTTTGGGTATGGAATTGGTTGGCGGCTATTGGTGCGACGATTGATTGTAAAGAGAGGATCTTGGATCGACAAGATAAGACATTGAGGAATAAAGTTATCCCCTACGTGAAGGTTTTATGGTCTAATCATTCTGAGCGAGAAGCTACCTGGGAGCTTGAGAGCCTCATGAGATCGAAGTATCCAGCTTTGTTTGCTTCGTGATTTCGTAAGTTTCGAGGACGAAACTTTGTTTAAGGGGGGTAGAATGTGAAACCCAGTATTTTACTAGCCTTGTTCTTTGATTTTTAACTGGTTTAAAATGTTTTTCATATTATTTTTAGTCATAAAGTACTTCAACTTATTCGTTTTTCAATTCGGCAAATTTTTCGGTTTACGCGATTTCGGTTCCGGCGGGTAAACGGGTCAAAAATTGGATTAAGTGTAATTAGTGCATTGTGGTGTGTGAGTGACAAGCTGGCCAACATCCAAAACACTAATCACAATGTATAAATTTAGTATCAAAAATTAGTTTTTGGGTTAAATAGTCAACTTGGAGACTATTTGGTCAAATGGAGAACTATTTGGGTCAACCTTGAAATCTTTTTTTAGTCTTCTTCTTGCTTTGTTTCTTCCTCATTTCTCCTAGCTGCTGGCCGAACTTCTCTTCCCCATTTTCCCCCAAAATTTTCTTGGATATCAAGTATAAATCACTTGGAAGGTAAGATTTTATGTATTTTAGCACTTATGGCTTATGGGCTTTATGATCCAAGCTTTAATTTCAAGTTTTGTAGGATTCTTTATGGCTGAAAAAATAAACCCTCTTTGCAGCCTTATATGTTATGATTTATGTATGTTACGGGTTGTTTTTAGTGTTTTGGAGGTTGGGAAGTGATTGGGGTTGATTTTTAACAACTTTCCACGGTTAGATTACATATTTTAAGATTATGAGTTGGGGTTTTGTCTTCCATATGTGGCCCTAGAGTGTTATGCTATGAATGCTTATGTCCATGCATATAATGATGTTTAAGAGTGTTTTAAGGTTAGGTTTGGATAGGAATTGAGACTTGAAACCAAGTGGAATTGATTTCCCTTCATTTTGTAAGTTAGCGGAAGTTTGGTGCAGCTAGGATAATTTGGATAATTGGTTATGTTTGAAGGGTCTCTAATGATCTTTTGATGGTTTTAGGTGTTTTCCTTTGTTGTGGGATGCTATTGATATAGTCCCGGCTATTGCTCGGTGAATCTTTCCGTTTATGCATTGGTTGGTTAGAATATGTTGTTTTGAGTTGGGTTGTAACCAAGGTCCCTTGAATACCTTGGAATTGGATTTTGTTGGCAGGGAGGATAACCTACTTATAGCCTAGGGAGAGGCGAAGTTTTTAGAACCTTAGTTGAGCCTTAATTTGTTTTGAATGGACAGAGATGTGTATAAGAGCTTTGATGGATTAAGTACAAGTTTTGACTAGGGAGGCGAAAATGACGAAGTTGGTCGCAATCTGTGATAAGGTCATTTTTGACCAAAGAGCTGTTGGTGTCGTTTTCTATCGTTTCGCGTCGTTTTCGCTTCCCTAGTCATTCTTTAACTTCTACATCTCTTCTAAGAGTCCTCTTAT
This sequence comes from Cinchona pubescens, assembly GCA_025175665.1. Classification (NCBI taxonomy): domain Eukaryota; kingdom Viridiplantae; phylum Streptophyta; class Magnoliopsida; order Gentianales; family Rubiaceae; genus Cinchona; species Cinchona pubescens. The sequence goes on from JANKKI010000133.1 coordinate 1,535,144, forward strand.
ACTTGTTTTAGGTACCTTTTAGGCTCAAAGGTATGACCTACAGTACTAGGCTCAAAGGTAGTACATGCTACCACTACTAGCCCTGTCTAGACCTACACATCTAGTTACTTGTATTTTGTTTAACGACTTTCGAAATATGTTTGGATGGATTTTAAAATGTGTATGATGTTTGGAACTGCACTTTTACCAAGTTTTGGAACTATTACATATGAAATCGGGACCAAGCTGTTTTATGTTAATCAATTGATATGTTTGCAAACTCTTTTGATATGAAAGCATTTTATGACTGTTTTGGCTCATAGGTGACCTAGGTATATAATTTTGGATGTGTTTGGAAATGTTTGATTTGGGAGAACCGGTTCTATAGTCATCCATGGGACGCCTTGGTGATCTTGTGGATCTATGATTATGAACTATTTGATCGGGGTCTTGTCTTTGGGATAACTTGACCTCCAGGTCAGACTAGTAGGTGTGGTAGATTACTAGATCTGGCTAGTACTGTAGGTCATACCTTTGAGCCTAAAAGATACTCATGCTATTTTATTATATTCCGGATTGAAACTGTACTTGGATTTGTTCATTATACACAGCATACTATGAATGAAATGATTGGATCTTTTTGGCTATGTTTTGGACAACAAACGTTTAAATGGCATGAGACATTTTAGAAACTACTTATGATTATGGTTTATTGACGTTTAAATGGCATGAGACATTTTAGAAACTGCTTCATGAATTGGTGAAAGAATAATAATTACAGGTAACTAGTCACGGATGGGTAATGCTTCGAACCATTTGAAGAGCTTTTATGATATCCACTGAGCTAGTTATGCTCATCCCCACGTGATCTAGAATGTGTCAGAGCAAGACAGTTAACCGCAAAACGAGGACCTCCTTCCAAGCTTCTCTTTTGTTTGGAAAGGGGTAGTGTAGTAGATAGGTTTTGTATTGATGAACTTTGTTTTTGTTGTAGCATCTTTTGTACTAAGAAGGAATTTTGTAATTCGTATTTTTTTGTGTAAAATGAAATATTCGGTTTTATAGTTAAGAAATGGTTTGATGGTTCTATTACATTGCGTTTAAGTTTGTTGCTCTGTTCGTTTGTGCCTTGCGCTTTGGGCGGTGTACCATTAGCGCGGCGTGTAACGGTCCCATTTTTGGGGCGTGAGCCTGAGTGGTATCAGAGTATAGGTTTGAATCCTAAGTCCAGTAATTTCTTAATTCGATGAATCATTTCGAGGTTTAACATCGATGTGCTCGGGCTTAGAATTACATAAGATTCTGTTTTGCTCGCGACATTACAGGATCTGTGGAATTCTTTGACCTGGAGTTATTGATTGACTTGTTTTGGGGGGTTTTGAGAGGTCCTTGCTTATGTAATCTTTGTTGTACCTCTTTTGTTGCTCCAAATCTTGAAGAGTTATTCTTTGCTCATGATTCCGTCAAAGACTCTTATCAGCTTCAGAACATTAGATGTCCGTCCGATAAACCTAGATGGTTAGAGGATCCTTATAGAGTGGGGACCCGGACGGGAAGGTTATGGAGTCTAGGTTTGTTTTGGAAGGTTGTCGGTTAGAGTTTTGTGATAGGAAGTTTGAGGCTGACCTTATTCAGTTACCGATGACCGACTTTGATTTAATTTTGGGTATGGATTGGTTGGCGGCTATTGGTGCGACGATTGATTGTAAAGAGAGGATCTTGGATCGACAAGATAAGACATTGAGGAATAAAGTTATCCCCTACGTGAAGGTTTTATGGTCTAATCATTCTGAGCGAAAAGCTACCTGGGAGCTTGAGAGCCTCATGAGATCGAAGTATCCAGCTTTGAAAGCTCAGATCCTGTAAGTTTCGAGACGAAACTTTGTTTAAGGGGGGTAGAATGTGAAACCCAGTATTTTACTAGCCTTGTGGTCTTTGATTTTTAACTGGTTTAAAATGTTTTTCATATTATTTTTAGTCATAAAGTACTTCAACTTATTCGTTTTTCAATTCGGCAAATTTTTCGGTTTACGCGATTTCGGTTCCGGGTAAACGGGTCAAAAATTGGACTAAGTGTAATTAGTGCATTGTGGTGTGTGAGTGTTGTATGCTGGCTGAATTATTCAAACAAAAAGAAAATGTTAATTTAGTAGCAAAAATTAGTTTTTGGGTTAAATAGTCAACTTGGAGACTATTTGGTCAAATGGAGAACTATTTGGGTCAACCTTGAAATCTTTTTTTAGTCTTCTTCTTGCTTTGTTTCTTCCTCATTTCTCCTAGCTGCTGGCCGAACTTCTCTTCCCCATTTTCCCCCAAAATTTTCTTGGATATCAAGTATAAATCACTTGGAAGGTAAGATTTTATGTATTTTAGCACTTTATGGCTTATGGGCTTTATGATCCAAGCTTTAATTTCAAGTTTTGTAGGATTCTTTGGATAATGGCTGAAAAAATAAACCCTCTTTGCAGCCTTATATGTTATGATTTATGTATGTTATGGGTTGTTTTTAGTGTTTTGGAGGTTGGGAAGTGATTGGGGTTGATTTTTAACAACTTTCCACGGTTAGATTACATATTTTAAGATTATGAGTTGGGGTTTTGTCTTCCATATGTGGCCCTAGAGTGTTATGCTATGAATGCTTATGTCCATGCATATAATGATGTTTAAGAGTGTTTTAAGGTTAGTTTGGATAGGAATTGAGACTTGAAACCAAGTGGAATTGATTTCCCTTCATTTTGTAAGTTAGCGGAAGTTTGGTGCAGCTAGGATAATTTAGATAATTGGTTATGTTTGAAGGGTCTCTAATGATCTTTTGATGGTTTGAGGTATTTAACCCTTTGTTGTGGGATGCTATTGATCTAGATGTGTATAAGAGACAGCTCAATATCGTTTACGTTTGTGTCATAAGTTGGTTAGAATATGTTGTTTTGAGTTGGGTTGTGTTGTGCACAGAACGCGATCGCCGGATTTTAAAATGTGTATGATGTTTGGAACTGCACTTTTACCAAGTTTTGGAACTATTACAAGTATGAAATCGGGACCAAGCTATTTTATGTTAATCAATTGATATGTTTGCAAACTCTTTTGATATGAAAGCATTTTATGACTGTTTTGGCTCATAGGTGACCTAGGTATATAATTTTGGATGTGTTTGGAAATGTTTGATTTGTAGATAAGCATGAGACATTTTAGAAACTGCTTCATGACTATGGTCTTCACAAATGTTATTATCTTTATGTTTTCTTTTTATCGCAATGCTTGGCCCCATTTGAAGAGCTTTTATGATATCCACTGAGCTAGTTATGCTCACCCCACGTGATTTATAATTTTTCAGATTAGGTGCTCGTTTTTTACTCTCCACCGCGTTAGCAGCTTTTAGATTTTCTCCAGATTCCACATTACTGGTAGGACTCTGCGGATAATCTTCCAAGCTTCTCTTTTGTTTGGAAAGGGGTAGTGTAGTAGATAGGTTTTGTATTGATGAACTTTGTTTTTGTTGTAGCATCTTTTGTACTAAGAAGGAATTTTGTAATTCGTATTTTTTTGTGTAAAATGAAATATTCGGTTTTATAGTTAAGAAATGGTTTGATGGTTCTATTACATTGCGTTTAAGTTTGTTGCTCTGTTCGTTTGTGCCTTGCGCTTTGGGCCGGTGTACCATTAGCGCGGCGTGTTACGGTCATTATACTCCATTTTTGGGGCGTGACATTGAGTGGTATCAGAGTATAGGTTTGAATCCTAAGTCCAGTAATAGGTATTCGATGAGTCTTTCGAGGTTTAAATCGATGTGCTCGGGCTTAGAATTACATAAGATTCTGTTTTGCTCGCGACATTACAGGATCTGTGGAATTCTTTGACCTGGAGTTATTGATTGACTTGTTTTGGGGGGTTTTGAGAGGTCCTTGCTTATGTAATCTTTGTTGTACCTCTTTTGTTGAATCTTGAAGAGTTATTCTTTGCTCATGATTCCGTCTTTGACTCTTATCCCTGTCTCTTATACACATCTAGATGTGTATAAGAGACAGACCGTAAGAGGATCCTTATAGAGTGGGGACCTTGACGGGAAGGTTATGGAGTCTAGGTTTGTTTTGGAAGGTTGTCGGTTAGATAGCGAACAAATCCAAGTACAGTTTATCCGGTTACCGATGACCGACTTTGATTTAATTTTGGGTATGGATTGGTTGGCGGACCTATTGGTGCGACGATTGATTGTAAAGAGAGGATCTTGGATCGACAAGATAAGACATTGAGGAATAAAGTTATCCCCTACGTGAAGGTTTTATGGTCTAATCATTCTGAGCGAGAAGCTACCTGGGAGCTTGAGAGCCTCATGAGATCGAAGTATCCACTTTCTTGCTTGAGATTTCGTAAGCTTCGAGGATAAACTTTGTTTAAGGGGGGAGAATGTGAAACCCAGTATTTTACTAGCCTTGTTCTTTGATTTTTAACTGGTTTAAAATGTTTTTCATATTATTTTTAGTCATAAAGTACTTCAACCGTTCTAAAATTTGGTCAAATGGAGAACTATTTGGGTCAACCTTGAAATCTTTTTAGTCTTCTTCTTGCTTTGTTTCTTCCTCATTTCTCCTAGCTGCTGGCCGAACTTCTCTTCCCCATTTTCCCCCAAAATTTTCTTGGATATCAAGTATAAATCACTTGGAAGGTAAGATTTTATGTATTTTAGCACTTATGGCTTATGGGCTTTATGATCCAAGCTTTAATTTCAAGTTTTGTAGGATTCTTTATGGCTGAAAAAATAAACCCTCTTTGCAGCCTTATATGTTATGATTTATGTATGTTACGGGTTGTTTTTAGTGTTTTGGAGGTTGGGAAGTGATTGGGGTTGATTTTTAACAACTTTCCACGGTTAGATTACATATTTTAAGATTATGAGTTGGGGTTTTGTCTTCCATATGTGGCCCTAGAGTGTTATGCTATGAATGCTTATGTCCATGCATATAATGATGTTTAAGAGTGTTTTAAGGTTAGTTTGGATAGGAATTCCATCTACAGCCGAGACTTGAAACCAAGTGGAATTGATTTCCCTTCATTTTGTAAGTTAGCGGAAGTTTGGTGCAGCTAGGATAATTTGGATAATTGGTTATGTTTGAAGGGTCTCTAATGATCTTTTGATGGTTTTAGGTGTTTTCCTTTGTTGTGGGATGCTATTGATATAGTCCCGGCTATTGCTCCGGTGAATCTTTCCGTTTATGCATTGGTTGGTTAGAATATGTTGTTTTGAGTTGGGTTGTAACCAAGGTCCCTTGAATACCTTGGAATTGGATTTTGTTGGCAGGGAGGATAACCTACTTATAGCCTAGGGAGAGGCGAAGTTTTTTTGGTTTTTCTGGAAAACTGAGCTTATTATCTCCTAATCTAGCTGTAATACGAATTTGAGGGATTAACTAAGTGTTTTGACTGGGATTTTAGCTTGTCGAAGTTGGTCGCAATCTGTGATAAGGTCATTTTTGACCAAAGAGCTGTTGGTGTCGTTTTCTATCGTTTCGCAGATTTCGCTTCCTAAAACTGTCTCTTTAACTTCTACATCTCTTCTAAGAGTCCTCTTAAACTTGTTTTAGGTACCACGCCACCTACCGCCGGCGATCGCGTTCTGTGATCATTTGTGTATAAGAGACTTCGTATAGGTGGGTAACATAGGAGATTCATAACTTGTATTTTGTTTAACGACTTTCGAAATATGTTTGGATGGATTTTAAAATGTGTATGATGTTTGGAACTGCACTTTTACCAAGTTTTGGAACTATTACATATGAAATCGGGACCAAGCTGTTTTATGTTAATCAATTGATATGTTTGCAAACTCTTTTGATATGAAAGCATTTTATGACTGTTTTGGCTCATAGGTGACCTAGATATATCATATTGGACTAACATAATGTTTGATTAGGGAGAACCGGTTCTATAGTCATCCATGGGACGCCTTGGTGATCTGTGGATCTATGATTATGAACTATTTGATCTGGGGTCTTGTCTTTGGGATAACTTGACCTCCAGGTCAGACTAATATCGATAGCCACAGAATCTATGTAATGCTCACCCCACGTGATTTATAATTTTTCAGATTAGGACTCGTTTTTTACTCTCCACCGCGTTAGGACTTTTAGATTTTCTCCAGATTCCACATTACTGGTAGGACTCTGCGGATAATCTTCCAAGCTTCTCCCCCTTTTGTTTGGAAAGGGGTAGTGTAGTAGATAGGTTTTGTATTGATGAACTTTGTTTTTGTTGTAGCATCTTTTGTACTAAGAAGGAATTTTGTAATTCGTATTTTTTTGTGTAAAATGAAATATTCGGTTTTATAGTTAAGAAATGGTTTGATGGTTCTATTACATTGCGTTTAAGTTTGTTGCTCTGTTCGTTTGTGCCTTGCGCTTTGGGCCGGTGTACCATTAGCGCGGCGTGTTACGGTCCCATTTTTGGGGCGTGACATTGAGTGGTATCAGAGTATAGGTTTGAATCCTAAGTCCAGTAATAGGTATTCGATGAGTCTTTCGAGGTTTAAATCGATGTGCTCGGGCTTAGAATTACATAAGATTCTGTTTTGCTCGCGACATTACAGGATCTGTGGAATTCTTTGACCTGGAGTTATTGATTGACTTGTTTTGGGGGGTTTTGAGAGGTCCTTGCTTATGTAATCTTTGTTGTACCTCTTTTGTTGAATCTTGAAGAGTTCTAAGAGTACAAATATTCTTTGCTCATGATTCCGTCTTTGACTCTTATCAGCTAGATGTTTTCTTAGATGTCTGTCCGATAAACCTAGATGGTTAGAGGATCCTTATAGAGTGGGGACCCCGGACGGGAAGGTTATGGAGTCTAGGTTTGTTTTGGAAGGTTGTCGGTTAGAGTTTTGTGATAGGAAGTTTGAGGCTGACCTTATTCAGTTACCGATGACCGACTTTGATTTAATTTTGGGTATGGATTGGTTGGCGGCTATTGGTGCGACGATTGATTGTAAAGAGAGGATCTTGGATCGACAAGATAAGACATTGAGGAATAAAGTTATCCCCTACGTGAAGGTTTTATGGTCTAATCATTCTGAGCGAGAAGCTACCTGGGAGCTTGAGAGCCTCATGAGATCGAAGTATCCAGCTTTGTTTGCTTCGTGATTTCGTAAGTTTCGAGGACGAAACTTTGTTTAAGGGGGGTAGAATGTGAAACCCAGTATTTTACTAGCCTTGTTCTTTGATTTGTTAACTGGTTTAAAATGTTTTTCATATTATTTTTAGTCATAAAGTACTTCAACTTATTCATTTTCAATTCGGCAAATTTTTCGGTTTACGCGATTTCGGTTCCGTGGTAAACGGGTCAAAAATTGGACTAAGTGTAATTAGTGCATTGTGGTGTGTGAGTGTTGTATGCTGGCTGAATTATTCAAACAATGCATAGACATAAGCATTCATAGCATAACACTCTCTTTTTGAGTAAATAGTCACTTCTAGACTATTCAAAGAGACAGAACTATTTCACACTACTCATGATATCTGTCTTTATACACATCTTGCTTTGTATAAAGACATTTCTCCTTAGCTGCTCAATAGAACTTCTCTTCCCCACTTTTCCCCAAAATTTTCTTGTCTCTTATACACATCACTTGTGAATAAGATTTTATGTATTTTAGCACTTATGGCTTATGGGCTTTATGATCCAAGCTTTAATTTCAAGTTTTGTAGGATTCTTTATGGCTGAAAAAATAAACCTAAACCCTCTTTGCAGCCTTATATGTTATGATTTATGTATGTTACGGGTTGTTTTTAGTGTTTTGGAGGTTGGGAAGTGATTGGGGTTGATTTTTAACAACTTTCCACGGTTAGATTACATATTTTAAGATTATGAGTTGGGGTTTTGTCTTCCATATGTGGCCCTAGAGTGTTATGCTATGAATGCTTATGTCCATGCATATAATGATGTTTAAGAGTGTTTTAAGGTTAGTTTGGATAGGAATTGAGACTTGAAACCAAGTGGAATTGATTTCCCTTCATTTTGTAAGTTAGCGGAAGTTTGGTGCAGCTAGGATAATTTGGATAATTGGTTATGTTTGAAGGGTCTCTAATGATCTTTTGATGGTTTTAGGTGTTTTCCTTTGTTGTGGGATGCTATTGATATAGTCCCGGCTATTGCTCCGGTGAATCTTTCCGTTTATGCATTGGTTGGTTAGAATATGTTGTTTTGAGTTGGGTTGTAACCAAGGTCCCTTGAAAGATGTGTATAAGAGACAGCTTATTATCTCCTAATCTGTCTGTAATACGAATTTGAGGGATTAACTAAGTGTTTTGACTGGGATTTTAGCTTGTCGAAGTTGGTCGCAATCTGTGATAAGGTCATTTTTGACCAAAGAGCTGTTGGTGTCGTTTTCTATCGTTTCGCGTCGTTTTCGCTTCCCTAGTCATTCTTTAACTTCTACATCTCTTCTAAGAGTCCTCTTATACTTGTTTTAGGTACCACGCCACCTACCGCCGGCGATCGCGTTCTGTGATCATTTGTGCAGTTTTTGCTTTGATAGGTGGGTAACATAGACCTTCTTCCACTTGTATTTTGTTTAACGACTTTCGAAATATGTTTGGATGGATTTTAAAATGTGTATGATGTTTGGAACTGCACTTTTACCAAGTTTTGGAACTATTACATATGAAATCGGGACCAAGCTGTTTTATGTTAATCAATTGATATGTTTGCAAACTCTTTTGATATGAAAGCATTTTATGACTGTTTTGGCTCATAGGTGACCTAGGTATATAATTTTGGATGTGTTTGGAAATGTTTGATTTGGGGAGAACCGGTTCTATAGTCATCCATGGGACGCCTTGGTGATCTGTGGATCTATGATTATGAACTATTTGATCGGGGTCTTGTCTTTGGGATAACTTGACCTCCGTGTCGACTAGTAGGTGTGGTAGATTACTAGATCGGCTAGTACTTGTAGGTCATACCTTTGAGCCTAAAAGATACTCATGCTATTTTATTATATTCGGATTGAAACTGTACTTGGATTTGTTCGCTATGCTTTAGCATACTATGTTCGAAATGATTGGATCTTTTTGGCTATGTTTTGGACATGCTGACCTGGACTTAGGATTCAAACCTATACTCTGATACCACTTATGATTATGGTCACGACGTTTAAATGGCATGAGACATTTCTCTTATTAGAAACTGCTTCATGACTATGGTCTTCACAAATGTTATTATCTTTATGTTTTCTTTTTATCGCAATGCTTGGCCCCATTTGAAGAGCTTTTATGATATCCACTGAGCTAGTTATGCTCACCCCACGTGATTTATAATTTTTCAGATTAGGTGCTCGTTTTTTACTCTCCACCGCGTTAGCAGCTTTTAGATTTTCTCCAGATTCCACATTACTGGTAGGACTCTGCGGATAATCTTCCAAGCTTCTCTTTTGTTTGGAAAGGGGTAGTGTAGTAGATAGGTTTTGTATTGATGAACTTTGTTTTTGTTGTAGCATCTTTTGTACTAAGAAGGAATTTTGTAATTCGTATTTTTTTGTGTAAAATGAAATATTCGGTTTTATAGTTAAGAAATGGTTTGATGGTTCTATTACATTGCGTTTAAGTTTGTTGCTCTGTTCGTTTGTGCCTTGCGCTTTGGGCCGGTGTACCATTAGCGCGGCGTGTTACGGTCCCATTTTTGGTCAAAAATGGGATGGCGTGACATTGAGTGGTATCAGAGTATAGGTTTGAATCCTAAGTCCAGTAATAGGTATTCGATGAGTCTTTCGAGGTTTAAATCGATGTGCTCGGGCTTAGAATTACATAAGATTCTGTTTTGCTCGCGACATTACAGGATCTGTGGAATTCTTTGACCTGGAGTTATTGATTGACTTGTTTTGGGGGGTTTTGAGAGGTCCTTGCTTATGTAATCTTTGTTGTACCTCTTTTGTTGAATCTTGAAGAGTTATTCTTTGCTCATGATTCCGTCTTTGACTCTTATCAGCTAGATGTTTTCTTAGATGTCCGTCCGATAAACCTAGATGGTTAGAAACTCCTTATAAAGTCCGGGTCCGGACGGGAAGGTTATGGAGTCTAGGTTTGTTTTGGAAGGTTGTCGGTTAGAGTTTTGTGATAGGAAGTTTGAGGCTGACCTTATTCAGTTACCGATGACCGACTTTGATTTAATTTTGGGTATGGATTGGTTGGCGGCTATTGGTGCAGACGATTGATTGTAAAGAGAGGATCTTGGATCGACAAGATAAGACATTGAGGAATAAAGTTATCCCCTACGTGAAGGTTTTATGGTCTAATCATTCTGAGCGAGAAGCTACCTGGGAGCTTGAGAGCCTCATGAGATCGAAGTATCCAGCTTTGTTTGCTTCGTGATTTCGTAAGTTTCGAGGACGAAACTTTGTTTAAGGGGGGTAGAATGTGAAACCCAGTATTTTACTAGCCTTGTTCTTTGATTTTTAACTGGTTTAAAATGTTTTTCATATTATTTTTAGTCATAAAGTACTTCAACTTATTCGTTTTCAATTCGGCAACTACCTGTCTCTTATACACATCTAGATGTGTATAAGAGACAGGCATACAAAAATGACCACTAATCACAAATGTCTCTTATACACTTCGTCCAAGGATAAAACCCCAGTCAAAACACTTAACTCCAAGTCAATCGTCCTAGAAAAATTAGATTTTGGGTTAATAAGTCAACTTGGATCTATTTGGTAGTCAAATGGAGAACTATTTGGGTCAACCTTGAAATCTTTTAAGAGACAGTCTTAATCTTGTGATGTTTCTTCCTCATTTCTCCTAGCTGCTGGCCGAACTTCTCTTCCCCATTTTCCCCCAAAATTTTCTTGGATATCAAGTATAAATCACTTGGAAGGTAAGATTTTATGTATTTTAGCACTTATGGCTTATGGGCTTTATGATCCAAGCTTTAATTTCAAGTTTTGTAGGATTCTTTATGGCTGAAAAAATAAACCCTCTTTGCAGCCTTATATGTTATGATTTATGTATGTTATGGGTTGTTTTTAGTGTTTTGGAGGTTGGGAAGTGATTGGGGTTGATTTTTAACAACTTTCCACGGTTAGATTACATATTTTAAGATTATGAGTTGGGGTTTTGTCTTCCATATGTGGCCCTAGAGTGTTATGCTATGAATGCTTATGTCCATGCATATAATGATGTTTAAGAGTGTTTTAAGGTTAGTTTGGATAGGAATTGAGACTTGACTGAATACAACCAAGTGGAATTGATTTCCCTTCATTTTGTAAGTTAGCGGAAGTTTGGTGCAGCTAGGATAATTTGGATAATTGGTTATGTTTGAAGGGTCTCTAATGATCTTTTGATGGTTTTAGGTGTTTTCCTTTGTTGTGGGATGCTATTGATATAGTCCCGGCTATTGCTCCGGTGAATCTTTCCGTTTATGCATTGGTTGGTTAGAATATGTTTAATATGTTTGGATGGATTTTAAAATGTGTATGATGTTTGGAACTGCACTTTTACCAAGTTTTGGAACTATTACATATGAAATCGGGACCAAGCTGTTTTATGTTAATCAATTGATATGTTTGCAAACTCTTTTGATATGAAAGCATTTTATGACTGTTTTGGCTCATAGGTGACCTAGGTATATAATTTTGGATGTGTTTGGAAATGTTTGATTTGGGGAGAACCGGTTCTATAGTCATCCATGGGACGCCTTGGTGATCTTGTGGATCGCTATGATGTTATGAACTATTTGATCGGGGTCTTGTCTTTGGGATAACTTGACCTCCAGTCGGACTAGTAGGTTTTTTTACTCTCCACCGCGTTAGCAGCTTTTAGATTTTCTCCAGATTCCACATTACTGGTAGGACTCTGCGGATAATCTTCCAAGCTTCTCTTTTGTTTAACGAATCATTGGAAAGGGGTAGTGTAGTAGATAGGTTTTGTATTGATGAACTTTGTTTTTGTTGTAGCATCTTTTGTACTAAGAAGGAATTTTGTAATTCGTATTTTTTGTGTAAAATGAAATATTCGGTTTTATAGTTAAGAAATGGTTTGATGGTTCTATTACATTGCGATTAAGTTTGTTGCTCTGTTCGTTTGTGCCTTGCGCTTTGGAAAAATTAAATCAACACCGATGACCGACTTTGATTTAATTTTGGGTACACCTGGTTGGCGGCTATTGGTGCGACGATTGATTGTAAAGAGAGGATCTTGGATCGACAAGATAAGACATTGAGGAATAAAGTTATCCCCTACGTGAAGGTTTTATGGTCTAATCATTCTAGGCGGCATACTAACTGATAGAGTCAAAGCCTCATGATGATCGAAGTATCCAACTTTTCAAGCTTCAACATTTCGTAAGTTTCGAGACGAAACTTTGTTTAAGGGGGGTAGAATGTGAAACCCAGTATTTTACTAGCCTTGTTCTTTGATTTTTAACTGGTTTAGTCTATTGAAAATGTTTTTCATATTATTTTTAGTCATAAAGTACTTCAACTTATTCGTTTTTCAATTCGGCAAATTTTTCGGTTTACGCGATTTCGGTTCCGGCTGGTAAACGGGTCAAAAATTGGACTAAGTGTAATTAGTGCATTGTGGTGTGTGAGTGTTGTATGCTGGCTGAATTATTCAAACAAAAAGAAAATGTTAATTTAGTAGCAAAAATTAGTTTTTGGGTTAAATAGTCAACTTGGAGACTATTTGGTCAAATGGAGAACTATTTGGGTCAACCTTGAAATCTTTTTTTAGTCTTCTTCTTGCTTTGTTTCTTCCTCATTTCTCCTAGCTGCTGGCCGAACTTCTCTTCCCCATTTTCCCCCAAAATTTTCTTGGATATCAAGTATAAATCACTTGGAAGGTAAGACAACTATGTATTTTAGCACTTATGGCTTATGGGCTTTATGATCCAAGCTTTAATTTCAAGTTTTGTAGGATTCTTTATGGCTGAAAAAATAAACCCTCAGTTTGCAGCCTTATATGTTATGATTTATGTATGTTATGGGTTGTTTTTAGTGTTTTGGAGGTTGGGAAGTGATTGGGGTTGATTTTTAACAACTTTCCACGGTTAGATTACATATTTTAAGATTATGAGTTGGGGTTTTGTCTTCCATATGTGGCCCTAGAGTGTTATGCTATGAATGCTTATGTCCATGCATATAATGATGTTTAAGAGTGTTTTAAGGTTAGTTTGGATAGGAATTGAGACTTGAAACCAAGTGGAATTGATTTCCCTTCATTTTGTAAGTTAGCGGAAGTTTGGTGCAGCTAGGATAATTTGGATAATTGGTTATGTTTGAAGGGTCTCTAATGATCTTTTGATGGTTTTAGGTGTTTTCCTTTGTTGTGGGATGCTATTGATATAGTCCCGGCTATTGCTCAGTGAAAGAGACAGACCTTGGTTACAACCCAACTCAAAACAACATATTCAACCAACCAAATTTCAGCCATATAATTCCTGTCTTGGAATTGGATTTTGTTGGCAGGAGGATAACCTACTTATAGCCTAGGGAGAGGCAAAGTTTTTTTGGTTTTTCTGGAAAACTGAGCTTATTATCTCCTAATCTAGCTGTAATACGAATTTGAGGGATTAACTAAGTGTTTTGACTGGGATTTTAGCTTGTCGAAGTTGGTCGGAATCTGTGATAAGGTCATTTTTGACCAAAGAGCTGTTGGTGTCGTTTTCTATCGTTTCGCGTCGTTTTCGCTTCCTAGTCATTCTTTACACTTCTACATCTCTTCTAAGAGTCCTCTTATACTTGTTTTAGGTACCACGCCACCTACCGCCGGCGATCGCGTTCTGTGATCATTTGTGCAGTTTTTGCTTTGATAGGTGGGTAACATAGACCTTCTTCCACTTGTATTTTGTTTAACGACTTTCGAAATATGTTTGGATGGATTTTAAAATGTGTATGATGTTTGGAACTGCACTTTTACCAAGTTTTGGAACTATTACATATGAAATCGGGACCAAGCTACTCTTTTATTTTTTTATGTTAATCAATTGATATGTTTGCAAACTCTTTTGATATGAAAGCATTTTATGACTGTTTTGGCTCATAGGTGACCTAGGTATATAATTTTGGATGTGTTTGGAAATGTTTGATTTGGGGAGAACCGGTTCTATAGTCATCCATGGGACGCCTTGGTGATCTTGTGATCTATGATTTATGAACTATTTGATCGGGGTCTTGTCTTTGGGATAACTTGACCTCCGTGTCGACTAGTAGGTGTGGTAGATTACTAGATCGCTAGTACTGTAGGTCATACCTTTGAGCCTAAAAGATACTCATGCTATTTTATTATATTCGGATTGAAACGTACTTGGATTTGTTCGCTATGCTTTAGCATACTATGTTCTGAAATGATTGGATCTTTTTGGCTATGTTTTGGACATGCCTGACGTTTAAATGGCATGAGACATTTTAGAAACTACTTATGATTATGGTTTATTGACGTTTAAATGGCATGAGACATTTTAGAAACTGCTTCCACATTACTGGTAGGACTCTGCGGATAATCTTCCAAGCTTCTCTTTTGTTTGGAAAGGGGTAGTGTAGTAGATAGGTTTTGTATTGATGAACTTTGTTTTTGTTGTAGCATCTTTTGTACTAAGAAGGAATTTTGTAATTCGTATTTTTTGTGTAAAATGAAATATTCGGTTTTATAGTTAAGAAATGGTTTGATGGTTCTATTACATTGCGTTTAAGTTTGTTGCTCTGTTCGTTTGTGCCTTGCGCTTTGGGCCGGTGTACCATTAGCGCGGCGTGTTACGGTCCCATTTTTGGGGCGTGACATTGAGCTGGTATCAGAGTATAGGTTTGAATCCTAAGTCCAGTAATAGGTATTCGAGCATTTCGAGGTTTAAATCGATGTGCTCGGGCTTAGAATTACATAAGATTCTGTTTTGCTCGCGACATTACAGGATCTGTGGAATTCTTTGACCTGGAGTTATTGATTGACTTGTTTTGGGGGGTTTTGAGAGGTCCTTGCTTATGTAATCTTTGTTGTACCTCTTTTGTTGAATCTTGAAGAGTTATTCTTTGCTCATGATTCCGTCTTTGACTCAGCCGTAAGCTAGATGTTTTCTTAGATGTCTGTCCGATAAACCTAGATGGTAAGAGGATCCTTATAGAGTGGGGACCCCGGACGGGATAGGTTATGGAGTCTAGGTTTGTTTTGGAAGGTTGTCGGTTAGAGTTTTGTGATAGGAAGTTTGAGTTATCGGTAATTCAGTTACCGATGACCGACTTTGATTTAATTTTGGGTATGGATTGGTTGGCGGCTATTGGTGCGACGATTGATTGTCTAAAGAGAGGATCTTGGATCGACAAGATAAGACATTGAGGAATAAAGTTATCCCCTACGTGAAGGTTTTATGGTCTAATCATTCTGAGCGAGAAGCTCCCGGAGCTTGAGAGCCTCATGAGATCGAAGTATCCACTTTGTTTGCTTCGTGATTTCGTAAGTTTCGAGGACGAAACTTTGTTTAAGGGGGGTAGAATGTGAAACCCAGTATTTTACTAGCCTTGTTCTTTGATTTTTAACTGGTTTAAAATGTTTTTCATATTATTTTTAGTCATAAAGTACTTCAACTTATTCGTTTTTCAATTCGCAAATTTTTCGGTTTACGCGATTTCGGTTCCGGCGGGTAAACGGGTCAAAAATTGGACTAAGTGTAATTAGTGCATTGTGGTGTGTGAGTGTTGTATGCTGGCTGAATTATTCAAAAAAAGAAAATGTTAATTTAGTAGCAAAAATTAGTTTTTGGGTTAAATAGTCAACTTGGAGACTATTTGGTCAAATGGAGACAACTATTTGGGTCAACCTTGAAATCTTTTTTTAGTCTTCTTCTTGCTTTGTTTCTTCCTCATTTCTCCTAGCTGCTGGCCGAACTTCTCTTCCCCATTTTCCCCCAAAATTTTCTTGGATATCAAGTATAAATCACTTGGAAGGTAAGATTTTATGTATTTTAGCACTTATGGCTTATGGGCTTTATGATCCAAGCTTTAATTTCAAGTTTTGTAGGATTCTTTATGGCTGAAAAAATAAACCCTCTTTGCAGCCTTATATGTTATGATTTATGTATGTTATGGGTTGTTTTTAGTGTTTTGGAGGTTGGGAAGTGATTGGGGTTGATTTTTAACAACTTTCCACGGTTAGATTACATATTTTAAGATTATGAGTTGGGGTTTTGTCTTCCATATGTGGCCCTAGAGTGTTATGCTATGAATGCTTATGTCCATGCATATAATGATGTTTAAGAGTGTTTTAAGGTTAGTTTGGATAGGAATTGAGACTTGAAACCAAGTGGCTAAAACTGAATTGATTTCCCTTCATTTTGTAAGTTAGCGGAAGTTTGGTGCAGCTAGGATAATTTGGATAATTGGTTATGTTTGAAGGGTCTCTAATGATCTTTTGATGGTTTTAGGTGTTTTCCTTTGTTGTGGGATGCTATTGATATAGTCCCGGCTATTGCTCCGGTGAATCTTTCCGTTTATGCATTGGTTGGTTAGAATATGTTGTTTTGAGTTGGGTTGTAACCAAGGTCCCTTGAATACCTTGGAATTGGATTTTGTTGGCTAGGAGCTTGGTCTACTTATAGCCTAGGGAGAGGCGAAGTTTTTTTGGTTTTTCTGGAAAACTGAGCTTATTATCTCCTAATCTAGCTGTAATACGAATTTGAGGGATTAACTAAGTGTTTTGACTGGGATTTTAGCTTGTCGAAGTTGGTCGGAATCTGTGATAAGGTCATTTTTGACCAAAGAGCTGTTGGTGTCGTTTTCTATCGTTTCGCGTCGTTTCGCTTCCCTAGTTATTCTCAAACTTTTCTGCATATGTTTGGATGGATTTTAAAATGTGTATGATGTTTGGAACTGCACTTTTACCAAGTTTTGGAACTATTACATATGAAATCGGGACCAAGCTATTTTATGTTAATCAATTGATATGTTTGCAAACTCTTTTGATATGAAAGCATTTTATGACTGTTTTGGCTCATAGGTGACCTAGGTATATAAATCACATGTGTTTGGAAATGCTGTCTTGGGAGAACCGGTTCTATAGTCATCCATGGGACGCCTTGGTGATCTTGTGGATCGCTATGATCATTATGAACTATTTGATCAAGGGGTCTTGTCTTGGGATAACTTGACCTCCGTGTCGGACTAGTAGGTGTGGTCGGAATCATGAGCAAAGAATAACTCTTCAAGATCTCAAGAAAAGAGTATACAACACTAGATGTACATAAGAGACCTCTCAAAGAAGGTCAAAGTTAGTCAATATCAAACCTATCAAAACATAATCTTCCAAGCTTCTCTTTTGTTTGGAAACGGGGTAGTGTAGTAGATAGGTTTTGTATTGATGAACTTTGTTTTTGTTGTAGCATCTTTTGTACTAAGAAGGAATTTTGTAATTCGTATTTTTTGTGTAAAATGAAATATTCGGTTTTATAGTTAAGAAATGGTTTGATGGTTCTATTACATTGCGTTTAAGTTTGTTGCTCTGTTCGTTTGTGCCTTGCGCTTTGGGCCGATTCCGTCTTTGATTCACAAGATCTACTAGATGTTTTCTTAGATGTCTGTCCGATAAACCTAGATGGTTAGAGGATCCTTATAGAGTGGGGACCCCGGACGGGAAGGTTATGGAGTCTAGGTTTGTTTTGGAAGGTTGTCGGTTAGAGTTTTGTGATAGGAAGTTTGAGGCTGACCTTATTCAGTTACCGATGACCGACTTTGATTTAATTTTGGGTATGGATTGGTTGGCGGCTATTGGTGCGACGATTGATTGTAAAGAGAGGATCTTGGATCGACAAGATAAGACATTGAGGAATAAAGTTATCCCCTACGTGAAGGTTTTATGGTCTAATCATTCTGAGCGAGAAGCTACCTGGGAGCTTGAGAGCCTCATGAGATCGAAGTATCCAGCTTTGTTTGCTTCGTGATTTCGTAAGTTTCGAGGACGAAACTTTGTTTAAGGGGGGTAGAATGTGAAACCCAGTATTTTACTAGCCTTGTTCTTTGATTTTTAACTGGTTTAAAAATGTTTTTCATATTATTTTTAGTCATAAAGTACTTCAACTTATTCGTTTTTCAATTCGGCAAATTTTTCGGTTTACGCGATTTCGGTTCCGGGTAAACGGGTCAAAAATTGGACTAAGTGTAATTAGTGCATTGTGGTGTGTGAGTGTTGTATGCTGGCTGAATTATTCAAACAAAAAGAAAATGTTAATTTAGTAGCAAAAATTAGTTTTTGGGTTAAATAGTCAACTTGGAGACTATTTGGTCAAATGGAGAACTATTTGGGTCAACCTTGAAATCTTTTTTTAGTCTTCTTCTTGCTTTGTTTCTTCCTCATTTCTCCTAGCTGCTGGCCGAACTTCTCTTCCCCATTTTCCCCCAAAATTTTCTTGGATATCAAGTATAAATCACTTGGAAGGTAAGATTTTATGTATTTTAGCACTTATGGCTTATGGGCTTTATGATCCAAGCTTTAATTTCAAGTTTTGTAGGATTCTTTATGGCTGAAAAAATAAACCCTCTTCTGCAGCCTTATATGTTATGATTTATGTATGTTATGGGTTGTTTTTAGTGTTTTGGAGGTTGGGAAGTGATTGGGGTTGATTTTTAACAACTTTCCACGGTTAGATTACATATTTTAAGATTATGAGTTGGGGTTTTGTCTTCCATATGTGGCCCTAGAGTGTTATGCTATGAATGCTTATGTCCATGCATATAATGATGTTTAAGAGTGTTTTAAGGTTAGTTTGGATAGGAATTGAGACTTGAAACCAAGTGGAATTGATTTCCCTTCATTTTGTAAGTTAGCGGAAGTTTGGTGCAGCTAGGATAATTTGGATAATTGGTTATGTTTGAAGGGTCTCTAATGATCTTTTGATGGTTTTAGGTGTTTTCCTTTGTTGTGGGATGCTATTGATATAGTCCGGCTATTGCTCGGTGAATCTTTCCGTTTATGCATTGGTTGGTTAGAAGCTGTTGTTATACAGTCTAGATGTGTAACCAAGAGACAGGTATTCAAAGGGAGGATAACCTACTTATAGCCTAGGGAGAGGCGAAGTTTTTTTGGTTTTTCTGGAAAACTGAGCTTATTATCTCCTAATCTAGCTGTAATACGAATTTGAGGGATTAACTAAGTGTTTTGACTGGGATTTTAGCTTGTCGAAGTTGGTCGGAATCTGTGATAAGGTCATTTTTGACCAAAGAGCTGTTGGTGTCGTTTTCTATCGTTTCGCGTCGTTTTCGCTTCCCTAGTCATTCTTTAACTTCTACATCTCTTCTAAGAGTCCTCTTATACTTGTTTTAGGTACCACGCCACCTACCGCCGGCGATCGCGTTCAGTGATCATTTGTGTAGTTTTTGCTTTGATAGGTGGGTAACATAGACCTTCTTCCACTTGTATTTTGTTTAACGACTTTCAAATATGTTTGGATGGATTTTAAAATGTGTATGATGTTTGGAACTGCACTTTTACCAAGTTTTGGAACTATTACATATGAAATCGGGACCAAGCTATATTTATGTTAATCAATTGATATGTTTGCAAACTCTTTTGATATGAAAGCATTTTATGACTGTTTTGGCTCATAGGTGACCTAGGTATATAATTTTGGATGTGTTTGGAGCTTGTTTGATTTGGGAGAACTGGTTCTATAGTCATCCATGGGACGCCTTGGTGATTCTTGTGATCATATGATTATGAACTATTTGATCGGGGTCTTGTCTTTGGGATAACTTGACCTCCAGTCGGACTAGTAGGTGTGGTAGATTACTAGATCTCGCTAGTACTGTAGGTCATACCTTTGAGCCTAAAAGATACTCATGCTATTTTATTATATTCGGATTGAAAGCGTACTTGGATTTGTTCGCTATGCTTTAGCATACTATGTTCGAAATGATTGGATCTTTTTGGCTATGTTTTGGACATGCTGACGTTTAAATGGCATGAGACATTTTAGAAACTACTTATGATTATGGTTTATTGACGTTTAAATGGCATGAGACATTTTAGAAACCGCCTAGACTCCATAACCTTCCCGATTATCTCAAAGACTCTCCTCTCCACATCTAAGCAGCTTTTAGATTTTAAAGATTCCACATTACTGGTAGGACTCTGCGGATAATCTTCCAAGCTTCTCTTTTGTTTGGAAAGGGGTAGTGTAGTAGATAGGTTTTGTATTGATGAACTTTGTTTTTGTTGTAGCATCTTTTGTACTAAGAAGGAATTTTGTAATTCGTATTTTTTTGTGTAAAATGAAATATTCGGTTTTATAGTTAAGAAATGGTTTGATGGTTCTATTACATTGCGTTTAAGTTTGTTGCTCTGTTCGTTTGTGCCTTGCGCTTTGGGCCGGTGTACCATTAGCGCGGCGTGTTACGGTCCCATTTTTGGGGCGTGACATTGTCCTAGTGGTATCAGAGTATAGGTTTGAATCCTAAGTCCAGTAATAGGTATTCGATGAGTCTTTCGAGGTTTAAATCGATGTGCTCGGGCTTAGAATTACATAAGATTCTGTTTTGCTTATCGACAGACATCTGTGGAATTCTTTGACCTGGAGTTATTGATTGACTTGTTTTGGGGGGTTTTGAGAGGTCCTTGCTTATGTAATCTTTGTTGTACCTCTTTTGTTGAATCTTGAAGAGTTATTCTTTGCTCATGATTCCGTCTTTGACTCTTATCAGCTAGATGTTTTCTTAGATGTCTGTCCGATAAACCTAGATGGTTAGAGGATCCTTATAGAGTGGGGACCCGGACGGGAAGGTTATGGAGTCTAGGTTTGTTTTGGAAGGTTGTCGGTTAGAGTTTTGTGATAGGAAGTTTGAGGCTGACCTTATTCAGTTACCGATGACCGACTTTGATTTAATTTTGGGTATGGATTGGTTGGCGGCTATTGGTGCGACGATTGATCCATCTCTGTAAAGAGAGGATCTTGGATCGACAAGATAAGACATTGAGGAATAAAGTTATCCCATAAGAGAAGGCTTTATGATCTAACCATTCGAGCGAAGCTACCGGGAGCTTGAGAGCCTCATGAGATCGAAGTATCCACTTCCAAACTTCGTGATTTCGTAAGTTTCGAGGACGAAACTTTGTTTAAGGGGGGTAGAATGTGAAACCATCTATTTTACTAGCAGACGGAATCTTTGATTTTTAACTGGTTTAAAATGTTTTTCATATTATTTTTAACAAATAAAGTACAAAAACTTATTCGTTTACAGTAATCAAGGACTGTGTCAAAGAGATTTTTATCCGGGTAAACGGGTCAAAAATTAACTAATCTGTAATTAGTGCATTGTGGTGTGTGAGTGTTGTATGCTGGCTGAATTATTCAAACAAAAAGAAAATGTTAATTTAGTAGCAAAAATTAGTTTTTGGGTTAAATAGTCAACTTGGAGACTATTTGGTCAAATGGAGAAGAAATATTTCTATTTGGGTCAACCTTGAAATCTTTTTTTAGTCTTCTTCTTGCTTTGTTTCTTCCTCATTTCTCCTAGCTGCTGGCCGAACTTCTCTTCCCCATTTTCCCCCAAAATTTTCTTGGATATCAAGTATAAATCACTTGGAAGGTAAGATTTTATGTATTTTAGCACTTATGGCTTATGGGCTTTATGATCCAAGCTTTAATTTCAAGTTTTGTAGGATTCTTTATGGCTGAAAAAATAAACCCTCTTTGCAGCCTTATATGTTATGATTTATGTATGTTATGGGTTGTTTTTAGTGTTTTGGAGGTTGGGAAGTGATTGGGGTTGATTTTTAACAACTTTCCACGGTTAGATTACATATTTTAAGATTATGAGTTGGGGTTTTGTCTTCCATATGTGGCCCTAGAGTGTTATGCTATGAATGCTTATGTCCATGCATATAATGATGTTTAAGAGTGTTTTAAGGTTAGTTTGGATAGGAATTGAGACTTGAAACCAAGTGGAATAAGATAGTAAACCGGCCACTCCGGTGAATCTTTCCGTTTATGCATTGGTTGGTTAGAATATGTTGTTTTGAGTTGGGTTGTAACCAAGGTCCCTTGAATACCTTGGAATTGGATTTTGTTGGCAGGGAGGATAACCTACTTATAGCCTAGGGAGAGGCGAAGTTTTTTTGGTTTTTCTGGAAAACTGAGCTTATTATCTCCTAATCTAGCTGTAATACGAATTTGAGGGATTAACTAAGTGTTTTGACTGGGATTTTAGCTTGTCGAAGTTGGTCGGAATCTGTGATAAGGTCATTTTTGACCAAAGAGCTGTTGGTGTCGTTTTCTATCGTTTCGCGTCGTTTTCGCTTCCCTAGTCATTCTTTAACTTCTACAACATCTCTTCTAAGAGTCCTCTTATACTTGTTTTAGGTACCACGCCACCTACCGCCGGCGATCGCGTTCTGTGATCATTTGTGCAGTTTTTGCTTTGATAGGTGGGTAACATAGACCTTCTTCCACTTGTATTTTGTTTAACGACTTTCAAATATGTTTGGATGGATTTTAAAATGTGTATGATGTTTGGAACTGCACTTTTACCAAGTTTTGGAACTATTACATATGAAATCGGGACCAAGCTATTTTATGTTAATCAATTGATATGTTTGCAAACTCTTTTGATATGAAAGCATTTTATGACTGTTTTGGCTCATAGGTGACCTAGGTATATAATTTTGGATGTGTTTGGAAATGTTTGATTTGGGGAGAACCGGTTCTATAGTCATCCATGGGACGCCTTGGTGACACATCTGGATCTATGATGTTATGAACTATTTGATCGGGGTCTTGTCTTGGGATAACTTGACCTCCGTGTCGACTAGTAGGTGTGGTAGATTACTATAGTTCTGAAATGATTGGATCTTTTTGGCTATGTTTTGGACATGCCTGACGTTTAAATGGCATGAGACATTTTAGAAACTACTTATGATTATGGTTTATTGACGTTTAAATGGCATGAGACATTTTAGAAACTGCTTCATGACTATGGTCTTCACAAATGTTATTATCTTTATGTTTTCTTTTTATCGCAATGCTTGGCCCCATTTGAAGAGCTTTTATGATATCCACTGAGCTAGTTATGCTCACCCCACGTGATTTATAATTTTTCAGATTAGGTGCTCGTTTTTAAGATTATCCGCAGAGTCCTATTTTCATAATTCCACATTACTGGTAGGACTCTGCGGATAATCTTCCAAGCTTCTCTTTTGTTTGGAAAGGGGTCCAAGTGTAGTAGATAGGTTTTGTATTGATGAACTTTGTTTTTGTTGTAGCATCTTTTGTACTAAGAAGGAATTTTGTAATTCGTATTTTTTTGTGTAAAATGAAATATTCGGTTTTATAGTTAAGAAATGGTTTGATGGTTCTATTACATTGCGTTTAAGTTTGTTGCTCTGTTCGTTTGTGCCTTGCGCTTTGGGCCGGTGTACCATTAGCGCGGCGTGTTACGGTCCCATTTTTGGGGCGTGACAGAAAAATTATACTACACTTGGCATCGAGATAAAATTTCTCAGCATCATCCCATTTCCACTTCTTTTCTAATAAATCCTTCATAAACTGCATGTAGTTGGGCATTTTGGTGAGCACATCAACCTAAGGAATGTCGACATTAACCTTGTTGAACATGTTGATGAAGTCTTGAAATTGCTTGTTTTTTTCCATCTTTCTGGAATTATTGAGCCTTTGAGGGAATGGAATCTTTACCGAAGGATGCAATTTCAAAGGCTCTACAAAGATATTCGTGCTTCTTTTTCAACTCCTTGTTTTCACCCACTTTTGTCATCTTGTCATCATCACAACCAACTTCATCCTTTTCTCAATCACCTTGGAGTTGTTCTTCTCTTCTTCTTTACCTTCCTGTTGGGTTTCATTCGGCACAACCAACTCTTTTCCACTTCTTAGGGAGATAGCATTGCATTGCTCTTTTGGGTTTGGGATTGTATCACTCGGCAATGCTCTAACCGGTCTCTTATTATTTTGTCTGGCTATTTGTCCCAATTGTAGCACAAGGTTACTCATAGTAGCCAGCAAATTTTCATACTCCCTTTGCAGTTTCTCAAAATCCCTTCTCAAATTATCATCATTGAATGTATCATGATTCACATATGTAGGATAATTTAGATTTTGAGATAGTAGCCTTCTTGGTGGAGGTTGGTATGAGCTATTTTGCCAAGGTGGAAAATTTTGGGCATACCTTTAATGAGGTGGTTGATATGGTATAGAAACTGAGATTTGGATGGTGGAAATTTTGATGTGGTTGATTGGGCTGAAATGAAGAATTTTGGACATTGTTTTGTTTAGTCCAAGAAAAGT
This sequence comes from Cinchona pubescens, assembly GCA_025175665.1. Classification (NCBI taxonomy): domain Eukaryota; kingdom Viridiplantae; phylum Streptophyta; class Magnoliopsida; order Gentianales; family Rubiaceae; genus Cinchona; species Cinchona pubescens. The sequence continues at coordinate 1,559,375 of JANKKI010000133.1, forward strand.
TTGGATGATTTCGCCAAGAAGGGTTGTATGTATTGCCATAGCATGTGGGCTGATTATGTGAGTTAGAATTTTGATTAGAAACGTATTGACCCTGCTCATCTTGTATCACCGAAGTCTCACAAAAGCCATTTTGGTGATTCCTCCACAAAAATCACAACTCAAGATCCCTTGGGATGTCAAACCGTTAGAGTTCACTAAGCTTCTTGCCACATTCTCTATAGCCTTTGTCAAGTTTGTACTGGCCCTCATCATCGTGTTTTGCTTAAATAAGAAAGTATCATAGCTAGGCATCCCTCCTTGTTGGACGTTGGTTTGATTCACTTGTTGTTGTTATCCAACTAAGGGATCTATTGCTTCATGAAAATAATGAGTGGATGTCATTCTTTCCAGCAACTCTTGCACTTCCTCCAGAGTCTTGTAGGGAAAAGAATGACTCTCGCAGTAGCATCAACTATCAATCTCGTCTTCGAAAATAGTTCATTATAGAAGGTTTGGACTTGCATCAATAGAGGTATAGCATGGTGTGGGTACTTTCTCAATAGCTCCTTGAAGTGGTCTCATGCCTCGCCTAAGCTTTCTCTAGTGATTTGTTTGAATGATGTGATCTTGTTTCTAAGCTTAGCAGTTCTAGCTGGTGAAAAATGTTTGGTTAGGAATTCTTGAGCGAGTTGGTCCCAGGTTGTGAAAGTACTTTTTCTATATAACTGTAACCACGGCCTTTCTCTATCATGTAAAGAAAAAGGGAATGCTCTAATTCGAATACAATTGGGGTGGACTCTATTGTACCGAAATGTATCAATGACCTCCTCAAATTTGATTAAGTGCTCGTAGGGATCTTCATTGGTTCCTCCTCCAAACATCACATGTGTTAGGAGCATTTGTATTTGTGCAGGCTTGATTTTGAAGTTGTTCGCTTGCACAGGCAGCCGAACAATAACCTAGAACTCGCCCTCTCAAAATTAGGTATGGCATAATCTCTAAGATGGCGGGAGTTAACGTTAGCATTGACCAAATTACCATTGTTGCCTACAACCTCCTATTGTTCATTCATGGTGCGGTTTGGATTTCTCCAATAGATGGCCACCTTGGTTTGAGTTCTATCATTTACAATTTCAACTTATCGTAAGTTCAATTTCCAAGTCAATCGAATGAAGTGGTAGATTGGATGAATGAGTATCTACCATAAACTACAAGAAAAGAAAACCAAAGATCAACTATCGAAAGCAAAAATTCAAGCAGAACGAGAGAACAAGAAATAATTGTAAATAAATAACAAAAGAAATAAAAATTCTAATCTAGTAAGACTGACTATGCCTAATATTGCTACCAAACAAAAATAGTCCCCGACAACGGTGCCAAAAACTTGTTCGGTAGAATGTTGATTAGGTTTTTGGAAACAGTGAGCAAGTAGTAAAAGCCTTAATTTTACTAATCAACTCCGTGCACACACTCGCAAGTATACGAGGTGAGTTTGTATATAGAATGAGTAAGGATCGTTCCCGCGAGGGCTATTAGACTAATTACTAGGTTCACAAGCCTATTTACTAGTTAGATGAAATAATAAAGAATTTTTGACTAAACTTCAACCAAATTTAATCACAAGAAATTAAAATAAGGACAAGAATGTAAAAATACTATCCCTGCAGAAAGCGATTAAATATAATTGACTAAAAACTTAATTTATTATGCCCTACTTGCGAGAATATAATCAAGAACAAGAATTTAAAGTCTACCCTATAAAAGAAATCAAAAGTGACAAAATAAAACCCTAACTACTAAACTACGAAAGCAATTAAGAATTTATAAGCAATAAAACAAGAACGATAATTAAATAACAAGAACACAATGAAAACAAAAATTAAATTGCATAAAATGAATCAAACTCAATAATTACAGTAAAAATGAATGTCGATGATCGTTGAATCTTGAATTCTTGACATGAGAACAAGAATTCTAGCTCGAAAACTTAAGAAAATCTAAGCTATGACTAAATTATCGATCTAACTATTGAAAACTAAGAAACTAAGAATGGCTGATAATTATTCTTTTTTCTTCCCCTTCTCTTGGTGTATTTATAGGTGTTTTTAGAGTTTTGGAGCTTCGGGATGATAAGTATACAATTTTCCACACAAACGGGCCCATAGGAGGACTTTTCTTGAAGAATAAGCAAACCTATGAGACCCATCCGATGAGGCGCACTTGGGTGCTGCAATTTTGTCATGCCTGGGCACTGCTTCTAGAACCAAACTATTTTTTGCGCCTAGGTGCTATATTTTTGGCACACCTGGGCGCCGCTGACAGCACCAGCTTCAACTTTCTCCTCAATTTTGACCATGATGCAGACCGAATTTGGAAAAATTCAAAAAGTGAAAGTTGTAGCTCTATGTCTTAAAATCAACCCAATTAACACTCAGACAAGAAAGTAATGCTCAATCTACCAAACTATATTAGAATCGCTCCTCGCCAGGTACACGTAAGTTCCAATTTTGCAATTCTCCTTCAATTTTGTGATCAATTTTGACTCTTTCTTCAGTCAAACCCTAGTAAAACTCAAAACAAACCATTTTATCTCATAATTACTCAATTCTTGCTTATACATAACTAAAAATGAGGTAAAAGATACATAAAATATACGATATTTAGGAGATTATCATCAACAACATAACTTAGCCACTCCACTTTGTTTATCTTCATCCCATTACCTTAGTCATTGCGGAATTAATTATAGCTCTCCAATGAAATAGCCAAGATTCCTATTATGGTTTTATGAAGATTTTTTGTGTATTTGTTGAGGGATGAAGTCAAGAGTTCAACATTATTTATATACTTCTTTTTGTAATTGTTGTTATGGTATTGCACATGTTTAAAAAATGAAAGAAAAGAAAAGAAAATTGTAAGTGTTATGTTTCATTGAATAGAGAAGGTTCATCTTACTTTCAAAAGTTGATCTAGTGTGAAATAATATTTTTGTACTTCAAAGTGTAAATTGGTTAAGTAAAGTTGGTTCTGGGACTTATATGTTTGGGGTAATTACCCAAGAGTTTGTATTGGATATAATAAGGTGATATCATTCACTCTTATGTTTGGGGCAGTTGTCCAAGAGTTTGTATTCAATTGACTAAGGTGATTTAAGTCACTCTAATCCAAATTTATCCTGCCTTATTTCCTTAGCCTACATTACGAGCTTTAAAAGTCCTAAATGATCCTTAATTTGGGCTAATAGTTATTAGAGAGTTGAAGTTGAAGCATTACTTCAGTTAATGTGCCTTGCTAAACCTTGCGGTGCCAACAAATATCCTTGTGTGTTCATTTGCATTGATTTGTGCCTTTCAAAATAAGTCCTAATAATCTTTCTATACTTAGAATTTTTTTTGAAAAACTCGGTTTGTTTATTCTAGATCAACATATATTTGAATTGGCATTCAATTAACTCTTCATTAGTCAAAGTAATGCCAATTAACTCTTCATTAGATTCATTCAAAGTAGTTTTTTTATTAAAACTAGTGTTTATTTTTGTAAATGAATGGGTGGTTGAAAATGTAGAGTTTGTTGAATTAAAACCCCAATTTAACTTTTGACTAGTGCACTAGAGTTGAACATTTCAATTTTGTTAGTGGTGTTTACTGTGTTATGTCTTGTGTCTAGTGTTTTATGTTAGTCGTTTCTGCAGTTCTTTTCTCATCTTTATTTTGCTTGGGACGAGCAAAAACTTAAATTTGGGTATGTGATAACTCTAGAAAACTAGAATTATATGTACCCTAAACTTGAGTATTTTTTACTTAGTTTCAAACATTTTTAGGTTTCAAGTGTTGTTTTTGTCAAATTTTTGCTTTTTATGTTCTAGCATGTTTAGTTTATGTTAATTCAATGTTTTTAATGTTATTTTAGTATTTTTGTATAATTAATAGATTGTATTTATTTGTAGGGTTTGATTGGAGAAAACAACACGATAATCAAACAAAAAATGGATCAAATCAAGGCCATTTGTCAAGCAGCCATTGACCACAGTCAAAATTTTGAAGAAGGAAATCATTGACTGAAATCACCAGAGAAAATTTTCCACTGGCACTTTGACCATGTTTATTAACGGTGGTCACCAACAAAAAGCATCAGTGACCGCGATTATTAAAATAAAGAAGGAAATTCATTGACTGTGATCACTAGGAAAATTCATGTCAGCATCATTAACCATGGTCAAAATTTTGAATAAGGGATATTACTAGCCGCGGTCACCAAACTATCAGTGACTGCCGTCATTAAGCGCAGTACGAGTGATTTTGAAGGGCAAATTAGTCCATTCTTTGCAAATTGTAGTTGAAGCTTCCTTTTCCAACCTTAGGCATATAAATACAACACTTAACTCTCTTTGGAGTCTAAATATATAGTAGGAGTAGAAGTAGATAGTACTAGAGACGAGAGTAGAGTAGTCTAGTTCTTCTCTTTTTTTTACTCTCTATTTGGGGAGGATTTTCTTAAATTAGATTAAATTAGTAATTTATCTTTCTTACAACTTTAATTTCCTGGTTAAAGATTCAGCATTTTTAGTGGTAAGTTATTTTATTCCTATTCAAACTCCTCTAGTTATTTTTAATTTCATGGTTCTTGAGTTTAATTAGTTTAATGGCTTTCATTAAATGCTCTCCTTTATTTCCTTTCTTAACAGATAGAATTAAGATGGTTTTTCATTTAATTGTTTCCTTCACTTAATTTCTTAGATTAATTAGTAAAAGAGTATGGGTTTCCTTTAAAAGTGCTTTCTTAGTGGTAAAATGTAACTTTGATTAGCTAATTAGGACAAATTAGTTTTTGGGCTTTCCTTAAAAAAATGCTTTCTTAGTGATAATTTGTAGTATATATTAGTTAATTAGAGTAAATTAGTTAATGGACTTTCTTTACTTGTTCTTGCTTAGTGATAATTGGTAGTTTATAATAGTTAATTACTCCCTTAAGATACTTTCCATTTTACTTGCTTTCTATAATTGCTTTCTAAAATGCTCTCTCTTTACATGTCTACTTTCATTGCTTTTTTTAAAATGCTTCCCTCAATGTAGTGTTTAATTTGATGCATTAGTTAGTCTTCAAATTGCATTTTAGTCTCTTAAATTCTAGTTTTAGTTAAAACTCCTCTTTTAATCAATCACTCCAACTAATAATCTAACCAAATAATCAGTAGTCACCAACCAATCCTTATAGGTTCAATCCCTACTTCCTTTTATTACTAGTTGATAACCATATACTTGCGGGATACTGCCCAGTCAGCAGTTAGATTTAGGTGTTTTATAGATTATTATAACTAGATGTTTTTCTAAAAAGACATCAAGTTTTTGGTGCCATTTCTGGGGATTGGTTTTCGGTGATATAAATATAATTTGGTTGGTTTACTAGATTGAAGTCTTTTGTTTTCTTGTATAGTTGTTTTGTCTATTGAAAAATCTAAAAGATTTTCATTTTGTAGGTGTGCTCTTTTCTTCGAAAATAGATTTTCTTTGTGATGGATGGTTTAGATCCTAGAAAGTAGTCTAGCTTTCCTAATTTTCTTGTTTGTGTTATTTTAGTCCCTTTACTTGTTTTTATTTGTGTTGTTGTTATTCAAGAACATACAAGGACCTAATTAGAATGATTCATACCAAGGAGATTATCACTTTTGTAGTAATGGAGGTATGCCTAATGAGCATGATTCTTGTTATGGTTACTCGCCCTACCCCTTAGATATCAAATGGGATGGTTTAGCCATCCACATCCTTATGAGAGCTACCATGAAAATCCATACTCTTTTCATCCATCACAAGAACCTTCATATGAGCTAATGGAGCCCGAACTCTTTCACCCACCGATCCAAGAATGTTATGAGGCAAGATCAATGGAAATGAGCATGATGCTTCAAGAACTAGCCCAACTCCAAGAAGAAATAGTTAAAGTTTGAGGAGAAATGACTTAGATCCTTCGAATTCTAAGACACATCCAAAAAGAGACTACAAAACCAACTTGTCGAAATTCAAAGAACGATATTGAATTCAAGAACAATGGACTCCAACACACCTTCTAATAACTAAGGAACCGGTTCAGGAAGAAAAAATGATGAATTTGTCTTGAAAGACCCAGTTGCCAAGGACCTTTGGAGTTTGAAATTCTAACAATTGGGATATTCAGCACTTGTTTGGAACAACCACCAACTTTTCCTTAGCACGAGTATGAGTTTGTCCTGGTTATAGCAAAAGAGATTCTATTTGAGGTGTTCATGAAAAAAAATGCCGGCTCAAGGAGTGGAAGAAGAAGGGTACTTTTTAAAGAGGGCCAGGGAAGTTAGAGCAACATATGACGATGTTCAAATCCTTCGAGATTTCGGAGAAGCAAAACAATAGTGCAAGTTTACCAAGGACTATCACATCCTTAGGAAGCCTCCTTGGTGTTGAGGCAATATTTCTTTCTCTTTTTGTTTATTATGTTTTCTTTAATTTACTTGCCTTAATTTGAGTAGCCTGGTAAATAATAAAGGCTTAGAGTCTTGTGATTAATTATAGTTATGGTTTCTTGTTGGTGATTGATTTTTGAATTTCTTGGAAACATGTGGTTGTTAATAAAAATGTTGATGACAATGTATGACTTGTTGTGGGTTGTGCATGATATACATACTTTATGGAATGAACTTGGACTTGGTTTTATCACTTGGTTGTGGAAATACAAGTTAATGATACAATTTATTTGTTAAGTGTTTGATCTTATTTTGATGAAATCAAGTGAGTGCTTGATATGAATTGAAACTAATCTTTACTGTTGAATTTTTTTTGAGGCCAATTATGTGTGAAGCTAAGTTTGGGAGGGTGAGTTAGGCATTTAGATAACCCATTTGTTGTGTTAAACCTCGTTACCCTTATGTATGTTTTTTCTTTTTTTTAATTGTTTGAATCCCTTGAAACCCCAAAGACTCTTTCTTAGTATATCCATGATTGGTTGTTGAAGGAAATTCAATTTATAAGACTCATGAGTTTAATGGATATAGCATTTATATGGTTTACTTAGTCTCTAAAATTGTTCATTGCTTAGCCTTATTCTTGTTGTCCTTAATGTTAGCAAAGTCCATAATTAAATGTTAGAACTCTTGTTTCTAAGTTCAATTTGAGCTTAATTGGTTTCATTCACCTATACTTAGTTCAAATGTTACACATCTTCTATTTTACCTTTTTGATTGTTCAAGTATAATTCAAAATCATTGACTAGTGTTTTTGTTTAATATCTCATGTGTTTTCACTCTTTCTAGGAGTAACATTATGTGTTTTGTTCTATTTTAGGTGAGTGGTAGAAGGAGTTGTACTCATCACTTGAATACAATGATAAGTTGCTTGTGTTCTTTACTTGTATTGGAAAGGTGTCTTTTTGTGACTGTAAATAGTTGTGTTGTGATATTTGCATTGAAAAATAAATGATTATGATACTCAATGATGACAAATGACTCGTAATATCATATGATCAAATTATTTAAATTTAGGATTTCATGGATTTTGGTATGTGTTGAGTTCTTTTGCTACAATATGAAGATTTTTAAAAACCATGTATTTCTATTTTCAATAAGTGAGGGACTCATATTTTTTGAATAGATTCATTTGAAACATTGTTTTTTATCAAATCAATAGTATTACCTTGTTGGTCAATTCATCTTTTAGAAAACTTAGTTTAAATGGAATAAAAGTGATTTATGATATTTTGTATGTTTGCATAGGGAGTTTTATTCTAGCTTGTGAGTGATTGGTATTGAATATTAATTTTGGGTACGTTTTACTCTACTTCCTTGATTTAAGGCCATGAAAAAAATAAAATAAAAATTTTTTCTTTTAGGAATATGGCAAGTACGGGATTTCAACATGTACCTCTATTGTTTCTCCGAAATATGCCATGAGAATAGTAATAAAGCTAGTACGGGATTCCAATATGTATTTATATTATTTCTCTGAAATGGCCATAGGATTTTGTTTTTAAATTAAGGAAAGTAGAAGCAAATCTTCAAAATGAGTCTTCTCGTTTTAGTACACTAAAAAGTTATGTATAGACATAAAGAGAAAATGTTTGTAATACCCCATCATTGATATCATTCTACTCACTCCTTGCTAAAGTGATACTCCCAATTGTGTGACATGTGTGTATTTAGATAGAATCCTAATGATCTTCTATTTTTATGTGGACTTATTGAGATGGTTGAAAAAATTTGTAATCCTTCAAATTGGAGCAAAACTACATTTTGGACGAATAGAACTTGTTTTACAAAAACATTTTTTGAGGATAGTTAATACTTGATTATTTGAAACCTTTATTGGCATTTGAACTCATTTTCTTTGGGAAATTTGAAAAACATGGAGTGACTTGTTAAAATAGTTCAATTATCATATCATATTTGAGGTCCCTTGAGAGGTTATCTAATCACTTAAAGTACATCTATTGGTCACCTTTCGCGTTGTCAATTTGGTGGTGCGTTTATGTTTACTTGTTTAGTTAAGGTCTTTATCTTTATTTTTTTTCTCGGGATGAGCAAAAGTTTAACTTTAGGGGTGTAATAACTATTCTAGGAAAGTGAAGTTTTATATAAACTAAACTTGATAGTTTTGCTCTACTTTTGAGTATTCTTAGTGTTTTAATGTGTATTTTCATCTGTTTTACTTTGATGTGTTAAAATGAATTAGCATATGTTTATTAAGTGTTTAAGTACTTGTTTAGCTATTAATTAGCATATTTTATTTGGTTATTATATTTAGAGTTGTTTTGTGTTTTTAACCTAACTTTGTTGGAATTTAGGTTTTCATTCTCTTTGTTGTTTTTTGACCTCTTCTGTGAGAATTTTACTTAAATTTTTAGGAGTTATTTTGAGTGTTTGTTGTAGCTAATAATGTTCTCCTACGTGTTAGGTCTCATGACAAAAAAGGACGTATCAATCAGACGTCGAACGAATATTTTCGAAACAAAACTGTGAAGTGTCGAAGTTGTAGTCGATGTTGCTACACTGAAGGTGGTTATAGCAAAAATAACTTTGTTCGGGGTTGATTTTTGTTGCACGATTACCCTACTACCCTAGCAGAGATCTCTATTGATATCCCCTCTAATCCTCATTCAAGGCATAGAAGACCCATTAGAAACCCAAGAGGAGTAGGCTAGAATAGAGAGTAGTTCTCTTCCTTTTTCTTCCCCATTTAGAGAGGGTTTTCTTAGATTAGATTAGGATTTCTAATTTCTTTTTTTTTTTGTAAGCTTAATTTCCTAGTTGAAGATTGAATCTTTTTGGTGGTAAATACTTTATTTATGTTCAAACTCCTTTAGTTAGTCTTTAATTTCATGTTTTCTTAGTTCAATTAGTCTAATTGCTTTCATCTAATTACTTCCTTTACTTATTTTCTTAGAGTAATTGCCAGATTAGTTCATGAGTTTTCTTAAAAATGCTTCTTAGTAGTACTTTGTAGTTTAGATTGGTTAATTTGGGTAGATAGTTTGTGGATTTTTCATTTAATTGCTTTGTTTACTTGAATTCTTAGTGTAATTGTTAGATTAGTTTATGGGTTTTTCCTTAAAAATGCTTTCTTTTAGTGATAATTAAGAATTGTAGTTTAGACAAGATAATTAGAGTAGATTAGTAATGGAGTTTCTTAAATTGTGCTTGCTTAGTGGTAATGAGTAGTTTAGACTAGCTAATTTCTTGCTTATGTTGCTTTCCCTTTTTAATTGCTCTCTAAAGATACCTCCTTTTTAATTGCTTTCTTACAAAATGCTTTCTTAGTGTTAATCTTGACTTTAAATTGCTTTGCTAGCCTTTAAATTGCTACCGTAGTTTCATGGGTTCTAATTTTTGTTAAATCTTTTCTTTAAATGAACCACTTCAATCACTAATCTAGCCAAATAATCCATAATTATCAACCAATCCTTGTGGGTACGATCCCTACTTCCCTTCACTACTTGTTGATAACTGCATACTTGCGGGATGCCGCCTAGTTAATAATAGGATTTAAGTGTTTATAAATTATATAATTGGGTGTTTATGCATCAAATGGCATTTGAAGTTTAAAAAGGTTAATTGCAAGCAACACCTTAAGCTATTTTCGATTAGTTGCTTCACCTCCTAAACTATCAATTGCAGCAATCTATCTTATATATAAATTTGATAGCATATTGCTACAACTAAAGCAATTTTCCAAGTTATTTCCAATGAAAAGACTATATTATCTCGGAAAGAATTATACTCCTATTGCCTAACATACCCTAAACCCTAATACTAATTTTTTCTTTTTCCCACACTCCTAATACTATTAACCAACCAAGAAACTAATCAAGTTTAACCCACATCAACAAAAGAAAACAAACACTCTTCAAAAACCCACATCAATCTTCAAATCATGAAAGTATACCACCTAAAACATTATTTCCTAGTGATACAGGAACCGTCAATTACTACAAGAAGTTAACACATCTAAATACTTTAGCAATTGACAGACAAAAGATAAGGTTTCCATAAAAATCAAGACTATGAGAAAGTGAAAGAGGCAATGAGAGACTCACACGAAAAGGGGCTAAGTAGGGGAAGGACTGGGATGGGAAAGAAGGAAGTACAATTTCAGAGATGTAAGAAGAAGGAAGACGGGTTGCGATAGAGGAGAAAGAAGAAAGGGCTTGGGGTAGGACTAGACATGGAGGAAGGAAAAATGACTAGGGTGAGGGAAGAAAGGTAGGGGAGAGCATATGAGGAATAGGAAGGAAAAGAGAAAGGGAAAGGGAAAGGAAAATGAGCTAGGAGAGAAAATAAGAAGAACAAGAAAGGCTGGAGAGAGAGAGAAAGAGATATAGAGAGAGGAAGAAGAAGGGGAAAGGTTGGAATGGGGATTAGGAGGAGGAAAGGAAAGAGAGGATGAGGGAGAGATAAGAACATGGGAGAGAGGAAGAGAAAGAGGTTAGGTGGAAAAAGAAGGAGAAGAAAGAGGAAGGGGATGGATGGGAAAGAAGGACAGTGGAAAGAAAGGGAAGAGGTTAAGGTTAGAATTTGAGAATGGGACTTTCTTTTAGTTTGGGAGAATTTAGAGGGGAAAAAGTATGACTATTTACGGAATCTTACTTTTTTGAAAGCACAGACAATTTGTCATTCTATTCTATTTTTAAATTTATTTGAGTAATGTGATAAGATCTGGTAATTTTAAAATAATGGGAAACAATAAATGGATTGTAAGGAGGACCATTCTTTCTTGATTAAAAAGATTGGGTAGGCTTGTGATATGGTGAGTACTATAAAAACTAGATCAGATAAAGTGAGAGAGTATAAAGACTCGAGGTTTATGCATGAGGGTCTACACGGGGTGTTAGGTATAAAGGAGGAAAAGGGGATCAATCATAATGATGCATTGGGAGGAAATATGAAACCTATAGTGAGTAGGATTGTGTCTGGGATAGGTTGACAGAACAGCAAGAATCAAGGGTCCATATTGGGTAATACTGAGGCAATTATTTTCGAGGGGGATAGGGGAAAAAAGTAGTAGAAATCTCTGAGAGAGATGGAAGTACTCTAGGAGTCTATCAAAAAAAGAAATCAGGAGAGATATGTCTCAATTCAGTTGCGAGACAAGGAAATGAGGGGAAATGATCACTGGGGATGGGGTAGAAGGAGAAGATTGAGAGGGTGGTTTAGAGGAAAAGTTGATTGAGATAGATTCCCAGACTGCAATGGGATGGGTTTTGTCAGTTGATATACCTTTGAAGGGAGCAAATCAGAAGCAACAGGCATAGGCAGCATTAGAGATACCTTAAACACGGCTAGTAAGAAAAGGTAGAAGAGAAATGAGGTAGGCTAGAGTAACCGGTGAGAAGTATATTCCAGGGCAGAAGTGCAGAAGATAGCGTCAAAGAGGCTGCTCAAGATTGAGATAGAATTAGAGAGTTCAATGACCACGTCCATGAAGAAACCCAGACAAGAGGTTGATTATGGCTTCGGGTTAGATTTTGTTGAGCTAACGAACGAGGTTGGGCACACCCAACCCCACTGATCCCAATGATTGTATTATGTTGGAACTGCCGGGGGTTTGGAATTGATTGGCAGCTCGAAAGCTCCAGTCTTTCGTCAAAAAACCTTGTATTGTTTTTCTATCGAAGACAAAATGTTCCAATCAAAAAATTGAAAAATTGAAGTACCAACTTAACTATTTTGAATTGGTTGTGGATTCAAAAAGAGGTTTGGGTCGTCTAACCCTTCTGTGGAAAAAAGTGCTACTTTCAATCACATGTTTTTGTAAGCAGTTCATTGATTATAATGTGCAATTGCCTGGTAGTAGCACTAGTTGGCGTTTGACTAGGTATTATGAGGAATTGAAATTGGCTCAGAGGAAAGAGTTGTAGGAGAGGTTTTCATCTTTAAATAATGGGTAGGATGGCTGTGTTTTAGGGACTTTAATGAGATTTCATTAAGAACAAAGTCTGAGGAGAGGTCTGATCATGCACAATAGGAAATTGATTCTTATTGATTCTTTTAGAAATGCTCTTTGGGTTGGTGGATTTAAAGGAAATAGATTCACTTGGCATAGTATGAGGGTAGCACCAGCTACTAGAAGGGAACGGCTTGACATGGCTGTTCATTGATGGGGTGGAAGAATTTATAGCTTCCTAAGGCAATAATGCAATATCCATCATTGAATAGGCCTAAGCATGATCTTATTATGGTAGATCTATTTGGGAAATCCGAGTAAGGAGGTATGCGAAACGAAAAAAAAAAAGTTTTATTTTGAAGCTATGTGGATCCAATCAAAAAGAATATGACAATGTAATTTGGGAACATTGGTCAAGGTCAGCTTCTACTAATCATGGGGACAAAAATGTTGCTTAAGCTGGATAAGTGTAAGATGGGACTTATTTGGTAGAGTAGTAATGAGTTTGGTAACATGAAACAAAACATAGAGGATCTAAAGAAAAGGCTTTAGTATCTTCGAAATGGAGTGATCTTACACGAAGTGAATGCTGAAATGGAATTTTTGAAGGTCGAACTAGAACTTTTGCTTGACTAGGAAGATCTGAAATGGAAACAAATTAAGAAGGTTTAGTGGTATAAGCAGTGTGATAGAAATACCACATTTTTTCATGCTAGGGCTTCGAAGCGGGGGAAAAACAAGTTATATAATTACTGGATTGATGAACAAGAAGGGGAAGTAGTGTGAGAAGGATAAGGATTTGGAGAATATTACATCCGCTTACTTTGGGGACTTGTTTTCTACGTCTAGTCCAATGAAAGCACACCTTCATGCAATCATAGACAGAATTTGAAGTAGTGTCACACCGGAGATAAATGAAAGCTTACTTCATCCATATGATGCAAAAGAAGTTTTAAAAGCACTTGACCAAATGCACCCTTTCAAGTCTCCTAGAGCGGATGTTACATCTCCTGTCTTCTATAAAAAATCTTGGCATATCGTGGGCTCAGATATTGTTTATACTGTGCTTAATATTTTTAAATAATGGAATTCTTTATCTAGATTAAATTTCACTCATGTTGTTCTTATTCCAAAATCCCAATTTAAGCCTATTAGTTTGTGCAATGTAGTCTAAAATTGCCCAAAAATCTATAGCAAACAGGCTTAGCTCATTTATATCCTTCATTGTGTGTTTCAATCTGCTTTTTGTACCTACGGGTCTTATTACTTAAATTGTTCTAGTGGCTTATGAGATCCATTATTTCTTAAAATGTAAGGGTCGGGGTAGCGAAGGTCATATGTCCATCAAATAAGACACTGAGTAAAGCATATAATAGAATTAAATGGGGTTATCTTTGTAAGATGTTACATCTTTAAATACTACTAAAAAATAACAAATAGCGGTGAATTTACGTATATTGTCCGTCAGAGAATACCTCGTTGGAAATCATTAGTGACAGATTTAACAATAGATTTAGCGACAAAAAAACTGACAGATTTTATGTCACAAAGTCGAAGTTCAAGTGTCCAGAAATCGAATTTAGCAACGGAAAAACCCATAGAATAGCGACGGATTTTTCCATCGCTAATTAACAATTGATTTGAAAGTTGAAAGAATTATCTGTCACTAATTAGGCATTATGTAAAAAAAAAAAAAGTTAGATTTGCGATGAAAAAATCTATAGCAAACTCAAAAGAAAATTTTTTAAAAAATTTAAAAAAAAAAAATAGGAACTAGATAAACATTCTAACAACAAAATTTGTGTTTCAAGCCAGAAAATTTCATTCAAAATCAATTCGATTTCAACAATACATTCATGTATTCCAAATTCAAAAATAGCCAACAATCATAAAAATGCCAGAAACTTTACAATTAAGGGTCTGTTTATTTCACTATAAAATGTTTTCCAGAAAACATTTTCCTCATCTTCTGGTGTTTGGCTACCATTTATTGTAGGAAAATATTTTGATTAGGAAATTTTTTTACAGAAAATGAAGGAAAATAACCTACCCATCCAATTTACTAAAGTTATTTTCTTTAATTGCGCGCAGATCGAGTCTTCCATCTTCTAACATAAGAATAAAAACTTTCATCTCAACAATCTGATGGCGGATGGACATCGGCGATCATTACCATCGTCAACAACAAATACCGACGGTGACAACTATCTCCGACTATGGTGACGGCAATCATTCCACCTCCGTTAGCTTCCCTATCGATTGGGAGGTTCCAAAGGAATCTTCCAATCTAGGGTATTTTTTTATAAATCTCGCAAGTTCTTATTTAAATTTCTCTAGTTTTTTAAAATTTGTCTCCAAATTTTTTAATTAGCTTTTAGTTTGTTGCTTCAATTATCAAAACCTCAACCAATTGATTTAGAATTCAAGGTCTCACTTTAGGATTCAAGGTTTTGTACTGAAAAATCCTTCATTTTTTTCCTGAATTTTCTTCTTCTTTTTTTCCCAGAATTAGTGGAAGCTCTTAATATTCTACTAATTTAACAAAATTTATTGCTCCATGGCCTTTTCTAACAGTTTTTTTTAAGTGCTTAGGGCCTTAGGTTTTATACTTAGTTATTTCTAATGGATTGGTTGAGGTTTTGAGAATTTTAGGTAGTTGTTCTATAGAATTCCAATTCATCATTGTCTTTAAAATTTAATTTTTGTCTTTTGGAGATAAATTAGTTGTTAGATGTATATGATTGCAATTGATTATCTGAATTGCTATACAATTTACTGTTTTTTATTTCCATTCTAATTCAGAAATAATGGTAGTTATGAAGCTAAAGCTTAGAGTTCAATTTTCCTATATCATGTGCTCAACTTGAGATTTGCTTATTTTCAATCAATGAATCTCATCTAGCAGAAGCAAAGATGAATCTGGAATGTATGTACAGACAAACTTGAATGAAATGATCTTCATGATTCTCAGCTGACTTTATGGGATCCTCTTCATTTGGAGCGGTGCATGATTCTAGCATTTCTAACCAATCATGGATCACATTCTTTTCTCTAATTTTTTTTTTCTTTTAATTGTTTTGGCTATTTCCGAACAAAATTCAAGATTTTGTCGTTGCAATTTCACATAGTATTTTCAATGAAGGGTATGACATGGATGATGAGTTGGTGACGTATTGATTGAGTGACAAGTTTAGGAAATAGAGGATAAAGAAGTAGTTAAAAAAGTCATGTTCCAAGATGAATAAATCCAAGAGATTGGTTTGTTGTTATAATAAGGCTGAACCACGGGTGCGTTTATGGCAAGCATGAATTCAAGATGCTTCACTCTCATATCTAGTAAATATAATTTGTGTGTGTGTCTATATATATATTGTGGTTCTGCAAGTAAAAATGACTGGTTAAATGGTTTAATTATGCAATCTTTTAGAAAGTTTAGGTCTTTACCCGGGTTTCTTATTGTAAATATGAATGTCTGTCTAACGCATTTCAATTTTAAAATTTAAACTGCTAAAGGGTGTTTATTTTGTGATTTTGGAAACTTATGATCATGACTTGGTATATTAGTGGTAAATTTTGTTTTTGTTTTTTTTTTTTGTTTTTCGGGTTTGTAATTTGATTTTATATGGGTAGTGGTTTTATGTTGTTTGGTGAGTGTGAATGACTCAATAATAAAGGCTAGCATAAATTTAATCTAATTTGCTGAATTATAAGTTTGAAATGTTTGAAGTCGTCTTTAATTGATAGGATGGCTTTGCATTGCTACCATTTTTTTGCAATAATCCAGCTGGTACATTCTGACTTTCTGAATGCCGCCACAATTTGTGTTACAGATTTGAATGTGTATCACATAGTATATAAATTATCAAGTTCCCATCTGTTGGTCCCAAAGCAACCTAAGAGGAGGGGGTGAATTAGATTTCTTAAAAATTATGCTTTCAGAAAATAGTGAGTTTTTTAATTTAAATGCAGATATAATAAATTTACTAGAACAGTAAAGTAAAGAGAGAAAAATTGAACAAACAATACTTCCAAGCTAGCAAGCTTGAAGTATCAAATCTTTTGAATGCGTCACACACTTGGTGAGCCAATAATCTTTACAAAGTTGGGAAGTTCTTGCTCACACTAAAACTCTTTTTAGTTGAGCCAAGGATCTTACTTACAACCACACTTTCATACAAGATTATCACTCCACTCAAAGTTGAATTTGCACTCACAACTTCACACTAATACAACAAAGCACTATAGTCAATTTGCACTCAAATTACTCTTTTCTAAGACTTGTATTCACTGTATTAGATTGAATATTTTTTATGGTTATTAAAGCACCTATTTATAAGAGCAATAAATAGTGGTTTCAACTACTTCCTAACGGCTAAGTAATAAATGCACAAAAAATAGCCGTTGGGGTTTCGGACGTCCGAGAGAGATTGAATGCGCTCGAGGCAGTGCATTTATCTTCTTTCAGCTTTGTTGAGAGGATTCGTTCGGACGTCCGTGCATGCGTCTTATCCTTCGTCCGACAGAGGTTTAGTACGGTCCTGAGCGTCTGAAGGAAAGGCAGTAGGATCCCATTCTTTCTGCTAGTTTGTTCGGACGATACAATGCGTCCGAGGAGCTTTGACCTAGTTCGGACGGTTCTGCGTCCGAAAGATCTGTTCTGCAAAAGCTTGTTTCTGAATCTAACTGTTTTTGTTTTCATCAAAATAAGGTTTGGAAAACATCAATCTCCCCCTTTTTGATGATGACAGACCTCAATTGGATATGACTAATCAATTTGCAATATATCATAATTGGATATCAATTATCAACATATCAATAGTCCATATCAAAGCACAAAATATCAATCATATCAAAGCACAATAATATAACTACTCCCCCTTTTGACATCAATCAAAAAGACTCCCCCTTAGATCATGCAAGTAGTTTGATAGAAATGAAACAAGTTTATATACATCCAACTGAAGAGTTCTAATGTCTAGAATACACATCTAGATGTGTATAAGAGACAGATTGAATTGAGGAATTCTAATAGAACAACTACTGAAAATTTCAAAACCTCAGAGAACTGCTTAAATACAATTTTTTGTCAGTTCAAAATGTGAGTCATTTCGCTTTTTGGAGCGCTTTTCAGTCTTCAGTCGTTTATATGGAAGATCTTCAAAGATTTATAAACTGTGATCCTAGATTGGAAGACGACGTTGAACATGATAAAGTCAAACGTATCGTCAACATCTTCATCAGTCGTCATCGTCATCGGCAGCTCCTTGAGCAGCTTCTGCATTGAAGACACGTGTATATTCATCTAAACCAGGTTCATCACTGTCGGAAGATGACTGTATAATATTGAACCTGAATGAAGATTAGCAAATTGAACTTGAGCCGAACCGGACATGCCAAGACTGAGTGCCTCTTGGAGAATCATTTGACGAGTTTCAAGTCGTTTTAACTTTCGACTTGTGTGACGTTGAAATGAACTGACTTGAGTACTCAGAGAGGTGAAAAGTCCACAGATATGGGAAAGAGATGGTTCAGAAGTAGATGGTTCACAATGTAAGTGCAGGTGATTGAGGAGTAGGAGAGTGAGGGATAGCAAACCTAAACATATAGGCATGGGATTGTGATTGTGCAATATCAAAGGCTGCCTTAGTTAGCCATTAATCGTAGAAAAAACGGATATCCATTTAGTGTGAATCTAGCA
Organism: Cinchona pubescens; assembly: GCA_025175665.1. Taxonomy (NCBI): domain Eukaryota; kingdom Viridiplantae; phylum Streptophyta; class Magnoliopsida; order Gentianales; family Rubiaceae; genus Cinchona; species Cinchona pubescens. The sequence goes on from JANKKI010000133.1 coordinate 1,577,453, forward strand.
TTTGTTAAAATAGGGAGGTTATTGGTACTAAATGGATTTTTAGAAACAAAGGAAATCAAAAATTTTGGTGAGGAATTTTCCAAAAGGAATGTTTCTTCGGGTATCAGTGAGAAAGAGTTCTCATAGGGAACAAAAAAGATACCCAAAATCAAGAGGAATACCCTGAAATGACAACACAAAAAAAATAAGTAAAGTTGCATTTTTCCGGGTTCAGTACGATGCCCGTCAGTTGGCAATAACAGATTTGTGACAAGGGTATACAGGATATTAAGTTCAGGAGCGAGCAATGTAGTTTTGGCTTCCGAGGCCTGTTTACATTGAATGTTAAAGATTGCTCTAACTTCATGTATATCAAACTGAGTATCATCAGAATCTTATAAGACCAGGCTCTAACGAAAAGAAATAGGAAAAATCAGTGGGGTTTGAGACTTCACATTCAAAAATGGTGTTAATGATGTTTGATGAAATGTCAAGATCAGTGTTGTTAACACGAGAAATGAGAGTGCGAACAGTAGGACCTTTCCGAAGATTGGCCGTGAACTGAAGCACCAACACATGATAAATGTGTATAAGAAATCAAGGAGTGTACAATGATGACCCCAATTTTGTTTTTCAATACAATATTTGATAATGGGAAGATTATATTCATCAAATAGACTATTAGTTGCAGGACGTTGAACGATTACTCAACGGTAGATTTGCTTATAAGGGAAGTATACTGTTCGGATGCCTTGGCATCGATCAATTTTGATAAAATTTGAGTTATGGACACTTGAGGTTAATGCTATGCAAGATGAACTTAATCAATTTGAGAAAAATTTTCGACCCGATTTCAGGGTCTCTTATAGACATCACCATTGTAATAAAAGAAGAGAAAATTGAAAAAAAAATTTGAGGATTGGTGAGATTTTGAGGAAATGCGATGGTAGATGGGGGAAATGAGATATGATTTAGGTGATAAGGGCTTTTGATAGGATGATTTTTCAATCAATTTTGGAAGAGAGAGTAGGGAATTTGGAGGGGGTAGTGGAGAGAAAAATCGCCTGAGGGTTTTCTTATAGAGTAAGTGTGAAAAGGGAAATTTGGACGGTTTTAATCAAACAGGGGTACCTTTCGGACGAACGAACGGCATAGCAAGTCCTGTCATTTTGGTCCGATTTCTGAATTAATGATCCAGTGTTTTTGGGGTTTGGACATACGATGACTTTGTCAAAAGATATGACAAATAAAGTTTGTAGAAAACTTGCCAGGATTCATTCGGATAAAATGAGCGGACGAAGGTAACAGATGCTTGCACGGACAATCCAGAGCGTCCGAAAGAAAAGTTGTTCGGACGAAATAGTGCGTCTGTCTATGAACACATTCAAATTTATCTGAGAAATCCCCAGACATTTTCTCAGCAATTCAAAGCGATTTAGAGCTAAGGGTTTTGTAAAAATATCAGCCAATTGTTCTGAAGTAGGCACAAAATCAACACGAATTTCTTTTTTACAAACGAGGTCTCTAATGAAATTATGCTTAACATCAATGTGTTTGATTCTACAGTGTATAACAGGATTTTTTGTAAGATTAATTGCACTAGTGTTGTCACACAATATAGGAACACAATCAAAAATTACACCAAAATCTTTCAGAGTATGTTTCATCCAACGAAGTTGAGTACAACAATTTTCGACAGCAATATAATCGGCTTCAGCCGTAGAAAGAGAAATGAAAATTTTGTTTTTTACTAAACCAAGACACAAGACAATTTCCCAGAAAATAACACATACCACTAGTACTTTTTCTATCAATTTTACATGAAACATACTCTGAATAGCTAATCAGATCAAATGTAGAGGACTTTGGATACCACAGACCAAAATCCGTTGTTCCTTTTAGATATCTAAAAATTCTTTTAACAACTATCAAATTTGATTCTTTAGGGCAAGATTAAAATCTGTCACATAAACAAACAGCAAACATGATATCTGGTCTACTGGCAGTTAAGTAGAGTAGACTTCCGATCATACCTCTATAGTGTTTTTCATCAACACTATTACCTTCTTCGTCTTTATCAAGTTTGGTTGAAGTATACATTGGCGTACCAACTTGTTTGCATTCTTCCATACCAAATCGTTTGAGCAGCTCCTTTGTATACTTGATTTGTGTAATAAATGTTCCTTCCTTAGTTTAATGAACTTGTAGTCCGAGGAAGAATTGCAACTTGCCCATCTAAAAAGATACTCATCTCAAACTCTTCTTGCATTAATTGTGAAAAATTCTTGCACAAACTTTCATTAGTTGCTCCAAAAATAATATCATCAACATAAATTTGAACAATTAACAATCCTTTTAAATCCGTTTTTGTAAAAAGTGTGGTGTCAACTATACCTCTTTTGAAACCATTTTCTATCAAGAAGCCACTTAATCTTTCATACCAAGCTCTTGGAGCTTGTTTCAAACCATATAAAGCTTTGGAAAGTTTGAAAACATAATTTGGAAGATTCTTATTTTCAAAGCCGGAGGTTGTTCGACGAAAACTTCTTGGTCAATAAAACCATTTAAAAAAGCACTTTTGACATCCATTTGAAATAATTTTAAATTATTGAAACATGCAAATGCAAGAAACATGCGGATGGATTCTAATTTAGCCACGGGTGCAAAGGTTTCATCAAAGTCAATACCTTCTTCTTGAGCGTAACCTTTTGCAACAAGTCTAGCTTTGTTTCTTATGATTTCACTCTTTGTCATTTAATTTGTTTCTAAAAATCCATTTAGTACCAATAACGGGATGAGAAGAAGGTCTTTCAACTAAGGTCCATACATTATTTTTCTCAAATTGATTAAGTTCATCTTGCATAGCATTAACCCAAGATTCATCACTCAAAGCAACATCTATATGTTTAGGTTCAATATGAGAGAGTAATGCACAATTACTATTCAAAGGTTTATGAGAACGAGTAGTTACTCCATCGGATAGATCACCTATGATTAAATCTTGAGAATGACTAGAGACGAATCTCCAAGCTTTCGGAAGATCATTTTGAGCATCCTCATTCTTTTCATCATCAATTTGATGGTTGTTGACATCAACGCTTGATGTAGTCTCTTGATGATCTTCATGAATAACGAGCTTTTCAAGCTCCTTGTCTCTTACTTACATCTAGATTCTTCACATAAATTCTTTGAGATAACATCATTAGTTTCATCAAATGTAACATGCACAACTTCTTCAATTAAAAGCTGAAGTTCTTCTATTGTAAACTCGGTATGCCTTCTTGTCACTAGAATATCCTAGAAAAATTCTTTCATCCGATTTTTTGTCAAATTTTCCAAAGTTCTCTTTGATTTTTAAAATAAAGCATTTGCAACCAAAAATTTTGAAATAGCTCACAACGGGTTTTCTACAAAAAAGGAGTTCATAAGGAGTTTTATTTAAAGAGAATCTTAATAAAACTCGATTCATAACATAACAAGCCGTGTTAACAGTTTCGGCCCAAAAGTATTGTGGTAAGTCACATTCATTAATCATAGTTCTAGCCTTTTCTTGAAGAGTCCTATTTTTCCTTTCAACAATACCATTTTGTTGAGGGACTCTAACAACTAAAAACTCATGAAAGATACCGTTGTGATCACAAAAGTCGGGAAAACCCCCAAATTTAAATTCGGCACCATTGTCACTCCTTAGACGAACAATTTTTGTATCCAATAAATTTTGAATTTTGGAAAACAATTTTACAAATTTTTCAAATGCTTCATTTTTGTGAACAAGAAATAATACCCAAGTAAACCTAGAGTAGTCATCTACGATAACAAATGTATATTTGCAACCACCTAGACTAGCATATTGAGTAGGTCCAAATAAGTCTAAATGCAACAATTCTAAAGGTTTATGAGTAGACACAAAATTCTTTGGTTTAAAAGAAACTTTGAATTGTTTACCAAATTGGCAAGCATCACAAACTTTATTTTTCAAAAATTTTAGTTTTGGCAAACCTCTTACCAAATCTTTCTTGGCAAGTTTTTCAATCAAATCCATATTAAAATGACAAAGTCTTCTATGCCAAAGCCATGGATCATCTATGGAAGCGGTAAGACATTTTACATTGCTATTGCTAATTTTATCAAAATGAATCACATACACATCATTGTGCCTAGTGCCCTTGAATAAAACAATATGATTTTTATCAAGGATAAGACATTCATGCTTAATAAAAAATACATATAAATTTTTATCACAAAGTTGACTAACAAACTTAATAAATTATAGTTCAAATTATCAACAAGAAGCACATTCTTAATCAAAGTTTCACCATTTTTACCTACATCACCAATGCCGATTAATTTTGCTTTATTGTTATCTCCAAAAGTGACTTTTCCACTGTTTTTGGATGTGAGATTTGTGAAGAGAGAAGCATCACCCGTCATGTGTGTCACGCCCCAAAAACGGGACCGTAACACTCCGCGCTAATGGTACACCGGCCCAAAGCGCAAGGCACAAACGAACAGAGCAACAAACTTAACCGCAATGTAATAGAACCATCAAACCGTTACTTAACTATAAAACCGAATATTTCATTTTACACAAAAAAATACGAATTACAAAATTTCTTCTTAGTACAAAAGATGCTACAACAAAAACAAAGTTCATCAATACAAAACTTATCTAATACACTACCCCTCTCCAAACAAAAGAGAAGTTTGGAAGATTATCCGCAGAGTCCTACCAGTAATGTGGAATCTGGAGAAAATCTAAAAGCATACTAACGCGGTGGAGAGTCAAAAACGAGCACCTAATCTGAAAAATTATAAATCACGTGGGGTGAGCATAACTTGCTCAGTGGATATCATAAAAGCTCTTCAAATGGGGCCAAGTATTGCGATAAAAAGAAAACAGTGTTGGCACCATGATGCATCCCATGGATGACTATAGAACCGGTTCTCCCCAAATCAAATGTTTTCAAACACATCCAAAATTATATGCCTAGGTCACCTATGAGCCAAAACAGTTATAAAATGCCTTCATATCAAAAGAGTTTGCAAACATATCAATTGATTAACATAAAATAGCTTGGTCCCGATTTCATATGTAATAGTTCCAAAACTTGGTAAAAGTGCAGTCGAACAAAATCCAATTCCAAGGTATTCAAGGGACCTTGGTTACAACCCAACTCAAAACAACATATTCAACCAACCAACAAAATCCAATTCCAAGGTATTCAAGAGACCTTGGTTACAACCCAACTCAAAACAACATATTCAACCAACCAACAAAATCCAATTCCAAGGTATTCAAGGGACCTTGGTTACAACCCAAGTTAAAACAACATATTCAACCAACCAACAAAATCCATAAACGGAAAGATTCACTGGAGCAATAGCCGGGACTATATCAATAGCATTCCACAACAATCCATACCCCATAACCACTACAATTAACTCTATTACAACATTAGAGCAACAACCTATGGGTGGAATTCCTCTGTTACCAAACTGAAATTTTTACCGATTAGCCACACGCATGATTCAAACATGCTTCCTATCCAACCCACTACCAAGGAAACACTTAAAATCATCAAAAGATCATTAAAGATCCTTCAAACATAACCAATTATCCAAATTATTCTAGTTGCGCCAAACTTCCGCTTACTTACAAAATGAAGGGAAATCAATTCCACTTGGTTTCAAGTCTCAATTCCTATCCAAACTAACCTTAAAACACTCCTAAAACATCATTATGTGCATAGACATAAGCATTCATAGCATAACACTCTAGGCCACATATGGAAGACAAAACCCCAACTCATAATCTTAAAATTTGTAATCTAACCATGGAAAGTTGTTAAAAATCAACCCCAATCACTTCCCAACCTCCAAAACACTAAAAACAACCCATAACATACATAAATCAACACATATAAGGCTGCAAAGAGGGTTTTCTCAGCCATAAAGAATCTTACAAAACTTGAAATTAAAGCTTGGAGACATCATAAAGCCCATAAGCCAAAAAGTGCTAAAATACAAAAATCTTACCTTCCAAGTGATTTCTACTTGAAATCCAAGAAAATTTTTTTGGGGAAAATGGAGGAAGAGAAGTTCGGCTGCTGCTAGGAAGAAATGAAGAAGAAACAACAACAAGAAGACTTAAAAAGCTTCCAAAGTTGACATCTAGATGTGTATATTAAACCACTTAGCATTGTTGGTGATGTTAAGTTCCTACACAATAAATCAATTGATAACTTTTGGTACCCATTTTTTCTTGGGTCCATTTGAGTTAGTGAAATTGCTAGAATCCATGCAACTTTCATTCCAAGTTTTTTGTTCTTCTTAACATAACACATATTCTTAACATGTCCATGTTGTTGGCAATATCTACAAATAATGTTTTTATTACCATTCAACAATGATTTTGGTTTTACAATACATAAGTCATCCCTTTTAAACATGACAAAACTTTTGTTGATAGCTATATTTCTATTTCTTTTCATATCAATAATATTTTCTTTCTTTCTAATTAGGAGAGCATTCAAATCATCCATTCTTTTTTTCAAGCAGGCTTGTTCTTCCTTGACCTTTGATCTCACATGCATTCTTTTCTTCAAATCACGATTTTCTTGTGATAGCCTATTGTTTTCATATACAAATTTAGAGTTAGCATTCAATAAAGCATTTGATTTTTTAACTAACTCCCTTATTTCTAGCATATGATTCCTTTAAGCTATCATGCAATTTCAAAATGAAAGCTTCAAGATCATCTTCACCATTTTCATCATTAGAGTCATAGTTAGAATTTACCTCATCATCTCCAATGGCCATGAAGGCCATTTGTGCCGACTCCATTTCTTCTTCAACTTCTCCTTCGGAGTTGCAATCATCCCATGTGATTTGAAAGTTGTTGAATCTTGGTTTTCTTCCTTCTTTCTTTTTCTTGGAAGGACACTCATTTGCAAAATGTCCGAGTTGACCGCATTCAAAGCATTTATCATTTTGCTTGTTTATTTCAAGCCTTGACTTCCCTTTGAAATTATTTGTGTTTGTAGCTCCGCCTCTTCTCATTCTTCGTTTGTTGATGTAATGTTTAAGAAAACCTTTGGTGATGAGTGCAAGATCTCCTTCATCAAGATCTTCATCTTCTAGATTGATGGAGCTGTTTTCATCTTCCTCTTGAGAGGTCTTTAGAGCAATGCTCTTCAAACTTTAGAAAAATCTTCTTGGCCTTGCTTCTTCATCATCCACAACCTTGGCCTTCAGCTTGAGTTCATAAGATGTAAGAGAATTGATTAGTGATTCAATAGGCATTAAATTTAAATTCTTGGCTTCCTCTATAGCAATTGTTTTGGCATCCCATTCTTTGGATAGAGCATTTAGGATTTTTCTATTTTTTTCACCCAGCGAGTACTCCTTACTCAAGGCTTCAAGATCCTTTATAATGTTATTGAACCTGCAGTACATTTTGTCTATGTTCTCATGTGGTTCCATCTTGAAGGATTCATACTTGACAACAAGTAAGGATTTCTAAAACTCATCTCCTAATGTATAATCTTTCATGGATTTCTTTCAACTTATCCCATATTTCTTTAGCGTAACCGCAACCCTTCACGCGAGTTGATTCATTTGCATCCAAGGCATTATATAACACATTCATGGCTTTTGCATTTAATGTCAAGTTTGCCTTGTCTTGTGGAGTGAGCTCATTCCTTGTCTTTTCTCTGATGTCTTCTATTTGTGTGATCATCAATGATAGAAGCTTCAAATGGACCTTCATTGACAATATACCACAAATCAATGTCAATAGATTGCAGAAATATTTTCATTCTATCTCTCCAACTAATAAAATTTGCCCATTAAACATGGGGGGCCTAGTAACAGATTGGCCTTCAAAAAATATAGCATTGTTGGTTGCCATATTTCTTTACTCAATAGCAGTTTAAGCAATATAATGAGACCAAGCTCTGATACCAATTGTTGGTCCCAAAGCAACCTAAGAGGGGGGGTGAATTAGGTTTCTTAAAAATTATGCTTTCAGAAAATAGTGAGCTTTTTAATTTAAATGCATTTGAAAAATTTACTCGAACAGTAAAGTAAAGAGAGAAAAATTGAACAAACAATACTTCCAAGCTAGCAAGCTTGAAGTATCAAATCTTTTGAATGCGTCACACACTTGGTGAGCCAATAATCTTTACAAAGTTGGGAAGTTCTTACTCACACTAAAACTCTTTTTAGTTGAGAACTTCCCCCAAGGATCTTACTTACAACCACACTTTCATACAAGATTATCACTCCACTCAAAGTTGAATTTGCACTCACAACTTCACACTAATACAACAAAGCACTATAGTCAATTTGCACTCAAATTACTCTTTTCTAAGGCTTGTATTCACTGTATTAGATTATTTTTTATGGTTATTAAAGCACCTATTTATAAGAGCAATAAATAGTGGTTTCAACTACTTCCTAACGGCTAAGTAATAAATGAGACAAAAATAGCCGTTGGGGTTTCGGACGTCCGAGAGAGATTGAATGCGTTCGAGACAGCGTCCGATCTAGGTTCAGTTTTGTTGAGAGGCTTCGTTCGGACGTCTGTGCATACGTCTGGTCCTTCGTCAAAAGAGGTTTCGGACGGTCCTGAGCGTCCGAAGGAAAGGCAGTAGGATCCCATTCTTTCTGCTAGTTTGTTCGGACGATGCAATGCGTTCGAGGAGTTTTGACCTAGTTCGGACGGTTCTATGCGTCCGAAAGTTCTGATGTTCCTGCAAAAGCTTGTTTTACAGAGTTAAGTGTTCATGTCATCATCAAAATAAGGTTTGGAAAACATCACCATCCACCACATCGCACATGCTATATATATAAATTATCAAGTTCAAAACAATTTTATATACGTGCATTCATACTTTATATACAATTGAAATCACATGCAAAATAATTAAAAAAAACACTCGAAATAATTATTATTTATAAGTAAGTGGCGAACTCATTAAATCTACAAATTAAACAAATATCACATGTGGATCAATCAAATATATGCAACCAAATACAAAACCAATGCAAATGGCTCAAGTGTCGCAAATGACTCAATAGTTACTAAGGGTTTGCTGGCAATACACGATTTTTCATTCTAACTTTATACCCGTTAGGAATAGGCTTATATGCCCCCTTCCATCAAAGGCCAAAAATACCTATTTTTGAATCATATTATATCGAAACTAATTTGGAATTCGTTATCATCAACTTAACCAAAGTTATTAAGAGGTTGCTTCCAAAAAAATATCATATACGAACAAATACATTCTAAAGGAGCATTCATCAAGCACACACATCAAGAGATAATACATCTAATTAATTTAAAGTGTCACTTAACGTACATTTGATATGAAAACAAATAATTCAAATATTTCACATACGATCGAAATTTATATATGAACATATATTTTTCGAATATTATTTAACATAACAAAAATATTTAAAAAATATAAAAGAAAACCACACCACTTACCAATTAAAGTCAACTGTCATTCCTTATCAAAGTCATCCGATTTATCAATAAATCCATATATCGACCCGGAACACCCAGCCATTGTCGTCCCGGCTTGACCCCAACGATCGGACTATGACCAAATGTGTTCCTTAGCTCTCTTCCCAAGTCATCAGATATCATCTAAACAATGATCACCACGATAATATGAAAATATCAAAAAGCTTTTTAGTTGCATAGAAATTGAAGCTCTAAGTCTTCTGCCCAAGGATTCATACTCTGTTTCGATCTCAACACTAGGCTACTAGCATGGCCGCACTACAAAATCCCGAACCTCATGATTAATCATTCATTATTTTTCATTCTTTCAAAATTCAACATGTATCGAAATACTAATAGAATGAACATCATCCATCGAAACTTACAGCAATAGCATAACTTTCAATTAACAAATTTCACAATTATCAATCCAAATTCAAAAAACCATTAAATCGTTAGGAAATAGTAATAATATATCTTAATTTTCAAAATCATTTACCTACAATCTATATCTTCTATTTCGTTTATAAAATCACCCACAAATATAATCAACCACCAAATATTCATAATAAAACTCAAATAGAAACTAATACTTACCTTTGAATTGAGAACCCAACTTGGCTGCATTTTCTCTATAAAAGTTGCCTCTTGTTCTCTGTAAACCCTAGTTCTTCAAAAGAAAACATCCCATATATGAGAAAGAATTAGATGTCGATTACTTATAAAATACTTGAATTTTCCAACCTAAGCCCTCCTGCAATTTTGGATATTTCACTTAAACCCTAAAAAGTCGGGGTTTCACAATAAATCCACAATTCATGAATACATTAACGAATACATCATTAATAAGTCCATAATACATGAATGTATATAACATTAATTACACATAGCAGAATGATCATCCAATTAATGTTATACAAAATTCATGAACATAAAATAATTCATTAAACAAATTAGTGTCATTCATGTTTATCACTTTGAATTTATGTCTTATTCATGTACAGAAAAGTAATTGATCAAGCAGGGACTAAATTGGTAAACAAATTACTATTCAAAGATCATTGAAATCAATTTATCATTCACTAATTCTAACAAATCCCCCACATGAATGAAAATTGTCTAATCAATACGAAAACTCAAAGAATTCGTAGAAAGAATTGAACTGAAGATCACTATATTAGGAGAGGCAGTTTTTGACTTTGAACTTTCTCTAGTGAAATACTATTGGATTTACCCGGCTAATTAGTAACATGATGTCTTGAAGCTGTTCAATCTTTAGTTAAATCAAAACAATAATAGTCATACAGTTCTTTTCCTAGATATTTCGTTAGTTCTCACGGTTGTATTCATTTTGACCATGAACAACTCCTGGTTTCATAAATGCTTTAGAGAATTAAGACTTGAAATTCTCAAACAAACGGCCACATTTTTATTCATATAGATGGTCTCTTATTAAGAATATGCTGCATATACTCCACTTGGAAACCAAACTATGAGAATCATTTAAAGTTTAGATCACCTTTAAAACGCTACAGTTAATACTCCTTTCATCATAAAAATAAGTAGGAAATAAAATTTTTCGAATGCAACTAAGAATGCAATATGACTTACTTGTCCCTTTATACCTAGATTTTGGGATCTCCAGTCAACTAGGTAGGGTTACCGTCATAATACTCTTTTGTCTTTTAAAGGTTTTAAGTTCATTCCCCTTGATGACTTATTCACAATCTCTCTCGTCAAACTTTTGGTTAGTGGATCCGTAATACTTTTTCTTTTGACTTTGTATAGCCAATAGAAATAATTCTATTTGAGACTAAGTGTTTCACGGTATTATATCTATGACGTATGTGTCTAGATTTACTATTATATATACTATTTTGTTCTCTTCCAATTGCTGACTGACTGTCACAATAGAAACAAATTGATGGCACTAGTTTTGGCTAACATGGAATATCCTATAAGAAATTTCAAAGTGACTCAACTTCTTTTCCTACTTTATTAAGAATAATAAACTTTGATTCCATTGTAGGTCTTGTGATACACGTTTTCTTAAAGGATTTTCAAGACATGGTTGTACCACTAAGCGTAAAGACATATCTACTTGTGGATTTCGAGTCTTTAATGTCGGATATCCAATTTGCATCACTAGCCCTCGAATACTATCGAGTATCCACTATAGAGAAGACCATGGTTTAAGGAGTACCTCAAATACTTGAGTACTCTTTTGATAGCTTTCCAATGATCCTCACTAGGATTATTAGTAAACCTAACTCAGTTTACTAACAAAGTATGCTATATTCGGTCTTGTGCAGTTGATAACATATATCAAGCTACCAATGATTCGGGAATATTTCAATTAGTGTATTCCTTCTCCTTTATTTTGAGACAGAGGTATGCTCAAGTCAATTGGTATTTTAACAATGCTATTGTTACCATTAGAAAATTTGTTAAGAATTATCTCAACATAATGAGATTAGGACAATATCAATATTTTAGACGTGCTAGAAATTTTAATTTTCAGTATGACGCTCTCTTCATGTCAAACCTTTTAGTGAACATGCTTTTTACAAACTTGATCATGTAGTCATTGCTGTCAAAAATCAACAAAGTGTCTACGTATAGACATACAATGACATTAACCCTTATCAGTGTTCTTTATATGACACACTTATCAACTTCATTGATTTTGAATTTATTTGATAACATAACTTTATCAAATTTCTCATGCCATTATTTAGAAATTTGTTTCAAGTCATTTAATAACTTAACAGCTGAATTTATACATTTTCTTTTCTTTCCTTTTAATAACAAACCCCTTGGGTTGTTGCATGTAAATCTCTTCATCAAGGTCACTATTTAGGAAACTTGTCTTTATATCCATTTGATGTATTTCTAATTTATTAATAACAACAATTGCTATTAATGTTCGTATGGATATTATTCTTGATACAGGTGGGTATGTATTAAAATAATCCACACCTTTTTGTTGCTTATAGTCTTTAACAACAAATCATGCTTTGCATTTGTCAATAGTTCCATTAGCTTTCATCTTTTTTTTGAAAATCCATTTACAACCTAATGGTTTACTTCCAGGAGGAAGATCCACTAGTTATCATGTATGATTTTGTATGATGAACTCAATTTCACAATTGATTGCTTCCTTGCAATAAGAAAGATCAGGGCAAGACATAGCCTTGGTGATAGTTCAAAATTTATTTTCTAGCAAATAAGTTAGAAAATTAGATCCACACGATTTCATTATTTTAGCCCTCTTGCTCATGTCTCTTTGTCGGTTTAAATTCATTAATTTCTAATTGTTGATTTTCACTTGAACTTAACTTGTTCATTCTTTTGACTGAACAAGCTTCTTCTACCTTTTTAAAAGGAAATACATGCTCAAAGAATGTAACATTCCTTGATTCCATAATGATATTAAGATGAATACCCTCAATACCAAATTTATGCACAAGAAAGTGATATGCACTACTAGTACGGACATATCTAATAAACACACAGTTCACTATTTTAGGTCCTATCTTTACCTTTTTAGGATCAAGGATTGCCAATTTTACAAGACACCCTACACTTTGAAATATTTGAAGGACAGTCTCCTTCCTTTTCACAATTCGTATAGTGTCTTTTCTAACTTCTAGTGAGGGAAATTACTTGGTACATGGTTGGCAGTCAGAATTGCCTTCGCCCACAAGTTTTGAGATACTCTCGAATGTATTAACATTTCATTCATCATTTTTTTAGAGTTCGTTTCTTACGTTCAGCAATGCCATTTTGTTCAAGTGAATAAGGTGCAATAGTTAGGTAGATAATACCATGTTAGGAACAAAAATTCAACAAATGGTGCCTCGTTCTTCACCTCTATCACTTCTAATCACCTTTATCTTTACCAAGTTGATTTTCAATTTCAATCTTGTAATGTTTAAACAATTTAAGAGCCTCATCTTTATTTGTAAACAAATAGGTATAACAATACCTCGTACAATCATCATCTATAAAAGTAGGGTATAACAACACTTCGTGCAATTATCTATAAAAATAATATAATACTTTTTACTACCTCTAGTTTGTACATATTTTAAATCACCAATATTTGAGTGAATTACATTTAGAGGTTCATTACTTCTTTCAACTGAATGAAAAGAAATCTTTGTGAATTTTGATTCTATACAAATTTTACACTTATAGTTTTTATCAAAAACCACATTTCGTAATAAATTTTGATTTATTAACTTTTGTATAGAATCGTAATTCACATGTTCAAGTCTGCTATGACATAAGATGTTATCAAATGACTCAAGAAGTAAAAAGAAGATGCATTATCATTATTCTCATCTTTGATTACAATAGTCATTATATTTAATTTTAAAAGGCCATCACAAAGATACTCTTTCTTACAAAAATATTATTTCTAGTAAATACAAATCCGTCACTTTCAAAAAATAATTTGAAACCATTTTTACTCAATAATGAGTCAGACACTAAATTCTTTCTAACGTCAACTGCATGAAACACATTGTTGAGGGCGAGAAACTTTTCAAAAGTCGTTTTCAGAATAATCTTTCTAATGCCAAGTACCTTGGATGTAGATGCATTTCCCATGAACAGTTGTTCAGTATCCACCTCTTTGTAGGTGGAAAATATCCTCTTCTTCACACAAATATATCTTGTGGCACTAGTATCAATCCACTATTGTTCAGGGTTGCTTACTAAGTTAACTTCAGAAACAAGTGTAGAAAGTTCATTTCTGAAATATAATTTGAGAGGTCTTCAACCTCAGTAATATGGACAGACTTATCTTGAATTTTCCATATTTAGGTATATTTTTTAAATCTTTAGCTAGATGTCCAACCTAGTTCAAGAATAGCATTTGCCTTTGAATTTCTTGGAAATGCCTTTTTCCTTCACAGCAAGCTTCGTCTTATGGTTCTTTTTGTGAGATTTCTCCACTGTTCAACCATATTAGTTTTTGTATCAAAAGATGAAGGATTTGCTCTTTTTTTTGGGCACTATGTTGTTGTCTTCTATCCTTAACCTTAAAGATATTTGACACTCATCTCTTTCCTATTGTGCTCAAGTAGTTCTTAAAGTCCTTCCAAGATAGTGACAATTTTTCAATGATTGCAGCCACTTGAAAAGATTCACTAAGAACCATACATTTGGCATGAATATCATGTAAGATGAGTTGAAATTCTTCAACTTGGCTTACCATAACTTTTGAATCAATCATTTTAAAGTTAAGGAATTTGCCGACTATGAATTTTTTCAAACCAACATCTTCATCCTTGTACTTTCGATCCTTGATTATTAAGAATTATCAATAAATCTTTCCATAGTGACTTAGCACTAGGAAGGGATCTATACACATCATACAGTACATTGTTCAAACTATTCAAAATATAGTTTTTGCACACAAAATCGCTATGATTCCATACATCCATAATAGCCACATCAACGGGATTAGATTCCTCCCCCGATAGGCTGGGTATATTCTTAGTCAAGAACTTAGCAAAGTTTAAGATGATCAGATAAAAAACATTTTTTGTTGCCACCTCTTGAAATTCAACCCATTGAACTTATCAGGTTTCTCACCATGCACTACAGAAGGTGTAGGTGGAATCCTCACCTTAGAAAAAGTAGGTGCCAAAGTATTACAGTAGTTGCCATAATCATCTATAGCCAATATATAACAAATAAATATTGGTTACAAATAGAATTTTGATCAATAGTAGATATAAGAGCAATCACCAATATTTTTAACAAATAAAAATATTAGTTAACAATATACGAATGATTAATAAATAAAACAAATAATAAAAATTATGCATGCATAAGATTGTTGAAAAAACAATGATATTAGTATTTGTAATTTTTATTTAAATATAATTATATGCTATAAAATAAATCATTAAACATATAAATACTTGGTGAAAAATAAAGTCAATCAATACGAATTAATTGATATAGTTGTTGCCAAATATTAAACTCTTTGTCTTTAAGGCATAATTGTCTGTCACTTAGTGCAAACGGATTCTATGTAGTTGCCTCCTGAAATTTCAACAACTCCACCCTTGTAAGTTGTAATACTTAACAAGGTTTACGAATTTGTGCAATATTACTCAAGTTTCTCTCTACAAAATACGATTATTAAAACTCTAGAGTATGAGTAAAAGATCAAGAAGGAAAATGAAAGAACACTCTTAGATTTGAATGAGTATATGTTCTTCAACTCCTTTCCACAATATCTATCTATAGGATTTTTGGGACCAATGAGCAGACACAACATTAATGACACATGAATGAATTTTCATAATTAATGAACACATCATTAATCAATATCTATGGATATAAATCCATAATTCATGAATGTAATAATGAACACATTATTAATAAGTCCATAATTCATGAATGTATACAATATTAGTTACACATAAATGAATGATCATCCAATTAATGTTATACATAATTCATGAATACAAAATAATTCATTGAACAAATTAGTATCATTCATATTTATCATTTTGAATTAATACCTTATTCATGTATAGGTAAATAGCTAATCAAATAGGAACTAAATTGGTAAACAAATTACCATTCAAAGATCATTGAAATCAATTTCTTATTCACTATTTCTATTAGTAGTTGATTCAAAATCAAGATATCCATGCACTATTATATAGATCGGATCTATCTCAAAATTTCCTCTAATCCTCTGCATGCTGAATTACTGGGTCTTAGACATGCAATGTGTTTGGCAAGAGATATGGGGTCTCAGCGCTGTGCCTTTTTAAGGAGATTCGTTCCAAGTGGTTAACTCTGTAAAAAGGACTGAAGAGTTTTCCCAGTTTGGTCCAATGTTGAAGAACATTAAAAATAAGTAAAAGAAGTTTGTTTCAGGGGACTTGGTTTGGGTTCGGCGTATTGGAAACACGGTCGCTCAACCTTGGCCAAGTATGCTCATTCTATTTTGCAAGATTAGCTCTGAGTGGGTTCTCCCCTAATTGGTCAAGTGCTATTGAATGAAATTATTACAATTTTATTCCAAAAAATAAAATGATGAGGAATTTTAAGATTTCTGTATAAATATTTAAAATACAAATATATAATATACTATCATATACTGATGTAATTAAAAGTTTAGTAGGCATTTTGCAAATTGGACAAAGTTATGGATTGTTGTTAAATCTAAAAAGTAAAAAGAATGATTTAACTCCCTTTGTGTAAGAAAAATTCTACACAAAACCTGTATCATTCATGTACAAAAAATATTTAAGTAAATTTAATTTTTAACTTTACTTGTAAAATCTATAACATGAATTAATATTATAAAATTTTATAACACAATCAATTTATACAAACAAAATTTTATAAAATTTAATATTAACTACTAAATTTACCAGCAAATTCCAAAACTGAATCTATATTAGTATTTTACTTTATGTAGTATTTCCATGCAATTCTGTAATATTTCGGGTAGCCCTGCAAAAAGCAATCACTGCAAATTCGCATTAAACATTAATAGTAAATCAAAACACCGTTATTATCAATTATAAAGCCCATGCAATCACGGCAAAGTGCAAATTCGCATTAAACATCTATAGTAAATCGGCATACACTGTTGTTATCAATTCTAAAGGCCATCGAAACAAAGGATGCGACATTTTCAAGCTCATTAACACCATTAATTTTTTGCTTTTTGCAAATTATTTGGCAAAAAACCAACAAAACTAGAAACTAAAGAGTTGAATAGATTCTGAGGAATACTTCCATAAAATGCTTTTATTCTTGATGGCAAACTTGCGTGCATTCCATCTTCCACAATAACACCACCCCCTTCTTTGGTACCCAATCCAAAGGAATGACACGAAGTCAAAGCAACACAAAGGTATATGAACCTTGAACTAAGACCTTAAATAGTACAGTAAATAATTAATAAAGCATCATCAGTTGATAGGAGTTATGCCCGTAGATCTTCCTCAAACATCTGCAAGCAACACAAACACAAAGGTTTTACAATTTGCATCATTAGAATAGGTTACTTCAATCCAAGAAGAGAATTCCTCACCATCTGTGGAATGAGAATCTCTTGAAGAAAATTCAGAGTGAGCCATTGGAATGGAGATCGAGAGCTGGGTTGTAGAAAATGCATTTTTATTTGATCCAGCATCATCAAGATTGGACCATGATTCTTTAGATGTAGGCCACTCGTCAAATAAAGGACGCATGGAATGCTGCTCCTGCTTTATTGACCCAGGAGAAGCAATCTCACTGCCAAAGAAGCAATGTTGCTGCCGCTGTTTAGACAGTCCAGCATCCATCATGGGATCAAAAGCATGAGCCATATGCAGATGATCAGAGGAGTAGCCTGGCATATGTGCATCACTTTTAGATTTCAGCAGTTGGCTTGATGGAACTTGGGAAGGAAGTAGACGCCACGTGTTACCTACATCAGATCCCATTCCTAGACTTCCCATGCTTCCAGAAGCTTCAGGGGAGAAATTATGCTGATCTGCAGCAGAAGTCAGTCCATGGATGTACCTGCAAGAGAACATCTCCATGGTTACTTCTACTTCCGATAAAAGTTTGCTTAACATAATTCAGTTGCAAGAAACAAGACCAAAAGAGAGTATTAAACAGTCCAAGATGATGCTGCAATAAGATCAGAGATCATTCAACCAAAAATTTTTCCATCCAGCCTCCCTTCTAAAGTATGTAATGTTGGAATGAGTGCATCCAAATTTAGGGCAACCATCCTAAAATTAATTCCTATAATACCTGTGCTCCATCTAACATTTTGGATAAGAGCACTAATTCATCCAAAATGCAATGCTTTTTAGCATGTATGCACTATTATGTGCAAGTATAGATTATTATATTCAATTTTGTTCCTTGTTGATTGGTACTTCTTAACTGATACAAGGAACAAAAAACCTCTATGCAAGTAGTTACACTTGGTCAAGCAACCTAGCGAGACGTGAATCTCCCATCTGTAATTACCGTAATCAATGTTTCCATAAAATGCCAGGACTATAAAGTGCAACATAAAGTTCAATGTACAGGAAGTACAGCCAAAATCAGGTGCTTCACTCTTTAGAAGAGGAATCTATTTATCAATTATGATCCAAGATAAGTGAATCCCTACACATCTAGATGTGTATAAGAGTGGGGGAAGCTGTCTAACTCATCCCAAGGATCACTAAGCTCGCTGTTTTTCAGGGAAAGGCAGCAAGCACATCCAACCAAGTTCATAGCTCACAAACGTGGCTAAAAGATGAACGCAAATGGCAAAAAGAGATGCTGCACCAAAGGCATCAACCAAAGAAGAGTGTATCCTGAACAACGGGGAGAAGAATAACCTACCTAATTCATCACACCCAAGGATCATTGGGCTCTGTGTTTCAGGGAAAGGCAGCAAGCCCATCAAATCTAGTTCACTGATCACAAATGTGACTCAAAGATGAATGCAAATGTCAAAAAGAGATGGTGCACCAAAGCCATCTTCATATATCAGATAGAACATTGTTTTCCAGCAACAGTAGCAAAATTTTCTTTGTTGATGAGGAAATTATTTTCCAGCCCATTGAAAGGACAAAATGTGATATTCTGCTGAAGTTATGCAGGAAGGTCAAAGACATGCATCATGAAATCAAATTTATCATATTGTTGGCCCATCTTACAAGGCCAGTTTCAATAATTTGAGAAATAATCTATATGAGCAATAAACTAGAATGGGGCAAACTAAAGAAATTATTGAGTTCAACAATCCTGCATCCTCCCCTCCCCAGGGAAAAACCCCTAGCATGAGTACGTGTTTGCATATAATTTATAGTGGCAGCAAAAGACAGCAGCACAATGGATTGAAGTTGCTCTTCTGCAACCAAAGATCCTTATTGGTTCAAACTCAACTGTAACTGCCGTTTTCGGAGATTAACATGCCTAGGAAATAAAACAATATCTTCCTTTTGTTTAATGCGACAAGTATGAAATAAAGGATATGATGAACACAAAGAAAGGTAATACAAAGTTACCTATATTCTTTGTTATCACTCCCATACGACGCAGGCTCAATCTGCAACTTTGTTACATTTCCGGAATACAGGCCCTCAGAGTTACCAACAGAATATAAGGACATATTTTGGAAGCTTCCAGTTCCACTACTTTGGAATATTCCACTGCTACTGCTACTGCTGCTGCCAGTAGTCATGTGTGACATCGCAGATGATAATGACTGCGAAGCAGAATGAGATTCCACAGGCTTTCTTGAACGGTTGCGGCCCCGATGCATGTGCCGCTCACAATACTTGGAGTCCGGATAAGCATCTTTTGAACACCTCCATTTCTTCCCATCTGTCCTCCTGCACCTACCTGGCTCAGGATCAAAAATTTCTTCCCATAGTAGGAACAATAGCCCACTGCATATAGGAAACCCAAATTAAGATTCCAAAGTAACTAGCATAGTGGAGTCCCCACATTCTGAGCTATAACTGCAGCAAAATAGATCAAATGCCACAAGTAAAGTCTTCTTAAAACAACAATATACTGATATTCAAACTTAGGCACCCTGTCCAAGAAAATTTTTTACAAGCAATGGACTCAAAAGTCACATTTGACATGTAAACCCAAAACAAATGCAAAGCATTATCCAAAAAGGAAGGGCATGCTTTGTTTAACAATCCTGCAAAATAAACAACACACATCCTAACCCTGAATAGCTAAGATCATCTCGTCAAATTAAAAATAATAATAAGAAGAAAACATTAACTGAAAATGTTTGTTTCTAAATTGTACCACAATCAATAATACATTCTAACTGTGCTCACTCCAACAAACCTAGTACCGAAATTAATCTTCCTGAAGGTAAATGAAATCCCTATTATGTAACGAACTATGCATTTCAGATTACTCACAAAGAAAATTGATGTCCAGAAGGAATGTGTTCATTCCTGTTTCCTGACAACCAAAATTTTCCAAAACTAAATAATAGTACGATATAAAGATTCATAAAGATCTAATACTATTTCCTCATAGCACATTGTTCAACTTATGTCAAAATTTAAATTTTTAATCGGCATGAAGCTACAATACTTCATTTCGCAATGGAGAAGATAACAAATTTCAGTTGCTACAACATGGGGAAAAAAAAGACAAAAGGAAAAAAAAAAAAAAAAACTCGAGCCTGTCTCTTATACAAATAAAAATAGAAAGAGTGCACCTCAATAATCCACCTAAAAAAAGCACAAGCCCCAACCACAGTATTCCAGCCATAGTAAGGCCCGGCCGGGTAGCTCCAAATATTCAAAATACTCACACAAAAATTAATTATAGATATGCAGAAGGTAACAAAATGGAGGATAAACATACAGGTGGGGGGATGGAAGAAGCGAGAAGAATAAGGAGAGAAGGGCTTCAAAGCTGCGGCGAATAGGTACAACAAGCTGCGGAGGAACAGGTAAGCCAGCCGTTAAATACTTGTAGATCATAGCTTGATGCTCCAGCTCCTGCCATTGCACCGCCGTGAACGGCGGCCTGTAATAAAACCCCCCACCACCAGCACCCCCCACCACCTCCCCCATCCCTCCTTATTGCACCGTCACCACCGCCGTCTCTTACGTCACATCTAGATGTCCCTCCCTCCCTCCCTCCCTCCCCTACCCCAAACAAAAAAGAAAACAAAAAATAAAAGAAAAAACCTTTTCTTTCTGTTGCTTTATTTTACTTCCCAAGTAAGAAAAAAATGATACCTACAAAAAAAAAAAAAAATTAGTCAACAAATTTTTTTATATATATACAGTGTGTCTGTGTGTGGGAAAGTGTGTGTAGATGTATGTGTGGGTGGTTGGGGGGTTACCTAGAAGGGGGACAGATCTAGGGTTTGGCCAAACATGAGGGGCACAGTAATAGAGAGACAAGGAAAAGCTGAGGGAAAAAAAAGGTAGAGGAGAGGATATTTAAGACAGTCAGGCTGTTCTTTTTTTGGCTCTCAGAAGCAGACTATAATAGAGCAGAGAGTTTGAGTGTAGTGTCAAGTGTGTGTGTGGGAGTGAGGACTGAGGAGGAGAAAGGATTGTTGTTTGTTTGGTTTTTTAAGTACATTTTGTTTCTGAGAACGTTTTGTTGGAGTAACAGTGGCTAAGTGGTTTTGTTTACCTTAATGAGGATTGTGTTTGTGTTTAGAGATTCCACAATTGTCTTAACTTTTAAGGAAGATGATACTGTATCAAAGGAACTTGATGGATTTTTTATTTCTGGAGGGGAGATAATTTGGGATGAAAAATGATTTTTAGGCCCTTAATTTTATTAGGAAAATGTCTTCAATTTTAAATAATTTATCAGTTTTCCTAAATTTTAAAGAATTTTATAACATTATAGAGATGGTTGTTGTTAGTGTTTTAAAATTTGGGGTACGATTTTCATCCAAATCTTCCGCTTTTACAAAAATTAGTAAATTAATGTTTACTACTAATTTACGGAATAATTAGAGATAAAGAACGCTTCCCAAACGTAATTCCGATTTGTATTAATGTAAATATGATCATTTGAAGGTATGAAAATATCTTTTAAATAATTTTTGTATTTTTTATTAATTTTAGTTGTACAACTTAAAAAAATTTTCAGGATAAAATTTTAAAATTTAAAATACAACTCTCACTATTTTAGAAATTAAAATATCAATATTTACTCTTTTTGTCTTTAATTAGCCACCAAACAATATGGTGAAATGGTTTATGTATAAAAATAGACTCCTTATTTTACAAATATACAAGTGTTATTTAATAAAAGGAAATTAGGAAGATACAAATTGTTTAATTATTGCACTCCTAATTTCGGATGACCAAATTTCTAGTCTTAATTCAACAACAAAAGTATTGGAGAAGTTGAATACTGACCAAAAAAAGGAAAAGGGAAAGGGTGGTTAGTGTCGTCCATGTAAATTTTTCCTCCTCCTAGTTTCTGTCAATTTGCAGAGTTTTGTGAATATGAACAAAATTTTATAGAAAATGGGTACTATTTTTGGAATGATAATAGAATAAGAAAAATAAAGCAAAAAGTGTTAGGATGTTAATGAGAAAGTTTAGATGCGGTAAGGCTGCTGAGATTAGAGGGAGCAGCGCGAGTTGTAAGGATGGTGGTCAGAGGTGGGGGCAATGGGGGTTGGCTTTGAGTGATCAGAGGGAACAGTACATTATGTCTTGTTGTGTTGTAACCCAAGCCAAATGATGTTACACCACATGTGACTGTTTCATGACAGCAGTACTATGGCAAACTTTGCCATGAAGTTTATCCTTACAATTCTCCTTTCTTTTTCCCAATTTTTGTGCCTTAACATGGTCAACTCTTGAAGCAAAACTATACCTTTCAATTTTTTTTTTTCATTTTCTTTTTCCAGTAAAATAAAATTTAGTAATTAGTATAGGATAAGTTATTTTTCTTTCATCACAAGATCAAGGTAAACTACGTATATTTTAGTGACTTGTTGTAATACTGTAATATTAATAAATCACCCATTGAATAAAAAATTAAAAATAATAAAAGATAAATTTAAATATTTTAATGATATAATCGCTCTTGTTGGCCAAATTTCCTTTGCTAAATTATAAAGGGTGAAATAAGAAAAGGGACTATTGGTTTTGGTTTTATTCCTTGACTATGAGTTCTCAATTCTCAATCGTTGTGAAATATTCTATTTGACTTGCCAATTTTCTTTGCTAAGGTAAAAAGGTGAAACAAGAAGATGGACTATTGGCGTTGCTTTGAGGATTAGGAGTCTTTTACTATGACCTCATATTTGCTATGCAAAAATGGTTTAGAATAAAAAGACTTTTCTAACTTATTCATTCTTTTGTATGTTTGACATGAGAATTTTTAAGTTGAAAAAGTCATCTCACCAGAAAAGACAATTCCTACTAGATCATGAAATTCATTTTCCTCAAAAATTTTGAGAAAAGTTCTTTCCAACATCATTTTGGAAAGAGACATTATGCAATTATAAATTTGTCCAAATTTATTAAAATTTTATTCAAAAATTTAATCTCCTCCTTTAAGGTTGCAAATGAGTCTAGGGTTTTATTTCTTTTTCAAGAAGAGTTGAAGGAGAGGTTCAAGTTGTGATTCTTCATTGAAGAAGCATTCTTAACCTTTATTATGCTATTTAATTCTTGTTTTATTGGTCTTTTATCATTTGCATTCAATATATGCTTTCTTTATTTTCTTTCCTAGATTAATGGTTATGATAGTTTATTTGATTTCAATAATTTATCTTGTGTTATTTCTTTCATCATGTTCTAATTTGTCATGAGTTAAGGTTGGGTAATGCCAATTCCTTATGGTGATGATTAATTTTGTAAATTAAATGGTAATTTGACAATTTCTAATGAACTAGAATGATAATCCGGGGAATTGACACTCTCTTAATTAATTGCTTGGTAAATCAAGGCGAGAACAGAATATAGTTGAACCTCCATTTTAGACCTAATCAACAATTGGGCTAGCTTTAATTGATGATCTTGATGGACTAAATTACCTAGTTGGTCACCTAGAATTCAATAGCATAAATGGTTAATTTGGTTAAGTTCTAGGTAGTAGGAGAAATTCTCATTTAGATTTATTGAATTGCACAATCTAATTGCATCAGGAATTGGGATTAGATTAATAATAATGAGAATTGACCTCTAATGTGTTTAATTGAAGCAATTAATTGAATGAGTTAACCAAATCCAGGAATTGTCTAATCCATTGTTTTCATTAGTTTTTTAACTTTTAGTTTAGTTTAATTAAATCTCTCTCCTATTGTTGATTATTCAAATACTGTTCAAACCAAATAACTGATATTTGCCAAACCAATCCTTGTGGGTTCGACTCCTACTTTCACTATATATTATTTGACCCCATATACTTGCAGTGCATTTTCTAGTTAATAATAGAGTTACATATTTACAAATTTCATAACTAGATACTTTAACGTATCAGGAATTTGAAACTTTGAGGAAGGAAAATGAAACCATGAGAAGAGAACATGAAATACTAAGGAGAGACATGATGCTTTTGTGAGAAATCAAGGGATGTGTACAAAGGACTTGGAAATGCAATTGGGACAAGTAGCTAGAAAAACAAATGAGAGGCCAATGGGAGCTCTTCTAAGCAATTCCCAACCCTACAGATCAAAATCCAAGAGACCATAATGGAAGAGAACAAGTTCAAGCCATCACACTTAAAAATAGGACAGCATTGAATGATAAGGTAGGAGAGAGTTCAAATTCAAAGGTTTAGGAGGCTGAAAAGTCTGTGAACAATGATGTAGAAGAAGAGAAGTCTCAAAGGGCAAAGATAAAATGATTGAAGAGCTTACTAAGTCCCTTAAGCAACAAAACAAAGGCAAGGATCCATCATTTG
Source organism: Cinchona pubescens (assembly GCA_025175665.1). NCBI lineage: Eukaryota > Viridiplantae > Streptophyta > Magnoliopsida > Gentianales > Rubiaceae > Cinchona > Cinchona pubescens. The sequence goes on from JANKKI010000133.1 coordinate 1,602,348, forward strand.
AGTTGACCAAGCAAATGAGAGTTCCATTTCCTCAATAGATGAAAGACGACAAAAAGGCCAAGAAGTAGTTCAAGAGGTTCTTGGTAGTATTTAAGAAGATTAAAATCAACATCCCATTCATTGAAGCATTCGAAAACACGTTGAATTATGCAAAATTCATGAAGTAAATGATCACTAGCAAGAGAAAACTCATAGGAAATGAGATATTGTGCTTAAATGAGGGATGTAGTGTCATAATCCAAAAAATCGTCCTCCAAATATGAAATATCCAGGGTCATTTTCGATCCCATGTGAGATCGGGGCACTCAGTTTTGATGGAGCTTTGTGTGACCTTGGAGTTTCTATCAATCTCATGACATATTTCCTATACAAGAGGCTAGTGGAAGAGGGTTGAAACCCACTAACGTGTCACTCCAATTGGATGATCGTAGCATCAAACAACCTATGGGCATTGTGGAAGACATAACTGTAAAAGTTGGAAAGGTTTTCTTGCCAGTCAACTTCATCATACTTGAGATAGAAGAAAACAACGAGATGCCCTTGGTCCTTGCGAGACCATTCTTTTCAACTAGAAAGGGGCACTAATCAATGTTCAAAAGGGCAAACTTCAACTTTGAGTCAATGAGGATATAGTCTCTTTTAATGGTTTTGACTCTTTGAAATTCTCTTCATAAATGATTATGCCATGAAGATCAATATGATTGATGAAATTATGGATGACTTTTGTAGGAACATATTCAAAGAGCCTCACAAAGATATAGTATTTGAGCAAGAAAATGAGAAGTGGGGCATGAAAAGGACAATCAAGAAAGCATTGACATGCATATGGAGGAATTGAACTTGAAAAAGGTGGAGCAAACCAAAAGGAAAAAAGGTAAATGGAGGTCTCCGACTAGCGAATCCCCCAAGGTTTAGTTAAAACCCCTCCCTTCTTATCTTCAATGTGCATTTCTAAGTGATAATGATACTTATCTGGTAATTGTTAGTGCATTACTTTCTTGTGATGATTTACCAAAATTATTTTGTGTGCTAAAAGAACATCGTAGGGCACTTGCATGAAGCATTGATGACATTAAGGGCCACTTATAAGCCCCACCATTTACATGCACAATATCCACCTTAAACCGTGTCAACAACCCCAATGTAGGTTGAATCCCACCTTAAAAGAGGTAGTTAAAAAGGAAGTTCTTAAACTTTTAGATATGGGGATTATATATCCCATAAGTGATAGTGAGTAGGTGAACCTCAAGTGGTGCTAAAAAAAAGCAAGTAACGATTATTGTTAATAAGAAGAATGAGCTAATACCTTCTAAGATAGTGACCGGATGGCGGATATGCATTGAATTTAGAAAGCTTAATGAGGCCGCAAGGAAGGATCACTTTCCCCTCTATTTTGGTGAGCAAATGCTTGAGCAGCTTTCGAGACATGCTTTTTAATACTTTTTAGACGGTTATTTAGGATACTTTCAAATAGTGATAGCTCTGGAAGACCAAGAGAAAATGACTTTCACTTTTCCTTATGGCACATTCACCTATCGGCTATGTCCTTTGGTTTGTCCAATGCGCCGAGTACGTTCCAACAATGCATGTTTGCTGTGCAATATTTCATGACATAATTGAAAATTTATTGAAATCTTCATGGATGACTTTAGTATTTTTGGTGACTCATTTGATTTTTGTTTGCAAAATTTGAATTGTGTACTTAAAAGGTGTGAAGAGACTAACTTGCCTTGAATTGGGGAAAATGCCATTTTGTGGTGAATGAGGAGATTGTCTTGGGGTATAGAATCTTTTCTAAGGGTATTGAGGTAGGTAAGGCTAAGGTTGAGATTTTTGAGGAATTACCTCAGCCAACTAACGTGAAGGGGATTAGGAGCTTTCTTGGTCATGCTGGTTTATACCGACGATTTATTAAGAATTTCTTTCTAATTTCTGGACCTTTTTGTGTTTATTACAAAAAGATGTGCTATTTGATTGCAATGATGATTTCTTGCATGCCTCTAATTTGTTAAAAATGCATTGGTTACTGCCTCAGTGATAGTCACATCCAATTGGGATTTATCTTTTTGAGTTGATGTGTGATGCGAGCGATTTCGCTGAATTAAATGACAGTGGTTATGTGCCAAAATATTAATAAGTTGTTGCATGTAATTTACTATGCTAGCCGTACTTTGAATGAAACACAAATTAACTACTCTAGCATTGAAAAAGAACTCATCGCAATTGTGTTTGCATTTGATAAAGTTTAGGTCTTATCTTATTGGGAACAAAGTGATTGTTCACACAGATCACTCTTCTCTCAAGTATCTTCTTGCCAAACATGATGCCAAGACTAGACTAAGCCGTTGGATTGCAAGGATTCGATTGGGAAGTGGTGGACAAAAAGGGTAGTGAAAACACCATGGACAGTCACCTTTCTAGACTAGAAAGGACCGTTAGGAAAGTCAAGGGGGGATGTGTCGATCAAAGAGAGTTTTCTAAAGGAGCAATTGTTTATGATTAGGTGGTTTATGCCTTGGTACGCGGACATTGTGAACTATCTTGTAGCCAAGATGATTCTTTCTACCATGCATTCAAATCAAAACAAGAAATTCCTCTTAGAGTTGAAAGTATTTCATATGGGAAGAGCCTTTCTTGTACCGCTAGTGGAAAGATAACATAATCTGGAAATGTGTCCCAGAAGAAGAAGTGGTAATCATTCTTCAACACTGCCATTCCTTGCAGTGGGAGGTCACCACAGGTCTTAAAGAACGACAATGAAGGTCTTGCAAAATGGTTTGTTTTGGCCAAGCTTGTTCAAGAACACAAGAGACTTCATCATCCAATGTAATGAATGTCAACAGATAGGGTACTTGTCTAGAAGAGATAAAATGCCTTTGAACAACATCTAGGAATGTGAAGTATTCGTTGTGTGGGGAATAGATTTCATGGGGCCTTTTCCTTCTTCACACAACAACAAGTTTATCATGATGGAGGTGGACTACTCTTGAAGTGGGTGGAGGCCGCGGCGTTACTAACAAATGATGCTTGTGTTGTGGTAAATTTTGTGATGAAAAACATTTTTTCGGGATTTGGGGTGCCTAACACCATTATAAGCGACTGAGAGACTCATTTGCTTGTCAAAACTTCACTCTTCGAGTTCATGTTGTCGAAGTATGGTGTGAGGCAAAAAATCTCTCTTGCTTATCATTCCTAAACATCCGGCCAAGAAGAACACAAATCGAGAATTGAATAGGAACTCTTCAAGGAAAGATTAGTTCAAGAAGTTGGATAATGCTCTTTGGGCTTATAGGACTGTATAAAAGACATCTATAGGGATGTCCCCCCTATAGAATGGTGTATGACAAACCTTTTCATTTGTTGGTGGAACTAGAGCACAAACCGTATTGGGTCATCAAAAGTCTTAACTTTGATTGGAAGGATGCTAGTGAGAAGAGGCTTTTGGACATAAATGAACTTGACAAGTTTCGTAGAGAGGCATATGATAACTCTAGACACTACAAGAAGAGGACAAATGCACGGCATGAAAAGCACATATTGAGAAAAGAGTTCAAATCCAGAGACTTGGTATTGCAATACAACTCCTGACTCAAGCTATTTTCGAGCAAGCTAAAGTCATGGTCGCTACTCAAATGGACTAATGCACACAAGTGCATTAGTCCATTTAAAGTAGTGCAAGTATTCCCATATGGAGAGGTAGAGTTGAAAGGAAAAGAAACAAATTTTAAGTATTCTTATATGGAATGGTAGAATTGAAAGGAAAAGAAACAAATTTTAAGGTGAATGGGTACCGGTTGAAGCTCTACTATGGAGGTGTAATAGAACAAGAATAGGAAACCGTTCATTTCACCACAACTTAGCCAACTCATGGCCATCGTCAAGCTAATAACTATAACCAAGCACTTTTTGGGAGGTAACCCAAGCTTTTCTTTCATTTCTTTATTCTTTGTTTGATTTCTTTGTTATTTAGTTGACTACTTAAAAGTAGGTTTAATAAGATAAATTGCTTAATTTTAGTGATTTTGATGGAATTGCAGTTGAAAATAATCTCTAACACGATATTTTTTGTGGTTGTATATGATCGCAAATTCAATGAAAAATGTCATGCCCCTGTAACGAGACAATGACACTCTGCACCTCGGGATCACCCCATTGTAACTTGCAAGGCACAGTACAAGAGCAATAAACAATCTATAATATTTGTCATTAGACTTCAAAATCAGCTAGGACAAAACCACATGAGGTGTATACGACGAACATAACCACAACCATTCATGACATAACCAAATCACACCTATATACAAATATCAAACCACAAACGAAATGACAATCAGACGTTTGATATACAAGACAATTCCAACGAGTCCTTAGGCACACAGGCCTAAACACATGAACAAACCTCACACTAAAATGGTAAACTAAAAGCCCTAACTCCAGTAATTAGGGTCCGCACTATAATCCCCTCCCAAGTCATCACTCGACTCATGACCTACTATCGCCTCCGGTTGGTCCTCGACTACAAACAGAAGGGGAAAAACAATAATGGGATAAGCACATAATACTTAGTAAATAACATTTATGCCCAATTATAGATAACACGTATATAACCAGTGCAGGGTATAATATACGAGATATTTTCAATAATTAAAATACAAATGTCAATAGCGATGAGCTCATGGTTCGCAAAAGTTTTCCCAAAACTAGATCTAAGTCTACCTATTATCCGCCCAAGTAGACAAGGCATAACAGAGTGTCTATCACTTATCTTCCTGATAAATTGGGTATAACATTAACAAAGTAGAGTACTCAGTATATCATTTTATTCACTCACTCATAGCCAAGTTCACTCAAGTGACCCATTGAGCTTTTCACAATAATCAATCATTAACACATACTACAATAAATGAACAAAAAATACATTACATAATGAACGTATGAATTACAAACGTACTTACCTTGTAAATGTTACTCAAATAAAGTATACTTACCTTAATATCAATAATTCTAGGTTTGCAAAACCAACCATATACAAGATATCAATAAAAAGGCGTAAACATTTCTTACCTCTAAAATTGATTTCGTAGACATACCCTAAATTTGATGGTCTGAAACTCTAACCCCAAATTACCTAAATTAGGAGAGTGTTATACCAGTAGATAAAAATCGAGAGCAAATTTAAGTAGGGGTTCACTTTTGGGCATCACCCAAATTTTCAAATCAGACAATAATCGAACACAACAAGTAAGAATTGACTTAAATTTGTGAATATAAGATAAAAATCTAAAAATTAAGGTTCACAACTTCAAATATGTCACCAGGTTAGGAATTTTCAAAACCTTCATTCAAATATCTCCAAAATAATAGTTAAAAAGTCATTTTAAATCATAAATCAAATCCTGATAACTCATAAACATATTTGGTAATAAAATCAATCACAAATAACAAAAATTAAACAAATTATTTTCTTGAGGAACTTGAAATTTACATGAAAACCATGAAAAAATTGGAGTAAAACTTACTTATGACGAAGAAATATAGCTCCAGGAGTACTCTTGTATCACCAGTTTGATTTGGATGGAAAAATTCCTAAACCAATGATTGAATTGAAGGGTTAGTTTCTGGAATGCCTTTTTGCTTACAGGTTTGATAAATGAAAGGAAAATTAAGGCAGGTGTATAAGACTTTGTTGAATAAGTCTTGAGAATATTTTTAAATTCTGCACTTTAGTCCCTCAAGTTTTGTAAAATTATACTTTTCCCAAAAACTTTAGAAAATGTTCAAAAAGGGTAAAACGCTTATTTAACACTTGAAAGAGATATTAAAGAGGTTGAAAAAGTGGAATTTTTTAAGTGCTGGTGATCACGGTTACTGATAACTCTAGTAAACTAGAGTTATTTTCCTCTAAATTATAGCATTTTATAGTTTAAATTCTGAAATTAGATAAGTAATTCAAGATGTTAGTTAATTTCTTTCATATGTATTTGTATTTTCATTTTTGAATTAATTATGAGAATTTTGTGTTAAATTTTTAATTTAATTAAGTGCTTAATGGTGTTAATATTATGTAGGTTAAAAATTAAAGGTTAGAAGCTGGAATGAACAAAGCTCAAGGGACCAAATTGCAAAATAGAAGGAAATGAAGATTGCTGGAAAGAGAGTCGAGATAGCGGTCTCGACTGTTCCAGACAGCTTTCGATCTCGACTCGGGAATTAGTGTTACTATTTTAGAGTCGAGATTGCTGTCTCAAAACTTCCAGACCGCAATCTCGACTCGCTAAATGCTAAGTTGTAAGGGCAATTTTGTAAACTTCCAGCCCAAAAACCCTGATTTATGCCTTGTATAATGCTGCACTATTTAAGCTAAGTAGAATTAGTTTTTGAGTAAGTAGAAAGTAGAGTAAGAGCAGATAGTTTAGCGTAGAGAGTTTTAGATAATTCTAGATAGATTAGGATGGCTTAAACTACAAGTTACCTTTTCTAAATAGAAATTTCTCTTTATCTTCATCTTTGATCTTCTTTAAATTTCTTGTCAAGTTTACATTTTCATTAGATAATCGTAGTGGATTTTTCGTAAGCTTCAAGTAGATATAATTTTTAATTGCTTTCTCATCTAATTTAGTAAAAATTTCTTTGCTTTCAAATTAGGGTTTTTAGTAAAATTAGGGTTCTTATCAATTTCTTGCTTTATACTTAAATACTGAATTTTTAATTTCTAGCTTTAATTTCCAGTCAATTCTTAGTGGGTTTCTTTAATTCTAATCGAAAAATCCAAAAACATTTAATTTCCTAGTTTATCTTTATCAAATTTTCACTTTAGAAATGAATGCTTTTAGTATTCAATTTTTCTTTCTTCTTTAGTCTTTTTGATTGATTGACTCACTTGTTCTAAGTTTTCGTCTTAATTAGATTAAATTAGGTTAGAATTTAAATTGTAGTTTTCATTAGAATAGTTCTATCATCTACCATTTGAATTGGCTTAACTACACACATACCTTTAAACCTTGGTAATTACATCCGACAATCCTTGTGGGAACAGTCCCTACTTCCCTTTGCTACTAGTTGACAACCGTATACTTGCGGGATGCCATCTAGTTAGTTGTAGGATTTAGGTGTTTAATTGAATTATAACTAGATGTATTAAAAATGAGGCATCAGTTACCAGCCTACCAAGTTGACCACGGCCTGGAAATCGTAGTCCCTAGGCGGAGGAAGCCTCAAAATTCAATTTTTTTGAATTACAGGTGACTGCAATCACCAATCTGTTAACCGCAGTTACCAGCATAACTTTATCTTTGTAAAGTTGATCATGCCCTAGTGACCATGGTCACCAAGGTTCCATCAAAAAACTTTTTCTAAGTATTAGTGACTGCGGTCACCAGTCTCAAAGAGGAAATTTGGCAACTGCAGTCAGCAGACCCATTTTTTTTGGAAACCCTAGTCACCCTGGTGATCGCGATCACTGGTTTCATGAAAAAAATTGAGTGACTGCAATGCTGCTTCCAGCTGGGTATATAAAAATTTTTAGCTCTTTTTTTCTCATTCTTCACCTCTTTTAAAACCATTCCAAAGAAAAAACACCTTCCCATTCTTTCCCTTTAGCACGAAAAAGGCCATTTTTTGTCCACAAAACTCACTGCAAAGTTGTTCTAACCACATCAAGCTTGTCGTCTATACATCTTGGAGGTTTGATTGCTCAAAGATTCAACTGTGGGAACTTCTCAAATTGCAATACTCTCTCAAGTAAATTTGTTACAAGTTATACAATTGGGGTTATAAGTGCTCAATTTTACACAAGTTCTTCTCGTTTGGATTTTTGAGAATTAATTTTTGAGGATTTTATTGGATTTGTGGTAAAACTAATTGGTTGTTTAGGATTAATTTTTGGAGAACTTTTCGTTGGTTGTGTTGATTTTTATTATGTGCATGTAGTTAGTACTTGTGCCACATTTGGAATGGCTAGAGATAACAGTAAAGAAAAAGTTATGGCTGCATCTTCAGCTAGTAAAAAACAAAACATGGGGCCAGGTAGCCAATCTAGGGACAGTGATAGCACTAAAACTTATGATGATCACATTTTCTGAGAGCTAGGGGAATCTAAAAGATTACACAAGAAAATAGAGGTTTGGATTAAGGAGTGTGGTTGGGGGTTTTTAATGCTAAGGTTTCATCTGCTTATGTCAACATTCATAAAAAATTCCATTGCAACCTTACAGAAGTGAAATATGATAAGGTTTATGTCTCGGGGCAAGTAGGCGGATATAAGTGAGAAGAAAATTAATGTTGTCTTTGGGACTCCTAATCTCAAGGGTAGTGGATATAGGGACCTAATGAATCCGAATGACAGGGGGCCCGACTATAATAAGATTTAGACACGTGTGTGCGTTGGTAAGTCACAGTGGTCAATGAAGTATGTCCAAACCAAAATTTTGGTCCTGATAAGCAATATAAACAACTCCAACCTAAAATTTGGTTGTACTTTGTATGTTGCTGGATGTTATGGACTACCCTATGAGCTTTATGTATAAAATTTGTGTGGTCTTTGCCATCTTGAAAGGTTTGTGCATTAATGTAGGAAAGCTCATCTATTTGGATTTCTTGAAGAACTCCAATTCGGGATGCCTACTTTTCATTACCTAGCATTGTTATTAAGCTTTGTACGGATGCATGTTGCGAGATTACCCCAAGCAAGTTAGTACCTAAGTAAGCATGTATTGATGGAAAATACGTGTGGAACATGTTCAGACATAGCTAAGGAACTCAAGAGACATCACCCAACAGTAGAAATACTGGGTGCATCATCTCTACAACCACCCGTACAAGCCCCCCTCATCAAGTTCCCAAGTAGCTATGTCTACAATCCTCCTTAAACAGATGATGAGCGTAATAAGATGCGCTTCTATTGGACATATAGCCAAATAATCATTGACAATAACTTGATACTTATCGGCCAAGCACTCCATACTACAACATTTTACACATGGATTCATCCAAGGCCCCTTCACCAATATGGCATTTTGGGCTTCCCCATAACAAAACCTACTTCCAACCCCAAGGAGAACCACAAGCACAACCACGAGGTGGGAAGGAGGAAGGAGTAAATAAAGAGGATGATTTCGAGAATGGTTAAGGAGGTGATAAGAAGGGAGTCCTTGAGGACTCAAGTGATGGCATTGATGAGGACCAAGGAGATGAATAGGAGGACGACAATGATGAGGAATAGGATGATTGAGCCCTAGTCTTGACATGTCACCGTAGGTATGGGAAGACCTTCTACCCTTTTTAATTGCACGCTTTGTACCCTGTTATCCTATTATCTACTTTCCCTCTTTACTTATTGCATGACTGGAGAAATTTGAGATACATTTTCACTGCATTTTCATTGGCTTTGTTCTTAGATTAATTAGATTGTTAGTTGGTTTGCTTGAACAATTAGTTGGTGGTTTTATTGCTTCCAATAATGTTTCATTGCTAAGTGGTCTGTTGGTGATGACTTGGGGCTTGTTATGACCACTTGGCATTGGTACTTGACTTTAATAGAAAGGATGACCGTTAGGCTGGTTGGGCACAGTCACCTTTGTTTATGTTGAATTCTTTACTTTGTGTTTGGTTGAATCTTTTAGCCATTCTGGCAGCATTCCATTTCTAGTTGTTGTTTATATACTTAGATTAGAATTTACTTTATTCTTCTTTATTGTGCTACATGATAAGTGGATGGATGAGTGGTACTTATCAAGTAAATAATATGAATTGTGTGGTGGTGACTTTTGCTAGAATTGTGCTTTTGTGGTTTCTTTGTTTTAGGATAAGTTGAATTGGTCGTTGAACTTGAATTACACTTCATGTGCAAATGGAATTTAATCCTTTAAACTCAACAATGTTTTCAATCATTTTCATGCAAAATGCTTTTCTCAACTAGTTTTGACCTCAAACTTTACCTTTTCCATAAGTATTGGTTTACTGCCAAATTCAATTGATTGTTCATTGGGTTTAAACATTTTGAAGTCTTTGAAAATTGACTTTAAGTATAGAAAGAGATGAATTAAGCATCTTTGGTCATGTTGCATGAATTGCATTTAAGATATTTTGTAGGTTTGTAAGGTTTGGCATAGTGCATTAATTGGCATAGTATGAATCCCTGTTAACCAAATAGTCGGATTTTCAAAATGATATAGGCAATTTTTTAGACCATTTGAGCCAAAAAGCCTATCCTAAGTCAATTGTATCCCTAGTATCCCTTTTGAGCCTTAAAGCCTAATTTCACTTTGTCAACTATATGAATTAACCATTCTACTTGTTTGTTTATCCTCTCTTCATCCCATCACCTTAGTCATTGTGGAAGTTGTTTTGGTTCTGCAGTGTGGTAGTTAATGTCTTTATGATGGATTGAAGACAATTTATGTATAAGTACTTGGGAATTGAAATCAAATGATTAATCTTGTTTAGACTTCCCTTGTTGTAATTAGCTAATGTAAAGCTTCTTTATCTTGTAATTTCCATCTGTAAAAAAAAATTAATTTACACTTATTTCAATTTCTACCACCTTTGTAGATATGAATCAAATAATGGAGGTTCAAAATTCCTTCTTCAGATAGTTAAATTGGACTTTATACTTCGAGTGTTGATTGTGTGGTTCATGATGATTGTAGGGCCTTTTGTTTAAGGCACAGTATCGCAAGGGTTTGTTTTCGAATGATTAAAGTTAATTGAGTCACTTATAGCCATATTATCCTACCCATAACTTTAGCTTACATTACTAGTTTTAAAGCCTTGTGCTAAATGATCCTTAATAAAGGCTATAAGATCTTAAGATTTGGGGGTGAAGCATTATTTCAATTGATACTCTTCGTTAGATCTTATGGTGTCCATAAATATCCTTACATGTTCATTTTTCATGCTTCCTAAAAACACTCTTAAGGATATTTCTATATTTAAAGAAAACTTTTGAGGAAATTGATTTGTTTATTCTTAAGAAACTTGAAATTGGATTGGCATTTCATGAATAATTCTATTGTCAAAGTAAGGTTCGCAACTAAAACTGGTGTATACTTTTGATATGTGAAAGTGGACGAACATATTGAGTTTGTTGAGTTAATACTCCCTTTCCACATGACTAAGTATTCTAGAGATCAGTATGTTCAATTTAATTTCATTTCCCATGGTACTGTACTTAGTTATTTGTCTTTCTTGTTTTGCTCAGGACTTGCAAAATGCTACATTTGGGGGTGGGATAACTCTAGTAAATAGAGTTACTTTACATTTAAATACCATGTAGGTAATTTTGCCCGTACTAATCACATTCTAAATGATTTTATGTATATTTACTTGAATTCCATGTCTAATAAAGGATTTAATAGTTTTAGAGTAATAATAGGAATTTGAGCTGTAATTATGCACTACCTTGAACTTAATGGATATATGGTGATTTTAAACTGCATTTTAATTGTGTATGTTGTGTATTTTTTAGGGATTACTTGAAATTTGGGCAGCAATTTGATATGTAGAAAAAAGTAAGGATGAATGATGCAATTAGAAGGAGATTGAAAGACAAGAGTCCAAGGCTGCTGGAAATAGAAACTACGGTCACCAAATTCCAGAAGCAATTCTAGAACCCGTAGTTACTAGCTGAACTAGGATTGGTCAATGCTGCTGGCTATCGGGGTCACCAATTTGAAGAAGCAATTCTAGCAATTATAGTCACCAATTGAATGAGATTGGTCAATGTTACTGGCAACTGCAGTCACCAGTTCCAAAAAGAAATTTTAGAAATCACAATCCAAGAAGTGGAATCCACAAATTGAGTTCTAGACTTGTGAAATAACCCTACAATGTACCCCTAAAACACATAGTAGTAGGTGTATTTGTAGTAGTAACCTCCATCTTTCAGGAGTAGAGTACTTTAGCTTCTAGACTTTCATTTCAACTTTGAAGACTTCATCTCTTTTGTTTTAATCAAAATTTCTTCTCTTTAATTCTTGCAAGCTTAAATCTCTTTAGTTTTAGATTAGTAGGTTTTTTATTATCTTCAAGTAGACATATTAATTGCCTACCTTTCCCTTGCATTTCTTGCATTTATAGTGCCTAGAATACTAGTCTTGTTTAGAAGAAAAATCCTTATTTTATCTATTTCTTGCATTATCCACTTATCTAAACTATAATTTCTTGTTCTTGACTCTTAGATTTAGTGGATTTTTACTAAAATTCCTTTTACAATTAAAAATCCTTAGTCTTATTTTCCTATTTTTTACCATCTTCTTAAATTTTCTAACTTTACTAATATAGTAAAGACTGTATATGATGAGTTCTACATTCACTAGTGTAGTCAAAGCCTACCTCAGTCTATTTTGTTTTCAACATTCTATCCATGCTTCCATAATCTAGTATTACTTGTCTTCTATAGTAGTTTGATTGCTATAGTAGAGTAGAAATTACTTGCTTTCCTAATTTAATTTTATTTACTTTATTAGAATGGATTTAATTGCTTTCTTAATTTAGCCTTTAATTGCTTCTTAGACTAATTTGATTATTTGCTTTCTAGAGTAGTTTGAATGGTTTCGTATGGTTTTATTTTATTTTCTAGCATAGTAATTATTAATAATTGTTATTGCTTCTCTAGTTTAGTTTAATTAATCGTTCCCTAGTCGGTTAATTTAGTCATTAGTTAGTTGTTTTCCCAGTTTAACTCTGTAGTTAGTGACAAACAATTTGGGAATTTATCTAAATCGTGAAAAGGCCCATTAATTCTAATAATTGGCATTCCAATCCTCGTGGGAATGATACTTTCTGACGACTACGCTACAATCATTCCTCATATACTTGTGAGAGTGTGGAAAAAGATTTACTGTTTGATTGAGTTTATTTATTATTACTTGTTGGTTGCTTTAAACTCAATCTCATGACTAAAACAATTCCCAGCAGTGGATCTTGTGGATGAGAGTTACAAGTATTTCATTCATAGATTTAAGCATTAAGCCAGAATTGGAAAAACTCGTAATAGCTGAAATCACATCATTTTTTATGATATACCAGTACTTTTGAAAAAAAAAAAAGGAGACATACCATCAATTCCATGTGCTTTGTTTGGACGCATAGAAAAGATTGCTGCCTCTACCTCTTTTCCATTAATAAGTTTAATAAAGCCTTTGTTCATCCTCTTCGTAATGGTATAGGGAATCCCAAATAGGAAGTGCTCAAAATCATTTGACTCAGATGTAGTGAACAGGTTTTTATAGAAATCACACAGTTTCTCCTTGATATCATGATCTGTTGTGCACTAATTAATCACCATTATTTCTTTGCATCCTTCCGAAATTTTGTGACTCTATTTGTTCTTCTCCTCTTAGCCCACTAGCATAAAAGTATATTGTGTTCTGATCATCTTCTTGTAGCTATTTGGTTCTTGCTTTTTGTCCCCAGTATGCCTCCTCATCTTTATATGCGGCTTTCAATTTCCACTTTACTACTCTCACTCTTTCCTCCTATCTTCGCTCCTAGAGAGCTTGATGTATCTTATCTTTTCCTTAGCTCTTTTATCTCTTTTCCTAAATTTATTTTTCCTATTTTTCTCCATTTTGTTAGTGCCCACCTAAAGGTCTTGATTTTTCTTGTGACCCTGAACATCCTTGATCCTTGACATTCTTCTTTCCAAGATTTTAAGATAATGCCAATCCCTTTTTTGTTTTTTTTATAAAATCCATCTTTCCTCCTTACCCTCTAGTGACTCGAACCCATAACTAATAGGTTGTAGGGGATAAGTCTTATCACATAATCTACACTTCATTATCTGAGATAAACCAAATCACCATTTCATGATTTTCCCAACCTTCTATCAAAAAAGAATCTCCTTTCCCCTTTCTTTGCTCAGGACGAGTATTAATTTACAACATATTGTGATCTGAGGCTCTTGTTCAATGTGTTTTCAAACTGCTTTTTCATAGCATTGACACCATTTTAAAGATGCCAGACACTTGTTAAATCTTTGTCTAATCTCTCCATCATTATCCCAAAGATTACTCCATGTCCAAGGTAGTCCTCATATAAAATGTCTACTAAACAGTTTTGGTTTATGAACTATTTGAATTCTCTAAAGCTTCCTTCAGGCCTAACTCTTGGCCTCCATTTCTCCCCATTTGAGGTGATGTCATTGAAATCTTCCACCATTGCTCAATTTTCACCAAAACCTCTTTTCTGACATTTATTTCTCCACTATTGCTCTCTTCAAATAGCATCATCAATGCTAGCATATATCCCTTTGAGCCACCAGTAACAGTTAATTTCAAGATCATGCACTTAAGCCTCTATAGTGAAATTAGTGCTATCAATGGATCAGCATTTTGATTTGAAAATTCTAAAAAAGTGCTAATCCACCTATTATTCCTATTGGATTAACTATAAACAATGATGAAAGTTTATTTTTCTTTTTATAGTAATTTTTTTTTTTCACTTGCTAGGCTTATGATAAATACTTGAGAGATGAAAATTATTTAAATAAATATAAACAAATAAGAACTTGTAATAAATCATTTTTTAGATAATAACAAATAATCATATCAATTTTTCATTTTTTTTATTATTTATTTATTTTTTTTGTTTTTGTATTCTAAAAAACTTGCTAGGCTTTTTTGGGATTAAAAAATAGTTGACAGATAGACAAATAAAGGTTACTAATCTTAAAGAACCTCTGAGTTTTGAAACTAGTTTAGAGTCTAAATGTAAAATTCTCCCAAAATTTTAAATTATTAGCCTTTGTCTTTGTAGCCTCGATGATTAACCCTCCTACACTTCAAAATTATTGAAAGTATAAAACAAGTATAAAACAACTTATATAACACTTGCATTTTTCTTCTCCAAAACAATACGAGTAGTAGTTCTTGTTTACCTTCTATTCGACCTACAACAGTTGATAGATATTCAAATAAGAATAAATAACAGGTGCAATTAATAACAAGGTCTAAATTTTGCAGCAGGAAAACAGGGTTACCCTAGAACAAAATATAAAGGAAAAAAACCTTTCTCGAAAACATGATTTGAAAGAAAAATAACAAGGAGAACTTCTTGATAAGAATTTATCTGAATTGTAAATTTCAGTGAAATATTGAGGGTCTAAGGAAAGTTATCACTTGAGATCATGAATTAAAAAAATAATAATAATAATACTAAAAGACACAAGGTTAGAATGGACAAATAGATATGGAATAAGATAAGAGCAAAGATTAGAACTTGAAATTATGAGTAAGATTATTGAGAAAGTAGTAGATAATTGATTGCGGATGCCAGGTAAGTAATGTTTTTAAATTCGGACTGATAAGTGAATCTATAAAGTTTCCAATTCCTGGTTTAATTATGACCAAATTTGTAGTTTATATTATATAGAAAAATTATATGAATATGAAAAAAGTAAGAGAGACTAACTGATTAGAAACCTTTGGTCTTCGCCAAAGTATAAGGCTAAAGCCTGTAGAAAGCAGAAACTCTAACCTCACTTAGTCCCTCCTCCTTATTATCTGCTACCTCTCTTTCATCATCTTCTACCTTTCCTCTCCCCTTTCTTCTCCTGTCTATCCATCATCTTCCACTTCTCTTGTCTCCTCTACTTCCTTTCTCTTCTTTCTACCACCTCTCTTCTCTCTTGTATGCTCAACTCCCCCTTTCTTTCTCCATAGCTTTCCATTTTGCTTTCCCCTTCCTCTTGTCTCTTTTGCCTATCTCTTTCTCTGATCAGAAAATGGCCGAAAAAGACATGAGTGACTGATACGGGCATCATTTCTTGATTGATATGGGTCTTTGATTGATTTTTCAACTCAAGGAACTGATTATTTCTTCCATATATAAAGAGAAATGTTGGCGTTTGCACAACGTTAAATTAAAAGTTCAATTTCTATAAACAAAAAGGAAAACAAATATAGGCAAGCATTTTGTGCGAATGGTTTATCTTGAGAATAGTCTAATGTTCATTGAAGTACGTTTATTTTACAAAACACATGTTGGGTTTTAGATCGTGAATTTGTTTGGGCATTTTTTTAATAACTTGATTTTGACATATTTACTAGATTTTACTGACCTATTTTTGACTAGGTTTGATGATATTTTACGTCTTTCATATTTAAAATGTGATTGGATTGAAGCTGTGGCTGGTTCGCGGTTCAACCAGTCAAACAGTTCAATCTGCTCTGGATTTAAAAACATTGTGAGCAAGACCAAATATCATTTTCCTGCTAATTCCTGTCAGTAATGGGGTGGGATAAGCCTAATTGATAGTGTACAATTTTGAGATAAAATGGGAATGTAACTTATGAATCACATTTGTGAAGAGGGAAATTCTCATTATTGATAAAAGAAGATGAGAGATCTAGTTTGAGGTATGAACAATTCCCATATCTAAATGTAGGACTCTGGTCAGCTATTAAGTGTCTTTCTTCTTGTGTCAATATTTCATGTATTAGGCATACCTTATGGTTAGGGGTGTTCATTAATCGGATTTTGGTAATTTGGTTAAAAAGTTTTAATTTTTTCAATTTTCGGTGTAAGAAAATCAAAACTAATTCCAAATCAAACTTTTCTTTGGTTGTTTAGTTAACCAAACTTTTTTTGATTTATCCGATTAACCGAAATTGACTACTTAATAGAAAAACTAAGTATTAAATTAAATACAAAACTAATAAAATTAATATACAAATAACCTAAAGCTAATAAACTAAATCTAAAAACTAAAAAAAATAACGAAGAAAAATAATGTTAAAATGGTGAATGAATGGAAATGTAGAATTGGTTACTAAAAACCTAAAAACTAAAATTAATAAACTTACAAGTTTGATCATTCAGTTACTGATCTTCAATAATGAAATCCAAACCACATAATCCATTTGCCTTACTTAGTTTATCCAAACACCAAATATACGAATACTAAAACCAAATTAGTTTGGTTCAATCAAAGCAAACTATGAATACCCCTACTTGTGGTATTACTAAGCTATTCTTGATTTATATAGACAAGTATGACAGTTTATTTCTGTCATATTCTCTTCTTTTTTTTTTGATTTTTTATTTGGATAATAATATTTTCTTTCTGGGAAGAATGTATTGCAAGGACATAGCAAGGGTTTCTTCACTAGATTGGAATAATCATATTTTAACAATAAAAATAATGGATGATACTCTGATAAACAATAATTGATAGTCAAATCCCACATTATTGGAGCTTAAAGGGACAATTTTTGTGGATTGAAACTGTCTGCATCAAGGTAGCAATTAGCAAGTGGAGGGAATGATAAATTTGCTCTACATATGGGGCAAATCAATGGCTCTTCTTCTATTTTCTTCTAGTTCTCAAAATAAATGGATTCACTACCTTAAAAACAATACAACTGTAGTCATCAAATGCCTCACTTGGTGTCTTTTTTTATGTAATATGTTTGCATCTGGTGGTAGTTGATCACTCCATAAATTTTTAGAATAATATTTGTAATTATTATTTAAAGATATTTTTTATTTATCATTTTATATTATATGTATCGTATCTTAAAAAGTAAATACAATATTATTTTAAATAATATTAAGAATAATAATTGTCTACACGGACACATTTATGTCTCTTTGATTAATTTGGAGGGACTAAAAGAAAAAAGAAAATGGAGGTAATAAGAGGGCAAAGTTTGGTTCATTCATTTAGTTGTATATTCTGTCCGAGAAATATACCAAAAGGAATTAAGTTTAGCGTTAGTTTTTTAAATATCCTCATAAAGTTACTTTGCCTCTCTTATTGTCCAATTAGATAAAGTATACGTGGATTGGATACGTACTTATTCACAAATCATTGATTTTATTTAAGTGGTATATATATATATATATATATATATATATATACATATATATGTTGTTAAAAACAGGTAAACTTCATTTTTCTACTATGTGATAATACAAGTAAACACATTTTTTTTCAAAATAGATATGGTTATAAATAATTAGTTAAATTGTACAATTTAATTATTTGAGTTATGTGAAATTTGCACGGAATAAAAATTTTAATACTTCCATGAGATTGCAACACTTCTTTTTTTTTTTTAGAAAAAAAAAATGTAACTACATGGTTGAAATTTAAAATCTAAATATATAATTTCTCTAGGCCAACATAATTACATGCAAAACAGATTAATTATATAAATAAAACACAATTTAGATACCATAAATGGTTAATTATACTTTTATTTTATTTGCATAGCTATTTTATCAAAATTAACACACACACACACACACACACACATATAAATATATATATATAGTGTTATATAAAATAGTAAACTTTGCTATTTAATATGTATTTGAATGAAAAAATAATATGTAACTTTTTAATTTTTTTAACCTTAATAACAAATATTTAAAATTGCTCATACTAATAAAATATAAATAAATAACATGAAAAAACCAAAAAAAAACATGAAAATTTGTTACATTTTCTTAAAAGAATCAAGGATATTTAAGTCAATTTAGTTTAAAATTCTTTCCATCATGACTTTTAAAATTAGTTATACCAAACACTGTTAAAAGAATAATCATTCTATTCTGCCTTGATTCACCAGATATGTGATGGGAATAAGCATTTTTGCTTATTTTGGGTAGAAAAACAATCTACATGGAATAAAATTTTCCATTCTAAACCATTCTCGTATACCAAACGTGGAGTTAGATTTGACATACTTATCATGTGAAGAAAAACTTGGAATAAAAGAATGATCATTCTTTAATTCTTATTGTATCACTATGGGGGATTCTACAGTTTCCTTTGAGTAAAATACCCTCACTTTAATATTAACCATTCAATATGGAAAATAAATCGTGACCCTTCAATGTTATTAACTTTAAATATGGTCTACCACATACAAAATCTCCCCCATAAACTTAAACTTACGAAAATTAGAAAATGGGAAAACCATTCCTTCTCACTATCTCTTCCCTATTTCTTCTACTCCTCTCACTCCTCCACCCCTAATACTTGTCCAACTTTTTAATCCCTATCACATCAATATATAAAAATTTTGATTATATCTCTTCTTCTTTTTTTTCAATTTTCTCATCCCTTTCCACATCCAACACCAATTAGTTTCATGCACATAGCTCCATTATTTAAACTAAAAGTTGATTTATTATTGTTGTTGTTGTTATTATTATTATTATTATTATTGAGTACTATTATCTACTTTCGGTACATAAATTATTTAATTTCACTTATTAACCTAGTGTTTAGGGTTATTTTTTTTAACTACATTTGATCCTTACTATTAATAGAACGACACATACTAGCTTTATATATATTTTTTGTCCCTTTTTAGTACTTTTTTTTTTTTTTTTGGAATTTGAAAATACTATTAACCAACTTATTAATTTTTTATATATTTCAAGTTTTATTTTTATTGTAAAATTTTCTCTATTAATTGTACTATTTTATGAATATTTTAGGTTTATACATAAAAAGTAATTAAATTTGGAAATCAAATTCAGATATAAATAGTACATTATAGTGTCCTAAATAGTACTATATTAACATCTTTGCAATACAAGTCTTTTTCTTATATAATACTATTGTATTATCTATTATAATTTGGCTAATAATTTCATGATTAGTAGGGTATGATTTAATATTTTGTCTGTTTATTTTGTTAGATTATTTTCAGTTTTGCATTAATGCAATTACTTAGTTAATATAACGGATCATGTGGCACCTTTTACTATATATGCTCTTCTATAATACTTCCTTTAATATTCCAGAGTACTATCTTAAATTATATTCTATACAATCCCTTTAGGTGTAAAATGAGGTGTTCATTATGGTAGGTTGAATGAATATATATGACTTATCAATATTATTGCCTTGTATTTGGGGTGTGAAACCTTTTGTAGTATGTTATGTCCATGGCTTGAGAAGTTATATTTAGTGGAATAAATTTTTGAAATAATGTTTACATGAAGAAATAGTATACTATAGTTAATTATTTAGTAGTATTATATTTAAATTCTATAAGTATGCTTCTTTGCCTTGCATAGTACTATTTTGTTAATATCACAATTATAAGATAAACTCAATTTTTTTCATTAATTTTTTAAAATATTTTCTTTGATTGACTTTTCATTGATTTATTTATTCACCTAATACAATGAACCAAGTAGTACATTTTACTATACAACAGTACATTTGTTTGAATCTTGAATAGTACTTCATTTCATACAACACTACTAATATCTTCGCCTTTCTCACATTATACAAAATGAACATCTCATAATACTTTTTCTTATCTTAAATAATACTATTATTTTAATTAATTTATAATAAAAAATTAATTTATAATCAAAAAAATATACTCTTAGATTTTCATTTTTATTTCTTTTTTTAATATGGGATTAAATTTCATATTAGTGCAACAATTTTATTAAAAAAATTACATTATTGTTTAAGAGAGATATACTTATAAAATTTGACTTTTGATACAAATTTGCGTATCCTTTAATATTCAACGGAATTATCTTAATATTTTTTTGATGATCAAAAATTATTTTTATATAGATATGGATAATCTCGTAGTACTAATGTGATTTTTATATAGTGTAAAGCCTTAGATGCAGTGTATTATATTCTCGAATTGGTGAGTGATATTAGGTAATAAATTTCAAAAATACTGTTTACATAATGAAATAGTACACTATAGTTATTTAGGTAGCACTATATTTTCATTCTACGAGTATGTTTCTTTACCATGCATAGTACTATTTTTTTAATGACAGGATTATAACGTATGATTCAATATTTTTCCATTTGTTAAGTTTTTTACATATTTTCTATATTTGATTTTTCATTGATTCACTCATGTTCTTGGTACAATGAACCAAATAGTACATTTTACTAGATAGTAGCACTATCATTTGGATCTTTCATTAATAGTATTTCATTTCATACCTCAGTACTGTGGTACATACCTTCGCGCTTCTCATATTATACTATATGGATCTCTCATAATACTTTTTCTTGTCTTGAGTAGTACTATGTTGCAATTATTTTTATAATCGAAGAATACTCTTAGTTTTTTCATTTTTATTTCTTTTTTTTTATTATGGTATTAAATTTCATAGTAATGTAACAATTTAATTAAAGAAATTACATTTTTTGTTTGTTATGCTTATAAAATTGGACTTTGATACAAATTTGCATACATATAGTACATTCTTTAATATTCTACAAAATTATCTTAATATTTATTTGATGACTAGAAATTATTTTGTATAGCTATGGTCGTACTAATGTGATTTGTATATGTGAAAGTACCTTTTTATTTTTCACTGGTACATTTAATAAGTTTTTGTAATTTGTTTTTACTTTTGTTTTGGTTATACATTTGGGGTTTTCCAGGAAATAAATTTAGGAAATCAGGTGGTAACCTGGTATAACAAGTTACCAAAACATTTGATGGAAATATAAAACTGGTGTAATAATCCTTAGTCTTGTTAGGTGATATGTCAACTCATTATTGGATATCTTTTAAGGGAATGGTTCTCTCAAAAAAAAAACTAAAGGGACAATAAAATGTCCCATAACTATGACTAACTTCATATCCTAAAATTGTTGTGCTTGTCCAAATTTTTAGAGTTTTAGTAATTTATGTCAAATGAATGTGTTATTAGAAGTGCAGGCATACAAGACAAATCTATAATTCTTCATCACAAATATTTTAGGGGCAAATGCATTTTTCATTAGTCCATATTTTTTTGGATTTTCAATAGACAAATCTCCAAAATTTCAAGAAAAACAATTTTAGTCCCCAATATTTTTTTTAGCAAAAAAAAGAACAATTGACAAAATAATTAAGAATTCTAATAGAAAGTGGTCATGTGTCGGACACGTGGCCGTTACGTAAAAAAGTTCAAAACAAAATTGTAAGTTCTAAGAAAATTATACAAAATTAGTCTAAAGTTCGTCAAAATATGAAAATATTTTATAATAGGTTCCCCAAAAAAAATAACATTTTCATTTAGTAACATAAATCCTAAAAGTTCGAATATCAAAATAATTGAAGCCTCTAGGTATTTGAGGAGATAGGAAATGATCTTGGAGTGTCAAATAAAATCCCAATTAGTTAATGATTACATCTAATAAACATTATGCCAAATAGGACTTAAGGCCTAACTGTGCTAAATGATTAGTCTTGAAATGAATTTGGAAAATAGATAATGTTTGCATTTCTCAAATGACAGATTACATTTTCATTAGGAAACTAATCATTTATAACTAATCTAAAATGTTATTTTTAGATTTTAAATGTTCATAATATTATAGTGATATTACAAAAAAATCCATAGGATTTTTAACTTTATTATTCTAAGAAATGTAGCATTAAAACTAATGCCCTAAATTTACTTAACAACCTATTCAACATTTGTGAAACTAACCAATTTTAGTGTCAACAAGTCTAAAACCTATTATACCACTTTACAAGTTAATTAAATCATAGAAATACAAAGTTTTATTAGAATAAATGGGTAGCATTTTAGATCGGTCAATTATATTTAACTAAGGATATGTTAGGTATGAAACTATTTAAGTAAGAGTGTTCTAGATGATAACCATCGGTATCTAAGGTTTTCTATGACCTAATTTGAATGATTTTTTCTTGGTTTTGAGTATTTTTAGTGTTCAGGCCTGTATTTTTATGCGTTTTTGTTATATGTGTTAGTACTTTTTGTATATAGTATTTTAGTATTTATTTAATATACTTTTTTGGGCTAAAAACCACTCCTCTAACTATATTGTTTCTTACTCGAACCCATGACCAATATGTCATGGGGGAAACATTTTTCTACCTAAACTACACTTTGTTGTCATTTAGCTTAGATTTATATGTATTTGTGTCTAAGTTTTATATTAGGGTTTTACATAATTCCTCATGAAATTGTGGTTGTGTTTTAGTTTGTCAATTGTTTTCTAGTGTTTGTAATCATTTCTTATATGATTTGTGCATTTATTTAAGTTCGTTCAAGCTAATTTCAACCCCTAAATAGTGTGTGTTTATGTATGATTAGGGTTTATAATAGATAGATGCATAACGGGAGCGACAGAGCACGAAACTGGATGACAAGCAGCGAGGCAGCCTAAGGCTTCCAAGTCTGGTCAGCGCATCTATTTTGGGTACAGAGGGCCATAGGTTCGAATCCTGTCACCTTGATGTGATGGGCTGAAGTGCACAGCCCCGCAGGCTATGAAGGCAGGCGATAACAAAAACGCACATTAGAAAGAACGAAGAAAGATGGTTTTTTCAAAACTCCTCGGTAGTGCTCTCGGGATGTATTCCATCAGTTGACCAAAGACTTGGTTATTAAGAAGATGGCGGAGTCCTACAAGCTGCCTAAGGCAGTGGAGCTCACCACCAGGGAGCTCTTCTAGTGGCAAGCTCGCCGCCCACTATTAGGCATAAAAAAGGGGAAAAATAATTAATTCATCTTTGATATGATTGTAAACTTATAAAAAGTCCTAGTAGAATCCATAAAAATAGGTAGTCTCATTATGATAAATAATGAGTAATTTAAATATGTCTCTCTACTTCATTGAGGACATGTTAATTTAATCAAAGGTATTCAGGCATCACAACAAAAGGAAGAAACAATTCACGTATCTAATGGTTACAGGTTATATATTAGCAATATAAAAAATGCATAATTTATTATTTCTTATCTTTGGAGATTTGTTTTGCATATTATGAGAAATTTTGTGGACTAATTTTACACAATACTCTTAGAACTTACAATTCCCTTGTCGAATAATAAGATTTTTGAAAACACAAAACATACTAATAGGGAAATTCATGCACGCTTATTGAAGACAAGAAAGAAAAATGGAAAATAACTAAAATTCATGCATGCATGGTTGGTATGTTTTGACTCCCCCAAACGTGAGTTACCAATTATTGTTCCTTTATTTATATGACATTTTTTCAAATATGAATTATCGATTCTATCCTTGGTGAAGCCATTTTTGGTTGGTCAAAATCAAGTACTGGGCGACACTACCTTTTGGGGACTATATTGATGTAAAATAAAAATTCAGGCATTAACGTTTTGTGTTTTAGCCAAAAAAAAAGTTTAGGGACCATTTTGGTTGTTTTCCCTTTCAAATTAAACTTCATAGTGCAAGATACTTTGTTTTTAGACTTCCTCTTTTGTGTTACTTCTTGAAAAATCATACTGGGCTCCAAAACACCAAAGTGATTCACATTAAAATTTTGTTCTCTTTATACTCTACTAGTTTCTTAAGACTCATGCTACATTTGAGCATGCCCAGTTGAGAGTGTGATTTCATAAATTTGATTATGTATTAAGTATGGAATTATATGGAAAGAGTTTAATAATTATTGAGATGGTAATATGTAATTACTTAGTTTTTAGAAGCGATTCTGCAGACTCATGTATATAAACATATGTTATATCCTTGAAAATCCTATCTTCCATAAGTTGAAAGATAGTAAAGATACATTTTTAATAGTTTTAGGTTTAGTCTAGATACGAGTTGTAATGCATGATACAATGCATGAGCTTTCCAAAAGCACAACTATGAGATGGTTTAAGGTATGATTAACTATACAGTAGACTTTAGAAAGGATAGGCCTAATATATTTTATAGACGTGTAGATCAGTAGCCAAAAGATATTAGTAGATTAGCCTAGTCATAAGTCCAGAATGCAAAATATAATCTGGGGTTTGCTCAGTCAAGTGTCATGCTCTTGGTTTTGCTTGTTTCCTCAATTGTAGTAGGCCTTTTTCGTATTGCTTTAGTGCTGTCTAAACCAATGAAATTCAGAATGTCGAAACTATGTTTAAGAATCAACATAATATATGCCATATGAATTTGAAGAATCAAATTTCATTTTTTTCAAAAATCAAACTATGGTGCATGGCTTGCTAAAAATGATCCAAGATCAGATCTTCTTTATTTGGGCAATTTACAAATTAATTGCATGCATGCAAGCCTAAATTGTGCAGAACAGAGAACAAAAGAGCAAATTGAAAATTGTTATCTTTGCAAAACTACCACAACAATACAGGAATCCAATTGAAAAATCAACCACTAAAATTCGACCAATAAACTATAATAAGGAAGCATAGGAAAGCTTAGCTATCATAAGAAGGCATAGAAAAGCTCACCAATTTCTGGGAGGCAATGAAACAGAACAAACACCAGAACTTTCTAAACAAAATTATGATGAACTTTCTAACCTTCAATATAGGCCAATTAACACACAAAAGGAAGACAATAACCATGCCAAGCATTAAAAGAATTAGTGAGAAGGCTAGTGGAAGTAATTTGAAAGCCATACTACAGCTGATGGCTTCATGTGATTCCTTCTTCAGAGACTTCAATGGATTAAAAAGTCAAAAGAGCCACAACTAGGCACCAAAAGCCTTCCGTACATGCAAGGGCATCATTGTCCATTAAGGGCAATCTTAGTAAACCCCAAAGATCAAACACAACGATTCTCCATAAATGCAATAACAAAGGCATCCACTTCCCATTTAAATGACAAAAATACCCTCAAAAACCTAAAAAATCCCAACATGCATAGGGGACCATCATTATAGTGAGTGAACTATCTCTCTATATATATTGAGATTTATGGGCCTTAGATTTCAATCAACCAAAATTAAAAATGAATAAGAACTTTCCTCTTCATTTTCTACACTTTCTTCTTTTCATTTTTTTTCCTTATGAAGCCAAATAATTGCCAAGAGAAATCTAATATTGTTGAAGAAATATCAAAATATTCATAATCATTTCTGGGTAAGCAAATGTATAAATCTATTACATTCTTGATATACATTTAACTAGAAAAGTTTTGAGATATTTGAAGATTTCTTAAAAAATGATTTTTAACATATAATTTCCATTTTATTGGTGTAAATTATAAAAATAAAATAAAAATCATTACTTGAAAATATAGTGTTACAATATACATTCATCATAGCCTTCCTCATGTAAATCTTTCCACAAGATATATTCCTAAAAGGTACATAGGAGGTTTTGAGAAGACACAAAAACCATCACAAGAATTTTTCAAACATTCCTTTTTGGCTATTACACTAGCAGCCCTGTTCTTGTATGTTCAATAAAGTACCAATAAGAGAAAAGGATATTTTAGACATTTATTAGTATGTTAAGTTTAACGTTACTATTTGAATTGCATTGAAATATATCTTTAAATATCAATTGTCTATTTACAAAGATCTGCATATTTTGGAATGTTACTAGTTGATATTTTTTAGTGTAATTAATAACTAATTCACAGTGTTGATAGCCTTTTCTCTTTTCTAACTATTAGTATTCTTGTTTTGCTCTAATTATACTATGATACACTTTTTGGCCCAAATATTTAAAAGTTGGTTAATTGAATAAAATATAGGGAAGAAAGTTTTATAACTCTTTAAAAACTTTCGAGATTGAATGGTTGGCATTGTTAACAATAATTTTACAAATCAAATATCGCAAAGCTATGGTGGAAAATTTGAATAGGACAATGTGGTAGGAATAATATTACAATGGGAATAAAATATGAAGGTGAATGACTATTTCAACAAAAATCACCATTTGGACTCTTATAAACAATAATATCATTATTCGGAAGCATATACTTTATTATTTGATGAGCAATCCTATGTTTATTAAGGCATAATTGCAACAGTTGTATTGCCTTTCTTCTATAAGAATTTATGACCCGTCAAAGACCATGCTTAAACAAATAATATGACAAAGAAACATGAACTTTCTAAAATATTTTGGGACACATGTCTTACGATATTAGTGGATTAGAGTTATAATCTTTCATGCAGCTCTATATTTATTTTTCTCTTGTTAACATGTATAGCATTATTTTGATTAACTAATAGCCACACACGCTTAATTAAGCTCGATGAGCTTTCAAGTCTCATATACTAGAGTTCGAGTTTGAATTGAATTTTTGGTCGAATTGCTTGCAAGGAGCTCGCTTGTTTGCAACCCCTATTTGACTCACATGCCTCACGATATTAGTGGGATAGAGGTGGCGCAATCTTTCATGCAGCTCTATATTTATTTTTCCTCTTGTTACCATGTATATCATTTTGATTTATAAGTTATTTTACAGTGACCTATTATATTTCAAAGTAATGGTTGATGGGGAGCTTCGCATCCTTTATCATAGTACTAGGGGAATAAACAAAGAATTAAACAAGAGGAATTATTCAAAATTGTTTTGAAGGATTATCCTAATATAATTTGTCTCCAAGATATAAAAGATATGAAATAAGGTACAGTTAATAGGATATGAGGCAATCAAGGCACCAAAAAAGAAGGGATGAAAACAAACAAAAGCCAGTAGCACTTTGGCTGGTGGATTCTTAACCACATGGGATGAGCTGTTGTCAAATTTCATGACAAGAGTAAATTATTAAACTATTTCTCGTGCCAATTTATAGATCGGAATGGAAATAATCCTTGGATTTTTTCAAATGTGTATTCAAATGCAGATGAAGGATATATAAACACTGTTTATGCAGAAATAGTATTGAAAAAATTACTTCATGCTATGTTAACTAGAGATAAACCACGGTGCATGTTAGGTGATTTTAACATCATTCTTGTAGGAATGGAATCAAGTCATTTAAGGAAAATGCCATCTACCCCAAATTCAAAGGAATCTGCGTCTAACTTCACCGCTTGAAAATCAAATTGAGCTTTAGCAAAGCACACCACAATTCTTAAATAATTCTTATGCTAAGGAGCCAGACATATCAGATGGACCTTGGATGTTTTGTTTGTGTACTCCTCCAATTTGAGTGAAACTTGAAAGGGTTATATACTTGATTAGCTTTGGAGGCTATTTTAAGAGACTAGAAGGAAGCATTGTTATGAAACCCCGTACGTGACCATTCAGATCATTCTCCAAGCAAAATTGAAGTAGTTAGGCACTCCATTCTTGCATGTTTATTTTGGTTATTTTGGAGTGTTTGAAACAAATTTTTTTTTTAAAGTGCCAAAATGTCAATGGCCTTATATACGTATATATTTTGTATTAGTGAATAAAGAAGTTTTTTTTTTACCGAGAAGGTTATAGAATTCACGGTTGTAAATTTATTTTATGAATGAATTTTTATTCTTTTTTAATGGATGTGGATCTGTTATCCTCTTTCAAAATTATTCCAAGTAAAAAGAAATAGGTTGGTGTTATTGCCAGAGTAGAAAATATCCTACAAGAGCAATTTTGCTCTAAAACCCGAAAGTGCCCTTCACAAGTCCACACAAAATTCACATGCCCGTATCTCACTAAAACGGAAGCCCCTTCCTCAATTCCTCTCTAATTTTTGAGCCTCACCTTCAGCAACCACCAAATTTTTGTCTGTTCATCTTTCTACTGCACTCCAGAATCCAAGTGCTCCTAAGTCTTCCTGATCTCGTTTGTCATCTTTTGCATAATATAAAATAATAGAAGTGAAAAATAGAAACTTTATCTCTATTACAATTTGGGGATTTTGGATTTATAGGGCTAAGTGAAATCCAATCCAGAATAAGGAAAAATATGATGATTGGGTTTGGAATTTTGATGCAAGTTGTACTAACTCCTCTTATACTCTGAATATTATGATTTTCATATATATCATTATAATTTATAATTAGAAGTTATTCTTGTTGGATTTCTAGCAGAATAAGAGAGATAGATGGAATTAGCCATCTTTGCTGAGTTTTAAGATTGTTGGCAAAGATGCTATAGAACTTGGGATGGGTTTTTAAAAAAATTTCGGTAATTTTTGAAAATTTCATTCTTATTGTCCGACTTATGGACATTTGCAAACTTTTGGATGAATTTTTGAAAAACAGACTTATGGAGATTTGCAAACCTGGGATGGGTTTTTGAAAACTGACTTCTAGATGCTGTTGTCATCGTCAACCAATTCCTGGTGACCATTGCCGTTGTTGCTTCATCGCTGCTGCAGTCCAGTATTGTGAAAAATAGGAGAAAAGATATACCTTTTAATTTAAAGTTGACTTGTGTAGAAGGTTTCTTTAAGGAATCAAAGCAAAATTGTTTTCGCAGGAGATTTTTTAATCTGACAATAACGCCAGCCAAAGAAATGTTATGCAAGCAAAAATGAAAAGCAAGCTGGTAGGGAAAAAATATAACACGTTTTTTTTCCTTTAGCAATCGTGTACAAAAGAAAGGTAAATATTTAGTTAGACTCGATTTTTTATCTTATTTATGATTTTATGATGTATATTAAATTTTAAAAAATTTGTGACATCAGTTAATATAAGTAAAATTTTTTAAAATTTAATATTAATCACAGAATGTACACGAAGTCAAAGATCAAATCGATTTAAATATTTTTTAAAATAAAAATACGAGTTAAACAGGAACATTAAAAAACTTGGACAATGATACTCTACACACTTAATTTCAAAATTTGTACACAGTCACAATAAGTTTGATGAATTATAGGCCTTGAAGCTGACAAATCGTTGTGTTAACATATCCCAAACTATAGTAACAAATTCAAGTCATCTCGTGGTAAAGAGAAAAGTTGCTAGTAGATTTAACACTTACTGTGTGCGGTCAAGACGGTATAAACTATAAAACTACAGTATTAATAGATGATGTATATATGGTGTATTTAATTAATTTTTCCTTCCATAGCATGAACAATATACCTAAGGACCAATGAACTTTTTTGCAGTAGTGAAGGTTATTAAAATTTTTATTGATTATAAACAATAAATATAAAATTCATCAAAACTAATGAACTGGATCAAAGACTTCTCGAATATGCTTCTTGTAAATGGCTTTGAAAGAAATGTTAACTTACTACTTGCTTAAATAAGTTACTTTATTGATTATCGTTTTTATAACTGATCGCAATTAATTTTTATCATAATGCCAAATTTAAATTCATTGGACAAATGGCATAAATACAAGTCAACAACGTATAAAGAAGGTGTGCTTCTGATCATGTCATGAGATTAAAAATTCCAATTGATTATTAGTTTGTGTGGGATGAAGTATTATTTCTAACTATGATTTGCCTACATATAGACTCATTAAGATACTAAAAAACAGCTCTTTGCAACGGAACGTCCGCTGCAAAATAGCTTGTTGCGAATCTATAGCAACGAAAGTGACGTATTAAAAAAAATTCTTACCCTTTTAACCAATTTTTAATGTCCAAAAACTTTAGATCCATCAACAATTTCTTTTCAAATCCAAATTCACAGCCACCACTTCTTCATTTTCCTAGACCATACACCAAAATTTTTTAATAAAGTGCTGAAGTTTTTTTTTTTTAAAAGTATTTTTGAAAAAGCCTAACAGTGTTATGGTTCGAGTCTTTAAAAAAAAAAGAAATTATATTATGACTTGAGGGATATTATAGTCAATTAAGGATGGCAAGAGAGGTAAGTGTAATTTTTTAAACTTGAGAGGAGGTTCTTGCAATTATGCCAAACATTAGGGAAGATGTAAAATTATCCCAAGATATGAGAGACATCTTAAGCATTTTTTTGTAGTTTAGCTCTTCTTGTTTTCTATCACTTTTACTTGGTCGATCTTCTTATTTGTTCTTTGTTTTTCTCTCATAAATATATTTTTCTTACTCTGTATTGCTTCCCTTTTATGACTATTAGCAGTTAATCCATTTGAGATGTAACGAAAAAAAACTAAAATAATTCATGTCGTCCATTATCTTTCATAATCTACAAGATGAAAGTCACCCCCTCTTGTTTCAAATAAGAAGAAAAGATCATGGTGGTTTGTTTTTACAAAGATTTTGTCTTCCCACGTAAAATTTTCCTTTTGTCTTTCCAGTTTTCATTTTCTTAACTTGGCATCTGGGTGCTATAATTTTCTTCCAATCATTTCATTTATAACTAGCTAATTAATTATTATTTGTCAATCTAATTTCGTCTACAATATTGAGCTCTCTTGTTTGACTTGCATTATCACTTATTAGGTGACAATACCGCACAAAAATAGCTATACATAAATGCCCGATGAGATTTAAGTTATAAATATAATATAAATTTGGTATTCTATATCCATCGGGATCAGCTTGAGAAAACAACTGCACTTACAACATATGATAAATGAATTCCCTATATTGAGTCATTCATTCATAATCAAACAATAATAAAACACAGTTACTTGACAAAAATCTAAAAATAACCCTTCCTTTTCCTCCTGGAGTAACAAAAATGCACAAGAGTTTGAAACTTGATTCAACAATAGAATTGAGGATTTTGTCCTGCATCCATGACAGTAATTCATCATAAAAATCATGAGTTAGAGGTAAAGAGCAAAAGGGATAAGCATTAATTAAACAATTAATACATGATTTGAAGAATATTGACTATGATACTAAGTTTTCACTAACCAGATCAAAACAAACATCTAGTGTGAATGTTTGTCTCCTTTCTTTCATAATTTCTTTTTCAAAATTTTGAGATAAAATCTCCAACATTCTTAACCAAAAAAAGTGGGGGCAGCTATTGTTGATAATACTCCATTATAATATAATATTTCTACCTGCATCAGTAAAAAAAAAGTACATTATTATTAGCATAACTAAATGCAAATAAGAAAAAGTAACTTTCAAATCCATAAATAGCTAGATAAAAGGAAAGAGTAAAAAGAAGGTAACCAAAAAGTATAAGTTACTGGTTATTAAAAAGTTGGGGTTGACCCAATAAACCTCTATATAGCTGTATTGACGGGTAATAAGCAAAAGTTACATAAAGTCATTCGAATGACATGCACATCATATATCTTTTATATCAATTGCACACCTTCCATATATATTGTTTTAATTGGAGCATTGGACACAAAAACAGGTGACAAAATCAATAATTTGTATCAAAAGTAGAAAAACTTGATTTATTATCCTCCACATAAATTATAATCTAATATCTTTGTAAAACATGCAAAACTTAATTTATTTTTGCTGAATATTAGGAAAAAAAAAACTTAAAACTTACTTTTGTCTTGTTAAAGATTCTATTAGGAATGGTCGGCAATGATCTATAGGCAATAAGGATGAAACGTTCAATCCCCAAAATTTCACAAATTTCCTTAGATCAAATGTCATGGGAAACCGAATTTTTGAACAAATTTATGAGAAAAAATAATATAAAACCGTAAGTCAACAGCTGTAAATCTAAATAGGCTTCTAATTGTGCACAACTATCTTACTAGTCTCAAGCATGAATAACTTATAAAAGACGGTCAGTCATGAATTCTCTAAAACAACAAATATAAGAAAAAAGAGAAACTAAAACTGAAGAACAAATAGAAAAACGAAACATTTAAAAGAAAATATAAAAGAATAACAATAGCATGACTATTCCTTGGGAGGAGTCAAAAGTATAACCCAACAAAACTGAAGATACGATTAAATCTTACAAGGAGTGTGACGTCCCCTTGTGGGATCCACTACTCAAGATATTGTTATACCAAAACTATGGTTGTCCGGCACTGTAATTCAATTGGTAAGAGACGTACTCCTTGTGAGGATAAAAGCCAAGGACTCAGGTTCGAATCCCGTCGACTGCAGTCGGTGGCGGGCAACCATGGTTTCTGATATTGGTATAACAATACCTTGAGTAGTGGGTCCCACAAGAGGGACGTCACAAGGAGTGTTCAAATAATTTGAATTAAGTAGCTCATATTGTTTTGCTGAAACCTTCTTGTAATTTCTATTTGACACACCCTTCTTAGTTTCTTACTTCATTACATTCCATTGCAGATCACAAAAAAAACAAACAAATAAATCAAACTTTAATCCTACTAAATAGGGTCGGTTGCATGAATCCTACTATGTCATTACGCTCTGTCATAGAGCATATCCTCCTCAATTCCTAAATGGGTTATATTTTTCTTACAAATTATCCACTAAGTCTTTTTCGATATTCCTCTAACCCTTTTATATTAACTACTCTCTCTAAAATTTACTCGCCTAACAAGCGCTTCTACTGGTCGTCTTAACACATGACCTAACCACCTTAAACGTGTTTCTATCATCTTTTCATCAATAGATGCTACTCTAATATTCTCATTAATATGCTCATTTCGTATCTTGTCTATCCTGTAAGTGTACCCACACATCCATCTTAACATTGGCATTTCTGTTACTCTCATCTTTTGCTCATGTGTGTGATTCACTGTCCAACACTCAGACCTATAAAACATCGTTGGCCTAATTGTTGTTCTGTAGAATTTACCCTTAAGTCGTAAAGAAATTTTACGGTCACATAATATTCTCGATGCCATTCATCCCTCTTGTATCCGATATATAACATTTCAATTTATACCACCGTTACTCTGAATAATTGATCCTAAATATTTAAAACATTTACTTATGGGTATCTCTTGATCTCCGATACTAACCCTTATCCCATTCATACGTGCACCCTTGCTAAACTTAAATTTCATATATTCTGTTTTTGATCTACTAATTCTAAACCATTTTGCCTCAAATATCTCTCTCCAAATCTCGAGTTTAGCATTAACCCCTTATTTTGTTTCATCAATTAACACAATGTCAACTGCAAATAACATACACCATGGTATTTTCTCCTATATGTGCATCGTAAGTATGTTATCTATGACCAATGTAAATAGATAAGGATTTAGAGTTGAACCTTGATATAAACCTATATTTGTATGGAACTCTCGTGTCAACTCTCTTGGTATTCTCACACTTGTAATCGCATCTCTATACATCTCATTTATTGATTCTATGTATGCTACTCTAACTCTTTTTTTTCTAAAACTCTTCACATAATTTCTCTAAAAACTCTATCGTATGCCTTTTCAAAATCAATAAAAATCCTTAACCAAATAAATCAAATAAATTGGAGTCTAAGAGGCAGATAGTGACACAGTAGATTACCCTAGCTTTTGATTCTTGTTGAAGTCACTGACATATGCCATGGTAGAATATGAGGCCTTTAAAAGGCAGATTTAAGACCAGATTATAGCAAAAATCTGAAAGATCTTAATCAATTTGGCCAAATGAGTATGAACCATAAACCAAGAAAAGATTCCGCACCAGATTTTATGTAGTCATCAAATTGTAAAATTTTCAAGCTAAGTTGCGAGCAGGTTTGTTCTCTTATTGAGATGGCATATCGTCAAAAGGGTCACGAAGTATCCGAGATATTGAAACATAGGATTGTCATCCTTAGATGTAAAGTAGAAGCAATTAAGATGGTGAAAGAACTTATTGAGATGCAATTATGGAAATGACTACACCAGTTACTCCCAACTGGAATACATGCATCGCTGATGGAAAGAATAATGCAGCAACTAAATTTCGAATTCTTGCATATTCATTTAATAAATTAATTAAGAGGAAGAGACAAACTAATGTTACTAGTGATCTGTTTTACGAAAGAGCTTTAAAATTTTTCAAGCCCAATTAATTACAGTATCTATTCCCTAGAATTATTGTGCAAATGCAACATGAAGGGTGTGTTTGTTTGGATTAAAAATATTTTAATAAAAATTTTTTGGTATCAAATACCGAAAAATATTTTTTGGTATAAAATATTTTTTAATTTTTCTTTCTCGGTTTGAAAATTACTTACAGAATTTTTGAACGCAAATTAATTTTTGAATAATTCAAGAGTGACATTAAATCTCAAATACTTACTTTTATAATTTCATTTGCTAAATTTATTTTCGTTTTCAATTCTTTTCCATTTGTTTTTCTCTTAATCATACATCCAACACTAATATAACTATCATTATGCATATTTTACTATTACATTATACTATCATTTAATTTTGAACAAAATCAATATTTTATTAATCACAATTACTTGTAAGGTATTTATTACCATTGTTATAAATTCTTTTAACTTATATTCATAAAATTAAAGATAAAATCGTTAAAAAATTTTATTTCAAATATTTTTATTTTGTCAATCAAACACTGAAAAATTATATAAAAAATAAATTTTTTCACGTAAAATAAATATTTTCAATCCAAATGAAGACACCTAAAATATATCTTGTTTTGAACATTTCACTGAAGGACATGAATAGTAAAAACAAGATGTGAGCTTAACTAAAGAGTGGAGATGTGTCTATTTATCATGGCACACATTTAATCACGATCTACTTTGAAATGGTAGCATCCTATACAACATGACTAATTAAGTGCAAATGTATGCAGATATCCAGATCTGCACAAATATTTACATGCAAGTTCAATTCATATACCTATACAACATGACTCATTAAAGTTGGATACATAGTCAACATATGCCCTTTAATTTATAACTTACAACCTAAAATTACATTTCAAGAACACAACAATAATTAATTTTAGACTTGTTTACAATTTGAAGGTTGTACCAAGTCTTAACTCCTTTTCTTTTTCTCATTTTTTTTATCCATTTTAGGTAAAATCCCTCCATAATTAAATTTCTTGAAAAAAAAAGACATTTAAGTACCATAATATAAATTGAGCTAAATTCTTCCATCAATAAAATATCTAACTTTCTTCCCAAAATAATATCTTGACTCGTCATTTTCACTCAAATTAAGGATTGACACCCCCTCAAAAGAAATGAAAAAAGAAAATTACATGAAAAGGTGAAGATAAAATGACCTGGCATAAAATCATATGGATTGCATGAATCACAACTAAGAAAACCATAACAGAAACAACGAACTTCTCTATATCATTATGCCGCTGATTGTATCTCAAAAAAAAAAAAAAAATTTGATACACTAAAAAATTCATTTATAAATAGAGAATTGTTACCTTAACCAAATGTACCAATCTTTTGCTAAAATACATTCAACCAAAAAAATACAAATGAGTCGAATGGCTGTTGTCATACCTAGAAATATCAACATAAGACTTTAGGAGAGAAATATTAAAAAGATTAAAAAATTTAAAAGAAACAACAATAAATAAATAAAAAAGAGTGAAGTACTATAAAATCTAAACTAAAATAGATAAAAAAATATTTATATAAACCGATCTTTGATTTTATTTGTTATCCAAATTAAATTTTATAAAATCTTACATACATTAATTTATGTCATAAATTTCATAACATTTAATTCACGTTACAAATTTTATAAGTGAAATAAAAAATCAAATCTACCTAAATACTTTCTCAAATATATAACCGGCAACAAATGATAAAGACAACGTCCTTATCTAAATACTTCCTCGTACAAAAGATTCAGAAAAGTTCCTGACCATGGCAGACGAAAGTCTGGCCAAACTCTTTAAGCAAGGGAGAGATCTGTGAGTTCACGCTCAAAATATCAGGAAAAAAAAAAATGATAAATACATAATTTATTGGATTGGGACAAAAATAAAAAAGAAAAAATAGGGAGCCGAAAAAATAAAGAGAGATGAGAAGATTGATGGTGGTTGGAATAACGATCTGCTACCAGAGACTAGTAGTAGAGGAAGAAAATAGGAGACGAAGAGAAAGGGAAGAAGAGGAGACAGAGTGAGAGAGTGAAGAGATAGAATATGAAATAAAGCACCGGCGCACAGATGAGATGGAAAATTTTTATTTTTTAGTTTATATTTATTTATATTACTTTAATTCGTTAATGAAATAAAGATATTTGACCCTTAATCCTCCTAATAATTGAAATTATATTATACAAATCTATCCTTACATAAAGCTTTGTTTTGTCCACCTTTGGTGCATCCTGCATAAATGACTTGCGTATTCTTTTCAAGGAAAATATGATTGGGAGTTACTATAAAGTAGTTTACGGCAACTGAATCCGAGCATGTTAAGCGAAAGAGTTCATACAAAATTCTTTATGGTTATGTTTAGGTAGAGGAATTTGAATGGATTTGGATTTAAAATTTAAACTCATTATACGTTATTTAAATAAATTAAGGATTTAATTAAAAATTTAAAATTCATCAACAAGTAAAAATATATAATTTTAATGATTAAATAAATGAATTTCAAATGCATCTAAATTTTATATAATTTAAAATGCATCTAATTCAAATCCATTAATTTTAATTTCTTCTTACAATTCTAATTTACTTATCCAAATGCAACCTATAATTATTCATAAATTAGAAATTGCATGTCCCATTTTGATATCTATTTATCTCATGAGAACTATATATAAGGTCACGAGTCCGAGATTGCCATTTATCACGTTTCGTCTATTCTTACTATTCATGTACGAGAATAGAAGAAAAAAAGAATATGTTTTTACAAGAAACGAAGTGTAAAATTTTCCCAAAATAGCACTATAAGAAGATAGAGAAGATCACATAATGGCAGCTAGAAAAGAATCCAGTAGGTAAAGTGGTATAAAATTAAAAAAAAAAATTCCCAGATGACTTTGAAGCAGATAACAAATTAATCAGAGATTCAAATCTTTGTTTCGTACTATTTCTAAAGTTTAATTTGTTCCGCAAGTTGCTCTTTCTAATGAAATAGTCACGGAATTGATCAACAAGAAAAGCTACATCTACGCACTTTTTTGGTTTTTTTTTTTTTTTTTTGGACAATAAACATAACAGACACACAATTTAACATAAACTATTAATAAATTTCTCAAGTAGCATAAGAGCATAAGCGTTTGTTTTCTTGTTCCAATACAATATAAAATTTATTATTTCAATTGTATTTGTTAAAGCTCGTATAAATTCTAATAATAACATAGGTTCAAATATTTTATTTAGGAACACATGCTAGGCCTTGTTCTCCAGAATCTCAACTGCTTATGAAAAGATATACGTTGTTTTTTTTTTCAAATTGAAAAACACACTTTTAGAAAAATAGATGCAGAATTACTTTTAAAAATAACTTTTAGCTTATTTAAATAAGAAAAGCAAAAATATTATTTTTCTTTTCAATTTTCGTCCAAAAATCCTTTTCAAAAAAGTAAAATTTCAATTAAAAAAAACGATAAGCAATTTTTAAAAAATTGTTGAGAACAAGGCCCTAATTGTATAAAGCTCCCAAACAATAGAAAAATATTTCTTTTCTTTTCTTTTCAAAACTCCCAAACAAAACACAGGAATGCGTTATAGTCAGGAATTAGAATTCTCATACTTATTGATTGGTTAACTGGCATGTATGTGTATTAAGACTTTGGAATCATTCTTAAAAAATGTATCAACTCCCAATACCCAAATAAATTGGGAATTTTGAATAATTTTGGCTGTAGATTCTAGAATTGCAAAAAAAAAAAAAAAAAAAAAAAATTATAAAAATATGTTTGTAAAATATATATATATATATATAAAATTTTATAGTCCCCTTTAGGGAATCATTCTCTTGTGCTTTAAGGACTTATACAGTACAACACTATGTGCTTTAAAAACGTGTACTGTACAAGTCTTTAAAACCAAAAGAATGGTTTCCTCAATGGAACTGTAGAATTTTCCATATATATATATATTAAAAACTTGTACTGTACAAGTTTTTAAAACTAAAAAAATAATTCCCGACTGTATAATTTCACATATATATATATATATATATTTATATATATATATATATATATCATCACTGTGGGTATATCTAAGGCTACGCAAATTGCCGTCTCGGCTTGTTGAATGGAGTAGAGGGATGAAATCTATTCAAATAAAAGTTTGAAGTTGTCAACGGAATTGGTTTAGTTGTCAAAAGTCAAACATTTTATGTTAGAGAAATTCTGAATCCTAATACCAACAATCCCTGTTAATTTGTTTATGAATGTATGGCGCCACATACACAAAAAGTATTATATAAAATTCTTTGTGACATACGAATTTTTTTTGAAAGGTACTGTTTGTGTTATACTTTGAATTGGTTAAATCACGAAAATTAAATGAAACATGTTAAATTAATCATAAGCAACAACTAACAAACACATACACGTCCACAAGTATACAAATTAGGTTTGTAAGTTAGTGACGAGAGGGTATTGTTTCCTCGAAAATGAGTGATTATTAGTCTAAAGAGATTCTTGTGCTAACTAGACTAAACCAAAGAAGAGATGAAATCCTATTTACAATCAACACTAGTAAGATAATTAGCTTGTAAGAACAATCTAAAGGGATATTACTAGAAGGAAATATAAGACATGTTTAGAAACAAGAAATTATCACTTAAGTCAAAGATAAAGGAATAATTAAAGATGAACATTAAATTTTGGTAACTATGCTAAAATATGCTACTAAAATTATTTTATAAACTAAGAATGCAATTTAAAGGAAGCACTAGATTATGCAAGCAAATGTCTACCCTAAACGATTGTGTAAGGCTAAACAAGTGCTTAACTAAAATCTAAGAAAATGCTAATTATCGCTAAATTAGAATTACAAGGAAAGATTTAATAACTAAGGTAATAGAGCATTTAATAACATAAAAGAGAGACTAAATCAACCTTACTCTAATGAAACTAACTAAATGCAAATATGAAATGACTGAAAAATTAGTGGGAAGATAAGAAAGAATTACCTAAATTAGAAGATTCTACATTAGAACATATGAATGTTCTACAATTGAATTATTTTAGGAAATTAACTTGAATGCTAGATCTAAAGCTATAGATGAATAATTAGGCTAAAGAAATGATATTAATTGAAAATCCACTATTAATTGGTGCTTAGAAATAAATAAAACACAATCTCCTTCTTCAGAAACGTCAGCCCTTGTCACCATCTCCTTCTTCTCTGTTGAGCTTCACCGTATGGATAGAAGTATACCTAGTCACGTGATGGGCCAAAGTGTCAACTAATTGGAGGGGATAATTTCGGGATTTAATCAAAAATATGTTGTGACAATAAGATATTTGCTGTGAAAATATCATTGCCCGACGCACAAGCCCACTGGGACAATCCCGCAAACAACGACACAAAGAAACACGAGTGCACAATGAATATATTTGCCAACGTCGCTTTACTCTCACTATTATTCTTCTCTGAACACACATAGTACACACATGGGTCTGTGATGTACCGTGGTCTAGTGCCGTACAATTTCTTTATTTTTTTTAGAGTTGGTTTAAATTTTTTTGGCTAAGATGGCAAGTAAATCAAGCAAATGAACCCTTTCTGTTAATGCATGCTACCTGCTCGGTAAAATTTCCCAATGACGTTCATACAATTGTTTTAGCCTGACGGCCTATGAATTTCATCGGACGGTGTGGGTGCCATATCGAAGTTCTTGAACCCAGGGACTGGGCTTGGATTTGGCCTTGACAAAAGTATCAATAACCAAGAATTGAATAGTATTAATGAGTTTCTCATCAGTTTTCTCCTGAATTTCAACGTGAGATTGGCTGCGTGTCGAAGAGAAACCTCTTCTGCCATTGAAAACTCAGAAAAAATCAGGAAGAATGGCGACTGATTTGTGTCTTACGACGTTTGGGTCTGCCTCCAAAGAATAATTTGGAAGTACGTAATATAACGAGGGTACGTGCGTCATTCCCTTGGTCATCCTCCCAGTTCCCAGGCGTTCATGTTCTCAACGCAATGTGCAAAATTTTATAAGTCATCAAATTGCAGAAATTGATGCTTTGGAGGTAGAGTGCCAAATGAGAATAGTTTAGAGGTGCAATATACAATTAATCCTAAATGAAATTGATACTTTGAAGGTCGAGTGCCAAATGAAATTGATACTTTGAAGGTCGAGTGCCAAATGAGAATAGTTTAGAGGTACAATATATAATTAATCCTAAATCGATCAATGGTAATAAATTAATTTCTCAATATAATGATCTATTCAATAAAATACACTCATATTATTTTTTAAATTTTAATTATTTAAATATAATTAAATGAACAAATAAATATACAGGATTCAAAATCCTAATTCACTTGAAACTCGAAAGGATAAAAGAAAAATCTCTCCAATTCGCTTAACCTTGTTTGGAAGGGATCCTTGTTGTAATGTGAAAGGCCATGCTAAAGTTTTTCACCAAGTAATATAAGTACAAGCCACTAATCTCTCCGTAAATTAACTTGTTATCCATATTGCTCAACTTTCTATTCCAGCAGCTGTATCAATATAAGAAGCATTCATTTCCACATTCTTCAAGAAAATGGTAACTCCACTTCAGTTTGAAAAGGAAAAAAAAAAAAAAATCAAACTCATCTAGAAGAGGACAATACAAGAAACAAGTAGCCAAGGATAGGGGATGTACAGATTACAAAATTCCAGAATAAGCATGCCTAAGGTACTTCTCTACAATGTGCTTCTCAATTCTAATAACCGACCATCCATTTTCTGTGAAAAGATAAAATCATGGAGACATTTGTGTCTCTTTTAAGATAAAAGGACACCTAGCTCTTAATTTTCTTCACAATTGGAAATGAAATGAAAAAGCAGATAACCAACTATGATTATATATTAAAGCAAAACTATTTCACATTTTTACTACAAAGTCATATTGTTTCCATGAGTAAAATCAGTTTAACAGCCAAAATGCAGAAAAGTTCTAGTAAGGGACAATAATGGACTCTATAAGCTCCTGAAGTGGAGCCAGCTCCTTCTTGTCAATCAGCCCAAATTCCTGCATTTCAGATGAGAACTTGTAAATAAGATTGAAGTGCCTAATTGATGTAAAACACAAAACATGATTCCAATTTGCTAATTACTACAACCTAATATCAGAAGCAGGCATTGAGGATTCTTGTGTAGTAGAAGAAATCTTGCCCGTGTTACTGTACCTCTTCTATGTGGAATTCAGATTCCAAAGTACAGGCTAAATTGGCCAAGTAAGTACCCCTCCAGTTGCTTGATGGTAAGAGACAAGGATATTTTTTTGTTTTTTTTTGTTAAGGGGGGGTATGAAGCCATGTAGGGGTGAAATCACATGATGCAACCTAGCATGTCCTTGTTGTTTATCTTCATGCATAGTCTCACTAACCCAGAGAAGAAGTATGAATGCAATAACATAAGTTCAGTTTGATGTTTTTCAAGAAGTGTAAAGCTATAGTCACTAAAATCAAGTGTCCGCTGTCTAATCTGGCTAACAGGATTCAGTAAGGCAGTCTGGCTCAAATGCCAAAATGCAGTCTAAATAATTATAGACAACTTAACACTTAAATGAAGCAAGATCTATACAAATATGGCCATTCCAGAACCTGAGCAGTTAAAAAGTAAAAAGGGAAAAGAGAGAGAAGAAAAGATCCTCAAAACAATAAATTTGAATATATAAAAGAGGTGATAAAAACAGCAATCTGAATATAGTTTCTTCTCTTAAGGATAGAGTCAGAGACAGTTTTTGCCAGAGTAACTCTTTGAAACCCAAAGGAAGTTCTGTCTTCAAGCACAAAATAATTTCATCACATCATAAAGCAATAACTTCTCTACAGCTGAGAGGTACCTCTTTAAGTATCTATGCAAGCATGCATAAATGCTTTATTACCACAATTTAATACTATTTTGTGTGGGCAATCTATCTGAATTCAAGGACCGACAGAACAAGTTGAAATATTTCAAGAATCTGGACTGCAAAAGTAAATGTACCAAAGTAAAACACAAACACATGTAAACCCAAAGAAGAAAGAAAACCAAGATGGCCAGGAAGGTACAAGATCACAAGGGATGATATTAGTGCTGCCATAATTTCAGGAATATTAGAAGGGTAGATGTTCCTCAATATGCATGGGTTTGACTAAGATTCCAAAAGCACGTCCACTTACACAGGTGAAAAGAATGAAGTGCTTGAAGCACGTATTTAGATGCGCCTCCTCAGCTTAAGACTCACAATCTTCTGAAAATGAGAGTGATAAATATGTGCATATACACGGAAGAGGCGTTTGAATATTGTCTTTACAACCTCCTTGAAGTTGGTAGGAAATGGTGCACCTATAACGTTAAAAATACAAAGAATAAAACTGTGGTCAGACAGAAGTATTGCCAACATACACCTAAAGAACGAATACCTTCCCAATCTCAATTTTGAATTAGCACAAAGCTTAAAACTAAAGACAGTTCATTACCAAGCCTTTGAGGAAATATGGATTCGTCATCCAACTGAGATTCAATCCAGTCCATGAGGTATTCAACATACTTCGGAGCTGAAACTTCAATAGGCTTCTTGATCTGTACACCATCAGCCCATCTATACTCATACCTGAAAGATTCCATCTGCTGGTCAGCAAGATAGTATTTCTGTATACATAGAACTCCAAAGAATTGGAATAGATTCTGTTGCCACCAGTCAAACAAGAGCTATGCAAGTAATGTTTTATTTCAAGACTCGTTTAACCAACATCTTCTGAAAGAAGAACAGCAACTCTGCAATGTTCGTGAACATGGTTAAAATTACTTTTCAAGATAATGGAACTGTTAGCCAAGATTTTTATCGTACAAGTTATTCTTCAAAGTATAATATCGTGGTTAGCACAGACAAGTTTTAGACAAGCAATTCCACCATACGACAATAATAAACACAACGGAAACATCTGGCAATGCATCTGAACCTCCTCAAATCAAACTATGACATGAAGTTTGCTGAGGAGGCTGCCTCGGAAAATAATTTTAATAGAATTAAGATTTAAATAACCAGAAGATATGCAATTCTCTTGAATCTATAAGAGACTTGGGCATTAGAACCAAAAAATAAAAAGAATTCCTTTAGTGTTTCTT
Organism: Cinchona pubescens; assembly: GCA_025175665.1. Lineage (NCBI taxonomy): Eukaryota > Viridiplantae > Streptophyta > Magnoliopsida > Gentianales > Rubiaceae > Cinchona > Cinchona pubescens. The sequence continues at coordinate 1,645,984 of JANKKI010000133.1, forward strand.
TAACTCCCCCCTCCCCACTCCCCAAAAACAAAAAAAACTTGGACAAGACTGCAAAACCTACCCACCAAAGGTATCAATAAGACCTCAACGCCAGGATACTCTTAAATTTTTTGAATAGCAGAGTGACACATGGACAGAGTATCACTATTAGGGGTTTAAGATATACCAAACATATCCCCAGTGGTGCAATAGAAAAAGTCCCAGGTTAATATGCTAGAGGAATCAAACATGAATGATCCAGGAGCACAACAAAATCTAAACTTCTTATCTTCCGATCCTCAGACCAAATACTAATCCAAGGAGATACCCCTCTTCAAAGGTATTTAATTGAATCTTCTAATAATGTGATTGTGAGACGTTTTTAAGTTGAAAGCTGGTTAGAATTTTCAAAACTGCAGCAGATAACGGCATATGAAATCACCAAATTATAAGCTAGTGAAGATGGACAGAAGAGGCACCTCATACCAGATATATGTATCTATGTGGAAACGTAAATAAACTTCATCAGATTGACAATTTAACCTTGTTACACGCACTTCTCAATTTCTCATTCTCATCATAAGCATTGAACTTGTGTAACAAGGTTGGAGAAATCAGAGTCTCCCTAATATAGTTTAACTTTCAAATCACTACCGCAGTGCAGCGCAGTGCAGTGCAGTGCAGTACAGTACAGCACAGCACAGCACTTGGAATATTGGATGATGGGATAAAATCCAGTGTAGGAGAGGAAAACAGGATGCCCCTTTATCTATGCAGATAGATCTAATTTCTATTGTAAAAGGCAATTAAGGACTCTGAAAAGATTTAACAAATGATATTTCAACAGTAACATGTGAAATGGACCTATTTCTCTTCAAGCACATTATCACCAATCTCACCTTTGCATAGCCATAATTCATAGAAACCTAATTTTCTAAGTAACTCTGCAAATTGTCTACCAATTCCCTCGTACCTGCACCGTGTACCACAAACCACAGATTACTTTTAGAAAAGTGACCTACCCGTACCCATACCGGCCTTACTCGTACCATGTAAGAGAGACTGGAAAAGTACCGCAAATTCGATAACTATGTCATAATTCTAGCTTTAGTTTTCTGATTAGGGTAGAATGTTCTTTGACAACAGTGATGTAAGGTACCAAAAGCCATGCACATTAGTATCTCTGTCAAACCTTGAACCCATGCCCTCATGACCTTGAGGTTAGAAATTTGGACTACACCAACAAGGCACAAGGAGGGACCAGCCATGAAATTCAATAAAGTTCATTTAACTAAATGCTTAGACTCATCAGGTGCAAAATGAAAAAAACCAGTACTGAATAAAGTCAAATACACTTGATGTATAAATTGGCGCAATGCAGTCAATATTAGATATTTCCATAATCTGAAACTATCATACATTTCTGATGCAGAGAACATGGCATCCTATCTTGTGCACAGCTATTTAGAGAAGCAAAATGAACATAAATTGTTTAGAAGGACGTACTTAGGGCCAGCAGTCATTGTGGGGCAGTTCTCTGGTGTACAGAACTCTGTGAGAGTGCCATAAAGCAGATTCACCTGGTTGAAGAAATCTACAGCTGGAGATTAAGAAACCAAGTAACACCCAATCAGTTTTGGTTTCCCAAAACAAATTCATTGCAGGATAACATGTTCTGCAAGAAAACTGTGCATCAAGGAAGTGGCTCAATGTATAGCATCAGTGGGATGAAAAAATAAGTAATTAACTCTGTCTGGCATATTAGGGGGCACATTTTTTTTAACATTGTTTTTATGGGTAACCAATTTTCATGCTTGGATATTTAGCTTTCTTTCTGTGAAGGGTCCACATAAGAATCGCTTTTACAGCACATAAACAAACAGGAATTGAAAAAGCATTCCAGAGGAAAGTACAGAAAGTCTTCATAGGAAAGTTATAGCAGCTGGTAATATAGAAAATTGATTTAGTGAGTTAATATAGTCTCGCATCTTAAAGGAAAGGATGAAACGAATGAACGCAAGGTTTTTGTTGACATTCAAAGAGCAACAAAGAAAAAGTAGTGATGAATTCTGCATCTCTGTCAACTTCTTTCTCTAGAAGTAGTCATGCCATGCAAACATCTTTGCCAGTTTATGTAAATGCAATATGTCAAAACTAACCCAATAATAGCAAGAAAAAGCCAAGCAAGAAAAATAAAAACTTTAAATAAGAGAGAGTACTGTTGACAGCAAGCCATTCATTCATATCTTCCCCTGGTGGTAGCCTTACAGCTTCTCTCAGGTTTCCACTACCTAAAGTAGCATCAATGTGCTTTCTCAGCTGTGCCCCCTGCAACAGGACAAAGAGGAGACATAGATGCATAAGAACTCATTTTGTGCATTGGCCAGGGCATGTATACCCACAGTGGAAATCAATTTTAGACATCCAAAATTTGAAAGCAAGGACTAATGATCGACTTAAAGCAGAAGGCAACACAAAGTCCACACTAGATCAATTACAAAGAAGGTATGCCTGATCTAACTAAAGATATTAGCTGCAAGATAAACTATATTCTGGAGAAGGGAAATAATAATGGAAGGGCCCACCAGCAAAATAATAATCATAAAATAAGAAAAATATATTCCGTGTGACGAAAGAAAACCACCTTACTCCCTGAGGGTGCACTTTTTTTGGGGCGGAATGTCCTCTGGTTCCTGATCATTAATATCAAGTTAGGCACAACAACTGTATGTATCAAATGAACAACAAGACGTCAAATATAGAAACATTAACAACACGGCCAACTCTAAGACAAATATTGGTGCAAGAATAAGAAGTGATGCCATTTAATTCTAGGTTTGATATCGAACAATCCTCTAGATACTGCACACAATTTGTCAGGGGAAAAAAATAAAGACATGGTTTCAAGCCCAATTCCCTCAAAATTGTCACAGTTTTGCCTCGGGTATAAATTTCATAGCATCTAAAGAAATATGATGAAATCCTAAAATATCAAAACTCTCTCCTCCCACTTCATCTAGTACTTAACATCCTCCTTTCCTAGATATCTTTATAGCTCAGCACCTCCTTGCATCTCAAATTCAGGAAATGGCCATCAAAAGGTTAAACCTTCAAACCCCCCAGCCACCACCCACAAACTTCTACCTGTGTATGCAAACTCAATAACAACTGAGAAGGGCACATACCATGACCTATTTAAGCCATTGTACATTTCTAATCTCTAATTTACTTTATTTTGGCATGTTGTTGCAGCCCAATAAAATATTTAGTATTTGGAAGCACATTTTAGTCTTTTTGGAGGAAACAAATGGCAGCCCTGATTACTGCAGGCTTATGTTTTACATGTTTGCCCTATCACAGATATTGAATTTTAGTAGAAAACTTTCTTTAAAAGTAATGAACATCTTGGAAGCCTCATTAAAGAACTAAGTTTATGACTTCTTCTACTTCCCAAATGTTCCAATGACAAAAACAACAAATTGATTCAACAGTTCTATTTTCAGGAGTCCAGTTCTTTAAGCTACAAAACAACTTGAATCACTTTTTCTTGTGCATAGAAAATCTAAGGTCAAATTTGGAACCCATCAACCAACTAGACCTGTAATATAGTGATTATTTTGTCCTTGGGCATAACTTGACAATACCTCAACATGACTTCAGGTACTACATTAAAAGTTAAACAAAAAAGGCTAAGAAAGAAAATAACATAATATCATGCTAAAACTAGACGGTTCATTGATCCCAAATCTGAACGCATTTTCACTTATCCAGCATGTTTGGACCAGTTAAAGCTGAAAATGCACATAATTCAAATTACTTTTTTCCTTCGCATACAATAGTCACTGACCAGGGGAAAATATAAAGACTTCTTGAGGTTTATCATGATTTCTGGTATCTCCCTTGCATTTTTTAAATTACACTAACCTCTCCAATCAACATTTACACCAAAATAAATAATATCTTCAGATTTGCCCCTTTCTATAACTTTACCTATCTACACAACCAGAAAGAGCAAAAAAGACCAAATACATTCAAGTTATTGGAATGACTAAGGCGCAAAAATATCCACATCTTCTCTCTCTCTCTCTCTCTCTCTCTCTCTATATATATATATATATATATATATATATATATATATATAATCTATCAATCAAAATTTCACAAGCATCGGATCAATATGTTACACTTCAAGGAAACCTGTAGTAGGTAAAGTTGTATTTCAATATTAAAAAAGTGCATGTGAAATTTAGCAACTATATCCAAAAAATGCCACTGTATTAGGAAATTTGTAAATGATAAACGACAACTCTTTCATACCAAAAAAATAAATCTTAAGGTTGGATTCTTGGATATCATAATTAAGAAATTTATATGTACACAAAAGTACACTCCTTCATTTAAGCTGGAGTTCCAGTTGAATATTAATGACCTACACAGCATAGATAACTTCTTTAGCTTGTCTTGAATGCCCTCATTCTTTCTACTCTACAAACTATTGCTCCTTATTCTCTCTTAAAGCAAGACATAGTTCTTACTCCTTAACATCTCATCCATAATCTGAATCTGGAATATGAATAGCAGATAGACAAGTAATTTCTCTTCTAAATCATTTTAGTGACACTTAGAGAGCATTAAACCCTGTACTCCAGTACCCTAGACAAAAAATGGAAGTGATATAAGATTTCCTTCAAGGTAAAGGTTTTCAACGTGTTAAAATCAGGAGAGAAATAAAGCTTGTAGTGCGGATATTCAAATCTTCAGTTGCACTAAAATAACAACTTCTTAAACTATTAGATTGCCTATTTAATAAACTGTGTCAAACTTTTGATAGGGCATGGGTGTCTCGAAGAACCTTTTATGATATTCTGCATATATTAGTGGGCCATATAGTAGTAATCATGGAAAAACATCATTGTAAATGTGCTCAGTTTGCTATATTTGGAGTTATTTGTAAATTGAGGAAAGTAAGGTTTCTTCTGGTCTCTCAAACAGTGGGGCAACCAAACTTGTCTACCTCTATTCCATGTAGGTTTTCTAATATGTTGTATGAACAGATTTGTTAACTTTTCTATGTTTTTTTGTACAAGGATTTATCACATTATTTTTTTCTAACAAAAAGAGAAGTGACACTTATATGTGTACCTTAAAAGGTGTTGGCCATTATGCAATGTCTAACACCTTGAGACTTGTCAACTAGCAACACAACAACACAAACTTAACTTCACATACTTCCAAGAACAGCGCAATTCAAAAACTTCATCTCTGTAAAATTCACGAATCTTTCTGGTTAAGGGAAAAAGGAGTAGGGGAAGAGGTAACAAGTTTGTTGGTCTATCCCACACAGGCAAAGCAACATGCAATCTAGGGTGGGAAACTTTGGAAAAATTATAATAGCCTTGAAAATTTTAAAATTTTCTATAATTGTCTTAAAATTGCCCCCCCCCCCCATGTTGCTAGTTAAACTTTTTAAACCTGGTTTCTTTCCAAGCATAGTCCCCTAAAAAGTAAAAAAAAAAATGTCTAATTACCCTTTTATCATAAAACAATTATAAATATTTCATATACAAAATATGCTAATTGATAAAAATATATCCATAATACATAATTTCCATAATGAATATTTATTATAATTTGCTTTACCATAAATTTAATTAAGTTCTAAACTATCAAATTTATCTATTTGTATTTTACTTTATCATTACTCACATAAATTTTTCCCTTACTCTACATTAAAATTTTTTGCCTCCATTGACCTTAGGGTCCTGCCTTCGCCCCTACTATCCCATTTGCACAGATGTATGGCCGTGAATGGTGTGTTTTGGATATAACATCAAACTAGGCAATCATTGGCAATAGATTGAATAAAGCACCAACAACAATTTAGCCTGCATAAAGAGTGCACATATTTCAAACACGCAACAAGCACCTACCACCCCAGCAGTCATCCAAAGCGGTTACCAGAAAAACCACTAAATTTCTTTCACTTTTTTTTCTTTGTTCCTCATTTGGAAAAAAACGGGGGCAAATGGAGCAATCATGGCATCTAAGACTAAGAAATTCAGCATTCTCCCCTTCAGTTTTAGAAATCCTTTCACAAACCACATTCTTCTGCTCCCTCTATTTCCTTTTAAGTTTTTTCAACTCTCCCCCTGCCCCTCCTTCTCCCCTGAACTTTTCTCTCCAAAAGTTTCAACCACTGTCATCCATCCAAACCATCATGGTTAGTCATAATTTTCAACTATCATGGTTGTATATGTCATAAATTCTACTTTTCATTGATCTTCTGTTTTATACCTTAAAATAACCACAAAATGAATTTTCACGAGAAAAACTCTTCAAAAAGGCATTTAATTTGTCTTTCCATCTGGATTCCAGAAGTAATGGTAAAACCTTAATAGCCATACTTTTTTTCTGTGTGTGTATGTCTGCTCACATATTTCTATATACACAATGCAGAATTGCACTACTAGGGATCACTAAATGCAGTGACATACCTTTTTTCCATTTTTAGTTCTGTATCCGAATAAATATGTCTGCTCACATATTTCTATATACACAATGCAGAATTGCACTACTAGGGATCACTAAATGCAGTGACATACCTTTTTTCCATTTTTAGTTCTGTATCCGAATAAGGATTCTTAGGGCTTCATCATCTGTATATGACTATACAAACCACTTCAAAACTTACTCTATCATGCTATTTGCTCCCCAAAAAAAGAAAAATTCTTACAAAAATATCCTCTTTGTTGGGGTTTTCATCCATGGTCAAATTCCTGGTGCAGATGACTAGTACGCAATGCACCTTTTAGCAGTTGGTATGGGTGTTCTTTGGCATTAATGGGGTGTGAAAATGTGGTATTTCAACAGATCTAAAGTTCTGGTCCATTCATCTTCATGGAATTTTCAATTGACATGTCTACTGAAGGAGCAAAAACCTTAATCTTGCCTACCCCAGGGCATTTTTTAATCACCATCTTTCCCTTTTTTCTAGTTTCTTTTTGTGTTAGTAATAAAAATACATACAATTTTTAGGTTCTTTTATTTTTTCCTCTTTCCTTAGTTATATGTCTATTAAATTTATTATTAATAATGAATAGTGAATAGTGAATAGTGAATACTAATCTTAAATTTCTTTTCATAAAAAATATATTTCACGATAGGCAATCCGGTAAGTTCATTAACATTTCTACTATAAGAATTGACTACACGATCTTTATCCAAATCTAATCTGGATCTGCCACTACTCCTATTTAATGCGCAAAGATGCATATTTTTCATAGGCATAGGAATATATTTCATCAACTTAAAAGACATGCTTTCCAGAATTTCGAATTCCGGTTCAGTTAAATTACACTTTCAGTTTTTCTTTACCATTCACAGCTAAAAACAGCCAACAAATTACGAAATTTTTACATCCCAATTCCTGATATTACAATTCAAAACCACAATTATCAATGAAAATGCACAAAATCCAGATAATATTACTCAAAAACCCACCTCAAATAACAAATTTAACAGGTCCCAAAATCAATAGGTCTAATCATAGGAATTCCTACACCAAAAACACGCACAAAAAGCACAGAATGATTGGAAAACCACATAATTAACATCAAAAAATGAAAAAAAAAAGATTTATATAACACCTATTCATTTATACCTGCCGAGGCCGAAGAGACTCATAGCTAGAGAAGAAAACGACGACGAGAAATTAAAATTAAAAAAAATAAAATTGGTGAAGTTTGATCGTTTGAGAGTGAAGTAATAGAGAGAAGGGCGCGGGCAGCGAAAAAGGAGCTGACCGGAAATAGAGGAGATTTTAATATTTATAGTGTTAAACGGCGAAATATTGGCGGGCAGGGGATAGGAATATGTGATGGAAGTTAGTAAGGGAAAATCGCCAAAATAGTCCTTCAACTTTTGTACTTTAGTCAGAATAGTCTCTTTATTTTTTTTTAGTCAAAATAATCCTTCAACTTTTTTTTTAGCCAGAATAGTCCTTTAACTTTTATTTTTTAGCCAAAAAAGTCCTTTTATGGTGTAGTCACCATAATTTTTTTTTTTTATTTTATAAATTTCACATGAAAGGACTATCTTAACTAAAAAATAAAAGTTAAAAAACTATTTTAGCTATAAAAAAATTGAAGGACTATTTTGACTAAAGCAAAAAAGTTTAAGGACTATTTCATCGATTTTCCCAAGTTAGTAATAATGTAGCGTACGTGTTGGAGTATAATCAAAAGTAGTCAGAAAAAGCTGGCAGTGCACTCACTTTAGTATCCAATCCAATTAATCTAAATAATTCTTAAATGATACTATTTAATAAATAAATAAATAAATAAATAAAATTCCCACTTTAATATACTCAAATCCGTTTTGACTCATGGTCATATTACTATTTTTTTTTCCTCCTTGCGCAACTTGCATAATTCTCCAAAATTCTACGTGAGAAGAAAATTTGCCAACTCAAATAGAACAATATACGTTTGGATGACTTTTTTTCATTCACTTTTTTATCATAAATATATTACATCTCAAAAACTACCTGTAATATTATTTAAAACAATATCGTAGGTAGTTTTAGTAAATATAAGCATTGATCTATATGAAAGAAGATAACCAATAACATGGTAAAGAGGCTAATGGCATATTGAAGTTGCAGATTTTAAATAAGATACACTGAATAATTATAAAATGAAAATTTTAATTATTTAGTTTTAAAATTTCAAAACTTCTTCAACTGCAATCAATCAAAAAAATTATTTCAATTGCATGACTGGGATCAACAAAAATCACTTCTATTTTATAATTTATCAAATTGGTGTCATGATCTGTTGACAAATAATATTTTAAATTCTCTATATTGTAAGCAACTATAATAATTGTACAAACAAACAAATACAAAACTTAGTATTTTACTTTTAGAAAATTTATAAGATTTTTTAAAAGAAAACGATCTTAAACTACAGTCGTTAAAATGGATTCTTTGTCAACATATATTTGTTGGAAATTAATTACAAGCCAAAAACCGTAGAAAAAGGAGAAAAAAAGGAAAAAATTGGCACACACACACACACAAAAAAAAGGAGATGGTGAAAAGAGGAGGAAAAAGGGAAGCGGGAAGAACATGATCTTTACTAGGCTCTTTTTTTTTTTTTTTAAAGGTTTAAAAAATAAATAATTTTCAAAAAGTATTTGTCAGATTTAAAATCCCAAAAAAAAAATTAACCCACAAGAACAAATAAATTGAAAAACAAGAAGGCAACAATCAAAACTTATTTTACATTTGTTTAAAGAAAAACTCACGGCACACATGCACAGCAAACTCAATCAATCAATTTTTTTTTTTTGTAAATTAACCCTATGACAGCAATAGTACAACTATATATATAAGTTTTTCAAAGTAAACCTAAATTGAGTCCTTATTGGATTTAACCCCCACTAACAAATCAAAACCTATTTGGATTTAGTTCCACAGACCTAAATACATATGGAAAAGACTTGATAACCGAATCTAATTTCTATTGGTATTTGGTTTAACTCCTACATTGCCTCCCTTAAACCAAGATATTCAAATTTGAACATGCCCAATATTTTCTTCAACTTGACAAATGACTCCAACTTCAATGGTTTTGTAAAAATATTAGCTACTTGATCTTCGGTCTTGCAATAATCGATGACAATTTCTTTGTCTTGAACTAACTCATGAATGAAGTGGAATTTAATGTCAATGTGTTTGCTGCGCCCATTAAAAACAGAATTCTTTGTTAACTCAATAGCAGACTTACTATCACTATAAAAGATCTTGGTAGGACCCTCTTGTTCATGTTATAGAAACCCAAGCATTCTTCTCAACCATAGCGCTTGAGTAGCACCACTTGCTGCTGTCATGTACTCCACTTCAGCTGTAGATAAAGCCACCACTTGTTGCTTCTTTGACGACCAAGAAAATACACCATTACCCAAATAAAATGCATAACCCGAAGTCCTTTTTCTTTGAGTCATATCACCAACTCAATCACTATCTGTATATCCAACAAGGCTAGTATCATCAGTATGAAAATAAAAAATACCATTTGACTGCGTATCTCGGATGTATCTCAAAATTCTCTTAGCTGCCTGCAAATGGGATTGGCGTGGGGACTCCATAAATCTGCTAATCAAGCCAACTCCAAAAGTGATATCAGGTCTCGTTGAAGTCAAGTTCCTAAGACTCCCAACCTTTTGTCTTAAAATTTTTTAAGTTTTTATTCACTTTTTTATCATAAATATATTACATCTCAAAAACTACCTATAATATTATTTAAAATGTACACATTCAATATCGTAGGTAGTTTTAGTAAATATAAGCATTGATCTAAATGAAAGAAGATAACCAATAACATGGTATAGAGGCTAATGGCATATTGAAGTTGCAGATTTTAAATAAGATACACTGAATAATTGTAAAATGAAAAATTTAATTATTTAGTTTTAAAATTTCAAAACTTCTCCAACTGCAATCAATCAAAAAAATTATTTCAATGCATGACTGGGATCAACAAAAATCACTTCTATTTTATAATTTATCAAATTGGTGTCATGATCTGTTGACAAATAATATTTTAAATTCTCTATATTGTAAGCAACTATAATAATTGTACAAACAAACAAATACAAAACTTAGTATTTTACTTTTAGAAAATTTATAAGATTTTTTAAAAGAAAACGATCTTAAACTGTAGTCGTTAAAATGGATTCTTTGTCAACATATATCTGTTGGAAATTAATTACAAGCCAAAAACCGTAGAAAAAGGAGAAAAAAAGGAAAAAATTGGCACACACCACACAAAAAAAAAAGGAGATGGTGAAAAGAGGAGGAAAAAGGGAAGCGGGAAGAACATGATCTTTACTAGGCTCTTTTTGTTTTTTTTTGAAAGGATTAAAAAAGAAATAATTTTCAAAAAAGTATTACTCTTGATACTATTTTTAAAAAGGATGTTGTTACTCCGAATAAGCATTAAGAAGGGAAGGAAAATACTAGACTTTACAATCTAGGTAAATTTAATTTTTAACTCGATCTGTAAATTATGTAATATAAATTAAATTTTATGAAATAAATGACATTAATTAATGTAAATAAAATTTTATAAAATTTTATTTTAATTACAATATATATTTTTCAGAAGGGAAAGGAAAGGAAAGGAAAGGAAAGGCACTCACTTTAGCATCCAATCCAACCATGGCACTATGAATGAGTATAAAAAAGAGAAAAGAAATGAATCGAATGGAAACTAAAGGAAAGAAAAGAATGGGTATAATATTACATTCCTCCTTGAAGCTTGGCATCATTTGCAATAACCTTTCGTCAAATTTAAAAAATGATACTTGCCTCCTTTGATAATCTTAATTGACTACAATACTCCTCAAGTGCTAATATAATTTTTTTAGAGACTCGAGCCATAACAATTTTAGACGTGAAAAAGTTTTAAAACTTTATTAGACACTAGAAAAAATTATGAAAATTAAAACCAAGTACTCCAATTCATAGTGGTGGTGCATAATATTTTGGTGTAGGCATTGGAAAAGCGAAGAAATGGTGGTTATGAATTTGGATTCTAAGAGAAATTATTAATGGATCTAAAGTGGTTTGGAGATTGAAAATTGGTTAAAATGGTAATGTTACTTTTAAAAAAATTAAATCAATTAATAATTTTCCTTTGTTTTTAACTTTTATTGTACAAGTGTTCAAAAGGCAACATTATGGTACCCTAATGGAACCATGCCTTGAGGTTCTTAGTATCCCCGAACTTTCAAAAATCTTATAAACCTCCGCTAACTTTTGTTTTGAGGTAACACATCTGTCAGCCAAGTTAAAAAAGAAATTATTAAACAATTCATTTTGACAAATTTACTCTTATTACTTTATATATATGATGAAAATATATTATTTCATGCATTTATTCATTAATATTTATTAGTTCTTTTCAAGTTTGATTTTTTTTCCTTTTTGTAATTCTTGGTTTGTTATGACCAAAATAAATGGTGAAGTTTAAAATGTTATATTTTGAATTAATTTAAAGATAGTTTAGTCCATTAACTCGGTTAGTTCTTTTCAAGTTTGATTTTTTTTCCTTTTTGGAATTCTTGGTTTGTTATGACCAAAATAAATGGTGAAGTTTAAAATGTTATATTTTGAATTAATTTAAAGATAGTTTAGTCCATTAACTTGGTTAGTCAAGAAATTACTTAATAATATAAAAGGATTTGGGCTTCAATTTAAGTAATTTATATATTCCTTTTATTAATTCAATAACAATATTTTGAAAGTATAATCCTCCCAAATTTGTACATAAAAAGATTTATGTATATTTTTTAATTGAAATGAAAAATTTATCTTCAAACATCCCAAATTAAATTTAATCTGCAAAGCATTATTAACACATCAAAATGTAGAATTAAAGGTTAATACTATATTAATAAAATATAATTCATTTTTCTAACTATCTAATTAAATAAATTTGGATACTAAATAACTAGTTGGTAAAAGGGGGTAAATTTGGAATTAACCTAGTTTCTCCTCATAAATTGAACTGTTTAATATTTCTTTTCACATTGAGTTGACCTTTTACAACAAATAGAAAGTTAGGAGAGGTTTGTGAAAGTTTTGAAAGTTCAGTCTGCCAGTGATATTAGCGTAAACCTCAGAGGAGGTTTCTAAAATTATCCTTGGAATTTCCTAAGGCGAAAAGGTAAATTACACAGAATCTTCTTTAGTTTGGCTAACCTACATATTACCTCTTTGTGGAATTGAAATATACACTTAACCCCCTACGGTTTGGACTAAAATAAAATCGTTAGTCTTTTCATCCAATAAACTAACGGTCAAAAGTTTAAAAAGTTTCATTTTAAGGGTATGATTGTCTTTTAATATTTATTTTTTAAAACTTTTTAACTAAAAAATGATAGTGAAATTAAAATTTCAGTAATAAGTCAAAAAATAAATATTAAAAGATAATTATCTCTTAAATTGAATCTTTTTTAACCTTTGACCGTTAGATTACACGGAATGACTAACGATTTTATTTTAGTCCAAATTACAAGGGGTTAAGTATATATTTCAATACTACAGGGAGATAATATGTAGGTTGGCCCAACCACAAGTGGGTTCCGTGTAATTTACCCAGATAAAATCAATTTAGTCTCTTATCTTTGGGGTATTGACTAATTTGGTCTCTTATCAACAGACCAATTTGGTCCCAGATCTTTGAAAAAAAATTAACCAATCTAAGGCCTATAACAAAAATTATAAACAAATTGACGAAGCGTTTAACATGATAATCACATGCATGTTAACATACAGTAAATGTATTGTTAACGGTTTCGTAAATTAAAAGTTTGCCCATAATTTCCCTCATAATTCTTAAATTGTTTAATTTTTTTTTAATAATGAGGGACTAAATGATTGGACACATAATAAAGATCTCGGACGTCCGAAACCTATAACGGCTAGTTTCTCAGCATTTATTACTTAGCCATTAGGAAGTGATTGTGAGCTGATTTATTGCATCTATAAATGTTAACCCATCTGTATTTTTGAAAATTATCTTACACATTGAATACAAGCAAGTAAAAAGGCAATTTGAGTGCAAATTAGCTCTTTAGTGATATTGTATTAGTGTGTACTTAAGAGTGCTATTCAAAAGCATTAAGTAGAGTGATAATCTTGTACAAAAGTAATGTTGAGTGTAAAATTCTTGACTCAACTAAAGAGAATTAGTGTGAATAAGAGTGATCTTACTTTGTGTACATTTGGGTACCTTAATGGATTACTACTCCAAACTAGCTAAGTTGGGAGTATCGTTTGTTTAATCTATCTTTCTTTACTCATTCTGTATATATTTTGTGCTTAACTGATTATATTGCTATCAACTTACTTGTTAGTGTAAAAGATTTTAATTGTGTATCATTTGTAAATTAATTTTTAAGAAACCTAATTCATCCCCCCTCCTATTGCTTTGGGGCCAACAATTGGTATCAGAGTATTGGTCTTTTTATTTTGCTTAAATTGCATTTGAGTAAAGATCCTTCATGGCAACCAATAATGCTTTATTTTTTGAAGGTCAATCTATCATTAGACCTCATATGTTCAATGGGGTAAACTTTATTAGTTGGAAAGATAGAATGAAAATCTTTTTGCAATATATTGATATTGATTTGTGGTATGTTCGCACTGAAGGTTCTTTTGAAGCCACCACTATTGATGATCACACAAATAGAAGGAGAGAAAAAAAATAAGGGATGAGCTCACTCCACAAGAAAAAGCAAACTTGATCTTAAATGCTAAAGTCATGAATGTGCTATACAATGCCTTGGATGCCAATGATTCAACTTGTGTCAAAGGATATGAATGTGTTTCGGCTAAGGAATTCTGGGACAAATTAAAAGAAATTCATGAATGGAGCAATGATGTTAGAGAACAAAAGAAATCCTTACTTGTTGCCAAGTATGAGTCCTTCAAGATGGAACCACATGAAAATATTGATAAAATGTATTGTAAATTCAATGATATCATTAAGGATCTTGAAGTCTTGGGTAAGGAATATTATTTGGGTAAAAAGAATAGAAAAATCTTGAATACTCTATCCAAAAAATGGGAGGCAAAAACTATTGCTATAGAGGAATTAAAGAACTTAAATTCTATTCTTATTGAGTCATTGATAAACTCTCTCACTTCTTATGAATTGAAGTTCAACGCTAAAGTGGTGGATGATGAAGAAGCAAGACCAAAGAAAAGCATTGCCTTGAAGACCTCTCAAGAAGAAAATGAAAATGGCTCCATCAATTTAGAAGATGAAGATCTTGATGAAGGTGATCTTGCACTCATCGCCAAAAGATTCCTCAAACACTACATCAGGAACAAACAAAGAATGAGTAAAGGAGGAGCAAGCAACTCAAATAATTTCAAAGGGAAGACAAAGCTTGAAATTAAGAAGTAAAATGAAAAATATTTTGAATGTGGTCAACCCGAACATTTTGCAAATAAGTGTCCTTCCAAGAAGAGGAAGGAAAGAAGGAAGCCCCGTTTCAACAAATTTCAAATCACATGGGATGATTTCAACTCTCGAAGGAGAAGTTGAAAAAGAGATGGAATCTGCACAGATGGCCTTTATGGCCATTGGTGATGATAAGATAACATCTACTTATGATTCTAATGATGAGAATGATGATCTTGAAACTTTCATTTTAAAATTGCATGATAACTTAAAAGAATCATATGCTAGAAACAAGGAGTTAGTCAAAAAAAAAAAATACTTTATTGAATGCTAACCCCAAACTTGTGAATGAAAATAATAGGTTATCACAAGAAAATGCTGAATTGAAGAAAAGAATGCATGTGAAAACAAAAATCAAGGAAGAACAAGCCTCCTTGAAGAAAATATTGGATGATTTTGATGTTCTCTTGCATAGAAAAAGAGAAAATATTATTGATATAAAAAAGAATAGAAATATGTTGATTAACAAGAACTTTGTCACTTTTAGAAGGAATGATTTATGTTTTATAAAATTGAAATCTTCCCTATATGGAAATAAGAATATTATTTGCAACTATTGCCAACAACACGAACATGTAAAAACTAATTGTTATGTCAAAAGAAATTAAAAATTTGGAATAAATACCTTATGGATTTGTAGTCAATTTACTAACTTTTATGGACCCAAGAAAATATGGGCACCAAAAATTTTCACTTAATTTCTTGTATAGGTAATGAACATCACCAAAAATGTCAAATGGTTTACGGATAGTGGGTGCTCAAGACATATGACCGGTGATGCATTTCTGTTCATCAAACTCATGTCCAAAAATAGTAGAAAGGTGACTTTTGGGGATAACATGAAAGCAAAATCAATTGGCATTGGTGATGTAGGTAAACATGGTGATACTTTGATTAAAAATGTGCTTCTAGTTGATAATTTGAATTACAATCTTTTAAGTGTGAGCCAATTATATAATAAAAATCTATATGTATTCTTTACCAAGTATGAATGTTTAATTCTTGACAAAAATTTTGCTATTTTATTTGAAGGTACTAGGAACAACGATGTTTATGTGATTTATCTAGATAACATTGGCGATGGCAATGTAAAGTTTTTAATCGCTTCTATAAATAATCCTTGACTTTGGCATAGAAGACTTTGTGATTTTAACATGGATTTAATCAAAATTCTTGCTAAGAAAGAATTGGTAAGATGTTTGCCAATATTAAAGTTTGTGAAAAATAAAATTTGTGATGCATGCTAATTTGGTAAACAAGTTAAAGTTTCTTTCAAACCAAAAAATTGTGTGTCTACTTCTAAACCTTTGGAATTATGCATGTGAACTTGTTTGATCCAACTCAACATGTTAGTTTTAGTGGTAGTAAATATGTTTTTGTGATTGTTGATGACTATTCTAGATATACTTAGGTACTATTTTTTATTCACAAAACTGAAACCTTTGAAAATTTTGTAAAATTGTTTTCCAAAATACAAAGTTTGCTTGTCCATTTGAGAAATGATAATGGAGCCAAGTTTAAATTTGGAGATTTTCTCAAATTTTGTAGTCACAACGGTATGTCGCATGTTAGAATACCTCAACAAAATTGTGATACGGGTCAAATCAGCTCCATTATCACTCCTAATGGCTAAGTACACAAGCGAAAAGTAGTTGTTAATAGACCTCCTTGATTAGCCACAAGGCAATCTTTTAACTAAGGTAGTTGTTAATAGACCTCCTTGATTAGCCACAAGGCAATCTTTTTAGACTATGAGCAAGGAATTGATCCAAAGCCTAATTGGAAAATCAATAGTTGGGAATCTAGTTGGGGCTTCAAGATTGAGCTTATTGAGGTTCTAGTCTAGATAAGACTACAGATATATGAGGCCCTCTCCTAGGCTTGATCTTCAAGATTTGGACGTCCATTACTAAGAACATCTTAGACTCTTTAGTGGACTTCATCTCCAAAAGGTTTGTGAGCTCTTCTTGATCTTCAATAACTTCAACTAAGCCCAACATAGCTTTATTGAGGTTCTTAGAACTCTTGATCTCGTAATTGGACCTTGTGGAACTTGAAGTGCGGATTCCGTGAGCCTATATCGAGCCTTCGTGGACAATTGATCACCATCAAGTCCTTGGGATGTATCAAATTGTGTCATTGAATGGAAAAATAGAATACTTTAAGAGGCTGCTAAAACCATGATTAGTGAGTGTGACTTACCAAAGTATTTTTGGGCCGAAACCGTTAACACGGCTTGTTATGTTATGAATCGAGTTCTTTTGAAACCTATTTCAAACAAAAATATCTTATGAACTCTTGTTTTGTAAATGGCCTACTATTGATACTCGATTTGACATCGAGGAAGTAAAACAAATTTTTCATGTTAATTTTAGATAGGTTTCGAAAGCCAAAACCACTTTAGTTAGTCATGAGCTCAATATGTTGTACTCATTGGTTACAAATTTGTTATTACCAACTGATGGACATCATTCTAAGTCGGCAAAAATGCAACTGTATATGTTCTATTGTGTTTTTAAGGGAATCAAACTTGTATTTTGGATATTTATTTTGTTCCTTATGAGAATTATTTCTAACTGACACTCGAAGGAACTTCCTTTTTGGAAAATTCTTAACTAAAGTTTTCATTCACTTTGATATTCCTTTTACTGGCAAAAAACAATATCTCCCATATTTCAATAAAAACTTACATTGAACGTAAAGGTTTGCGTTTTTCAATGACGATTGGTTCACTAAGGTTGAATATGAAATTGAGAAATCAAAAGAACATGCTTCAAGTTCAGGACATGCACTACCCCACTCCCATTCTCTTCAACACCTCCACTGCCCCATTTTTCACACATTCCCTCCTCGGAACCCTCCCTTTCATAACTGTGCACACTTGTCACAAATCTCAGCAATCAAATGAGCTTGTTTCAATGCCGCACACTTCAAAAATTAAAAAGGCTGGAAACCAAACAAACCATTCTTTAAGAAGCCTTAAGTCTCGGAATGTTTGTCTCAGCTTAAGTTGAATTTGCCAATATTTAGTTGCAGTACATTCATCGAATCCTCTTTCGACAGCGACGACGACGATATTGAAGATGTTGACCATTCTAATCCTGAGCTCGAAGCCCTTGAGGATCCAGTTGGTGCAACCAATCCTAGAGTTGATATTGATGATGACAAAGATGTTGATGATACATTCAATTACATCATGCAATGCCATGATCCTCAAGAACTAAGTGAACATAACAGTGAGGCTACGGATGATGATTTTCTTACCAAAAAGTGCAAACATGAGGAGCGCTCTAAGAAGACAAATGATTTAGATTCTACCCCCTAGTTTATTCTAGGATTTATGTGTTTATCCTTTGCTTGTTTGTCCTTGGATTCATGTGTTTGAACTTAAATTACATTTGCTGAATTTGGATGTATCTTCTTAACAGTTTCTTCTATTTAATGGTAGTCTTTTTACCTTTATTTTATCCCATCTTGTTGTTTGCGTAAAGGGGAGCATCCTATCAAGGAAAGCATGTTTTGTTTTGATGATACCAAAAGAGGGAGAAATATTATATTGAACATATGTTTTGCATTTTTCTATTTCAAATTTATGATTTCCTAAATAAAATACCAAGAACATTTATTTATTATATTACTAGTGTATTTTTTCATATTCCAAATGGGGCATTTTATTCAAATTGATATAAAACAAGCAAATTAACATGCACACATATTTCTTAAATTAGTTGACAAAAAAATACATTCTAACTTTTTTGGTTCATGAGTTTGTGATTCTGTAAAAAAATATTAATTATATTTATTCTATTATATTATACAATATGTCTCTATGTGTTGATTTGTGCTATACGAGACAGACACAAGACACATTAGTGTTTACTTGACCAAAAAAAATGTTTGGCACCTAAAGGGTGCTATAGAAATTGTTAAAAATCTCACGGGAGTTTTTTGAAATTAACTTTTTTGTTATATAGCTAAAGTGTTGAGGGAATAAATGTCTTGTCATACTATTTGGTATTAAAAATGGGACCCACTTACAAAAGAGGAAGTAAGTAATATTTTTAAAAATTTGAGACTACTTAGTATAAATCTCATGAAAGGTTTATGAAATTATCCCCATGATGAATTCACCCCTTAAACTTTTTAACTTTTTTCTAATGCCACAAAATCAACCAAGATACCTACAATTCTAAATTGGATATAATTTTATCATATAGAATGCACAATAAGTTAAGTTATGAAACTAGTTATTTGTGGATAATTATATCCTCTATTTCATAGTTTTTTTTTTTTTTTTGGGAAGAACATCTTTCTACATTAAATAACTCCAATTGTCCCTCAACTATGTATGAGCATCTTATTTTGTCCTTCAAGTCCTAGAACATCCTATTGAGAAAAATACAGCTTTGGTCCCTATTATTTGAGACTTGTTCAAAGCTAGTCCCCGAAGTATTGAGGAAAATACATTTTGTCCCAATGTTCCATAATTTTCGCAGACGTAGGACAATCTAGAAATTGAACTTGTTTAATAGAAAATTTTCATGTGCTAGTCACGTGGCAGTTAAGTAAAAAAAATTAATCCTCCCTCTCCCTCCCTAACAGTCCCTCCCTCTCAACCATCAGCCCCAACAGCTTAATGTCTACACCAATGGCTTCTCAGACAGATGGAAACCAAGGACTTTGCCCATTGGAATATTTTCTTTTTTCAGCAAGCGTTTTGGGTTAAAAATTATATTTATGAGCTCTATTTTTTCATTTAGAATGTGATTGTGAAGTCAAAATTAGTCGAAAGCCAATAAAACTAGGCAAAATTAGGGCAAAACTGAAGGATTTTGAAGAGGCTTAGGTTTCATATATTATTGTCCCCAATCTCATTTTGATGGCTCAAAAACATTCTAGTCATTTATAGAAGACTTTTGGAATCATTAATGGGCCAAAATAAAATTAAGAATCCCATCCTCATCCGAGTTTATTAGGGCACTTGATTGAATAGATGGTGTACAGGTACAAAAAACTTCAAGTTTTTTTCAATTGATGTAGCAATGAGACCCAAAATAATTCATCCAACAATCCACATCCATCATCACATTGTTAAGACTCCCAAAGACAAGCACACGTGATGTTTTGACGAAACATAAATTATGGAAGATATATTCTGAGTTCATCAACTTTCAACAAATTAGAGTCTAGTACAATTATACAACCATTTAGAAAGATTTTTGGCTTTCACAAAAACCCCGTTGCTTATTAGTGATCATAACCAAGTTTGTAGTAGACACTGAAAGAATATTTAAAGATACAAGGGGATGGGTGAAATGAAGCAAATTAAAAATGCCAACTTGATGTCCTTTTTTACATCTGAGGGGCTATTTGGGGGAAGGAAGGGTGTTGCAGGAGTGATGAGCGATGGAGAGGGGTTGGATGGGGACCAGGGAGAGGTTCGTGGGGTTGACAGGGAAGGGGAGAGGGGGGGGGCTGGACAGGACTAGAAGGAGGGGCCATTACAGGCTAACGCTGGGGGATTGGGATTGATTTTTTAGAAATAACTTTTTTCACAAAAAGGCCCCATAACATTTAAAAAAAAAAAAAATTGATTTAGGCCCTACGATTTTTAAAAGAAAACTTTTATTTTGATTTTTTTTTACTTGGGAAAGGAACTTTTATTTTGATTTTTTTTTACTTGGGAAAAGACCAATTTGGTCCCTCATTTTTAAGATATCGGTACCAACTTGGTTGTTATCTATCATAAAGACCAATTTGGTCCATCATCCTTAATAAAGTTAATCAATATAAGACTTGTGATGAAAATTGTGGACAAATTAATGGTGTCACTAACAAAAAATCTAAGCAAGTTAAAGGCCACATGATTATCACATGGATTGGTTCATTAGTTTGTCCACAAATTCCGTCATTTGCCTTTTATTGGTTAATTTTTTCAAAGATGAGGAACCAAAATTGGTTTGTTTAGGGTTTAAGATACCAAATTAGTTGATGCCTGATAACCCTAGTAGATAGGATTATTTTTTCTATATTTTAGACTTAGTCCTATGTGTTTGTCCCAAAAAATATGCTCATTTTATGTGATTAATGTTGGCCCAAAAAGCAACCTAAGAGGGGGGTGAATTAGGTTGTATCTAAAACAAACATTTTTATGTGCTTAATAAAAATGCAAACTTTATGCACCAAATAAAGATTTAAACACAAATGAATACAATAGATATTCAACAAATGCTTTAAACTTAAAGAACAAATAAGAATATTGAAATTAAGAGAATCGAACCAAACTCCCAAACTTCTCAAGCTTGGAGCTTACAACTATAAAGAGTTTCTTACAAGGCAACTACCAAGTTCACAACTTGAAGTTTAGCCACTAAAAGTCTCTTCAAAGTAGGTGAGACAATAATCTCCTGTACACAAATGAGGATCACTCTTGCTCACACTAATTTTCTTTAGTTGAGCCAAGAGTTTTACACTCACAACCTCCCTTTGTTACAATTGTTATCTCTCCACTCTTACACTTGAAGAACTCTTACACTTCTAAGCTCTTTTCACAAAACTACCTACACTATTACAACACTTGTACCCGCTATTTCTCCCAAATAGCTCAAGTATTACTTGTAATCAATGTAGAAGTCTCTTCTTTCTTTAATTCAAACTTAGGGGTATTTATAGTTGCCCAAAATCTGCTTCCAACAACTTTCCAACGGCTATTTTCTGTTTATTGGAAAACGACTCTGTCTTTGGGACAGTCATTTGCGTTCGTGGAGTCTTCTGATTATTTTGTTTGGACGATCATTTGCGTCCGAACCTACCTGTTTTTCTGCACATTTGTTTTCAAACCATTAGTGCAATTTGGTCATCATCAAAACATGATTATCATAACTGGAGTTCAAAAATTAATTGGTTATTTTATCATATTGGGTTCTAATGTTTAGAATCATTTTTTATAGAAATTTCAATTTTTACATTAAGTTTAGAATAAAATTGATAACTTATGTTTTTGTAATTGTCTTGTAGGGTTGAGGGCAAAATCATCTAATTCAAGTTTAGGGGGAAGAATGTCAAAACTACTAAAAGGTTATCCTGCAAAGAAAAGACCCTTATCGTCAGCAAGGGTAAAAAATAAGAAAAGCTCGCTGGCACAGAATGGGGCTTTACTGACAGTGAGCCTTTCCCTCGCCAACAGCATGGTCCCTTGAGGGCACAGATTTAATGACAGCTTTTAGTAGTCATTTGAACCACCTACCTATAGTGGCAGATAGATAGTTTTAGTTAGGGTATTTGGCCTTCTTAAAAGGTCTTGTCAAGTGTCCTTTTACCCTTCAGGAATTGCTTTTCTTTTAGCTTCATCTTGTACTTTTTAGCTAAAACTAATGGTTTCTTAGCTTTTGAACTCTCTATCTAGAGGATATTGTAGTTTCATCAAGTCTTATAAGCGTTCCTACTCTACTTTATTTTATTCAACAACTTTATGCTTCCTTTAATTATTAGCTTGTAGACTTGTGTGCTTTCTCTTTGTTTACTAGCTTATTTTCTTGCATTTACTTCTTCTCTCAGCTAAGAACCCATCTCTTCACTAAATTTCCTAGTCAATCATGTTTACCCATTTTATGACCATTTTGCCCCTTTTTCTTGCAAACATGATCTAAACTAGCTATCGATTGAGTATGAGTTAGCCTAATTTCCTATGGATAACATTTAAATGAAGATTTGAATGAGGATTATGGGATTTTTGGGCAATACCTAATAATTCTTGTTAGAAAATAGGGATTTGATCAATTGTCTTCTTATTGGGTAGAGAGGTGATACTTTCCATCGAAATCTCTCATTAGGCTTAGATTAGAGTTGGGTTGGGTAAATTAGCTCTTGGCTAGTGCTCTTTTAGCCCAATTGGAAAATCAAGTTCCTTGATCCTAACATGTTGCACCTTTCTAGAGTAGTTCAGTTTGGGAGGGATCCTTAATCACTTTGGCTAGCTAAACAAAAGCCTAATTAATCAAGGGACTTGTAATTAAGTAATTTAGAGAGTTTACCCCCCAATAGATCACAATTTCTCCATCAAGTATTCAATTTGGGTGGAATCCAGGAATTAGATAACTCAATACTCAACCCCCCTTTCTGCTATTGATTTTGACTTGCAATGCAAGACTTGCAATGCAAGACTTGCCTTATATGTGAGCCACATGATAATTGGCAATTTTACTTAATTGATTGATATCCCACATTTGATATGATTGAATAATATTTTCAATCAATTACTCAGAATATTATGTATTAAGAAATATAATATTTTGTAATATTCTTGGTTATGTATTTTTGGTAGTTTTTCTGATTGAAAGAAACTCGAGGGATTTCTTATCTTCCAAGTAAGAGTCCCTAGCCTTGCCTATAAATAAACCTATGGTACTCCATCTATCATGGTGTTTCTACTTAGGCATAGACAGTAGAAGACTCTTACGCTAAATATATATTTTATATTATTATTATTGTTCAATTGTTGGAGTCGGGCATACGTTCATGGGACACGCCTACATAGATGCTTAAACAATTATGGCAGGAGGTAATCCTGATTTACATTTCCACTGTTTGACACAAACCTATATGTATTGTATATTTACATGTGATATTTAGAACCATCTTTTGTCATATTGTTTAGTTTGAACATTTGTTGCATAAGTGAAAAAACTTGAACGTGTTTATCTTGTAACAAAAAAGAATAGAAAATAGTTAAGGTTCTATTTTTGTCACCAAATCTGATACAAACAACCCCTGTTTATATGGATCTAGTTATGTTTTTATTTTTATCCAATTGCAAATTAGTAGACTTTTACAAATATAAGTCATTTGAATTGTGTACTTTTAACAAGTGTTTTACACGAATTGAAGTAGAAATTCTGTAACTTTGTTGTTAAAAAGTCACATGTATGCTTTGAGTAATTAAAGAAATCGTAATGAATTAAGTAATTAAAGAAATCGTAAGGACTTTGTATTCTAGTTTAAGTCTTTTGCGTGCCAAACAGTGCGTTATTATACTAATTCATGTTTATATGAATCATATGATATAGACTGTATGCATGCCTGACTTCTTATTTATTTACATCTATGGCCTCCTATATATTGTAGAAAAAATTTCACACTTTCGTTCTGTGAAGCAAATCCATGTCCTGTAAATATGCTTGATTTGGCTTTCTGTTCATGATTTCCTTTTGCTAGATTTCAATATTTAGTTGAGATTTAGTAATATATTTTAACTATATTTGTGAGTAATTGTCTCATGTTATAGTTTGAGAACTTGGTGTCAACTTATGGATTTGTTGACCGCTTAAGAAATTTATTAGATATTATTATTGGAATCTTTATATCATGTGTTTAAGAGTGACTGCAGCATCTTAAGCATATGATATTTAGATTTTAATCATATATTTTCTAGTGATTAAATATAGTAATATTTAGATGTAATTAGATTTAGAAAAATAATTGATTTGTTAAGATTCAATATACCAAGATCTTAAATGTAATTAATGGACTTATAAGTATTTTTATTACATGTCATAATATTATATTATTGGCTTTAAGCATTTTGGTCCTTGTAAGATCACATACATGTATAATTTGTCAATGTTATTGCTAGTTGACTATTTAAGAAAATTCATTTAAATTTAATTTATAAAGTTTTCTTGCATCATATATTTGAAAATAGCCACAGCATCTCAAATATTTCTTATATAGATTATTCCATTCGACATAAAGTCTATGATTTTATGTGAATAAATCGAATAAAAAATAAAGAATTTTTAATCAATATCATGAATAGTAGCAATTAAGAAATTATTAGATGCCATTACTAAAAATTTATACATCACTTATTTAGGGGTAGCCACAACATCTCAAATATTTAGTATACAAAGACTTTTCATCACATATGATCCAGTGATTGATATTATGACTTTTAATTGACATATTGGTTAGTTGACTCTTATTAAAATAATAAATAGATTTTCTCAAAACACTATGTGCTTAGAAAAAGCGACAACATCTTAAGTATAATGTGTATAAACGATTTTTATTTGTTTGTCACATATTGCCACATATTGTCTCATGATTTCTATTCGTTTATCACATATTGTCACATGTTGTTTAGTGACAAATACTTAAGTTTGCAACTAATTCATTAAGATAATTACCCGATCGCATAGGGAAGTAATTATATTTGTGAGATTAATTGAAATAAGATGGTTAAATAGACATTAAGTTGAGAAATTTTTCTATGCCCACAAATATGAAAATATTTCTCCAATTCATTGTTTAGGTTACTAGTCCAATTGTAAAGGAAAGTAAATTCTATGCGTGTTTGGCAATCTCTACTCACAAGAAGGTTTGAATTTACTATTTGGATTAACATGAGGTTAATTCAAAATATATATTTAAAAACTTCATAGCCTAAGTGCGTCATATTCCTGGTTATTAAAGTAATTCAAGAGTTGCCTTTTTACTTGATAAGTTGTTTTATTCCAATTATTATTAGTTTGACTATTTGATATGTTCTCTTATTTATTTGGTGCAAGTTCTAAATTAGCATTTATGAATGAATTATTTATTTTCATATTATTGAATATATAATTGTAAATATAATGTCTGAATATGAGAAATAAAAGCAATTTAGAATTTTGCTCAATATGTATCATATTCACATAAAGGTAGGTTCAAAACCCTGTTTATTTTATAGTTAAAACTTGCACGAAAGCCGTTTGAAAACTTATTGCATGTTTCTTGACAAGCACCCTTAAAAGGGTTATTTATGTAACACTTTGAGATTTAGTATGAACTTATTTTTAAAGTATAAGTTTTTTGTTATATCATTAACTGAATTGAGATTTTGAATTCTACCTAGACCATTTCATTCTTGATTTTCCTTCTATATAATATATTAACCATTTGATACTTTACAATAAATATGACTAAATAAGGTTAATTCTGAATTTGGCCATGTATATTGAAAAGGAAAAAGAGGCTAAGAAATAAAGGTAGATTTGCATATGAGACACTGAAAGATTATAACGTGTTTCATGAAAGAAATGCAAATAAAAAAAACTGTGTTATCATTATGTCAAACAACAATAAGATAAATATTGTTTATATGAGAGAGATCCCTAAGTGATTTTCTACCTCAATTGAGAGAAATAACTCAAATAAAGATAATCTCAATTTTGACGTGTTATGAATGTTGATACACTTGGTGAATTTGTTAACAAATCACATTGTCAATGTGCATTAAACATTCAAAATACAAGAAAATGTCTACTTCTTTTATAGAAGTTTATATATTTTGAAATATGGAAAATTAAAGTGTATTACTCAGGAAGTGTTTTTATTGAATTTTTTTATGCTCCAAAGAAATTTTAAAAATTAATTGCTATTGGATTATTCAATAGCAAATATTTTAAAATTAAGTTACTCATTTTGGAGTTTTAACTTATGTTTAATTATCTCATGAGCAAAACTCTTCATTTGAACATATTAATCATATTGGCATAAAGTATGTGTATTATTGATGGAACTCTTTAAGTTTCTGTGGCGTTGGAGGTTGAATATATCTCTATAAGAAAAATAAAGAGTTGGTTAATCATAAACTCTTAAATGTTTTAGATTTATCAACTATGGTGATTGGGTAGACTACATAAGAAAAGTATATCACTCAAGTATGTTAAAGATGCTAAAGAGGTTTTCGTCGATTGATCATAATACCAATATTTTGTGAATTATTTTTTACATTTTTTGATTGGTTAGGGATATTTGTTTATCTCATTATTAGAAAACCATTCAAAGGTATTACATCTTCTTTTCTTGTTTGATAAAGAATTAACACTTGATGCGTTTATAAATGTTCGAATAAGAAGTGGTGAGTTTGAAATTTAAGATTACAGAATATGATGAATATTATCAGTAAGTTAATTTCTCATAATTCCTTAATTACAAGGCATTGATAATGAACAAAATAATGCATGATTGGTTACACTTAAAAGTGTAACTTAAGGAATGAATAAAGGAACGACAGACATGGTCAAAACATGATTAACAATTTAAGTAATTTTGATTCTTGGGACTGAAACCTTATATCGTGGTGTATATCTTGAATATGGTTCCTTCCAATATTGTTTAAACAATATTTGGATCATAGAATTTATGGAAACCAAGTTTAAGATGGACTCACACATGAATATCTTGGTTCAAGTGAGGGTATATAACCCATACATAAATAAGTTGATAACAAAGTTACACTGTTACGTCTAAGAAAATTTTATATTCTTTTACACATTTTAAAAATCGTTGAAACTAATGTTCATGGTTCTCAAAGAACATAAAGTAAATGGGAGAGATTTAACTCAATGGAGTTTGAAAAGAGTAAATGAGCCATTTTTTGTTACTTTACATATGATAGATTGATGGCTTTTCTCAAAAACAAATTTTCAGGTCATCTTGGATAAGCAATCAATTGAATCATTACAGCTCCATATTAAGTAATCTCATCAAGATAAATCTATATTGATAAAAACCACTGGTCTTGTTATATATCAAATTAGTGGGAGTGAAAAAGTTATTAAGAACAACACGATTTTTAGTTACTATGTTGTATACCTAAAAAATTTAACTATGAGATTAGACATAAAGATTATTAAGTTATGTTTTCACAAAGTTATATTGGAGAAAATTTCATGTTTTGGTATGATGCATAAAAGAAAGACACTGATTAGGCTATGTCTCTATTAAGTTTTAGAGATTTCTTATGGCAATAGAAACTCATTTGATTGACAGTTATATTAGTGAAACGTAAATTTGAGGTATATATGTGTCAATTTGAAGGTTTATTTTTGAAGAGAATGTAGTTTATTTGTTACAAGATTGAAAGAAATATCTAAGAACTAAATATTCCATAAATAGTATATTAGTTTTGTTTCTTTATTGATTTTTCATAAGAACATTATTCGATAAAATTGATATACATCAAAGGTTAGTGAGAGAAAGTATAATAGTCCATATGAAATTTTTCTAGCAATAAATATATGGGGTAATACAATTTCCTGCATAGAACTATTAAATGAAGGATATTAGTGAATCCTCACATATGGTTGGCATTCACAAAGATAGAACATGAATACATTTAGACTATCTCATAAGCCTTTATAAAAGAGTTCTTAAACGATTAAGCATTCAAAAACTATTTGCCTAAAAAAGCTTTTCCAAAAACTATTTACCTAAAAGCATAAAATAGTTCTTCCAAAAGCAGTTTCTATTTGCCTAAAGGGAAGTTTTCAAAAACTAAAATGATCTCCAAAATTTCTGGTTTTACTAAAAAGATTTTCCTTTTGTTTACTTGGGTTGCCCTATGAAAAAAGGAAGGAAGAATAGAGCAATTTTTCAACCTCTGGTGGAAAAAATATCTAACACTACTGCTGGATGGAAAAATAAGACACTTTCTATTGGGGGAAGACTTATTCCTATTAAGCATGTACTTCTCTAGTTCTATTCCATTGTCTCATATCTGTAATATTACCTCCAAAAGTAGTTGTGCAAGACATAAATAGAGCTATGGCTAGTTTTGTCTAGGGATCTTTTGAAGAGGGAAACAAGCTTCACTGAAATTTTGGAATTGTATCACTCAATCTACTGAGACCAATGACCTTGGCATTCCTAGTCTAAAGGAATGTCCATGAAACTTTGGTGGAACTTTAAAACTAGAACATCACTTGGAATAAATTCGTGGCTCAACAGTATGGTCACAATGCTATGCATCCATCCATTATACAACATAATGCCAAACAATCTCCAACTTGGAAAAGGATAATTCAGGTTAAGGATTTGGTGGAAGATCATATACGCATTTTGCCCCATAGTGATGACACTTCTTTTTGGTATGAAAATTGGGATGGAAATCGAAAGCTACAACTTCATGAGCTTCCTTTATATGATATCATCATAAGTCAAGCTTGGAATGAGGATTCTTGGAATGTACATAATATGTGATCAAGGCTAGTAACCCTAGCTTCCACACTAATTGGCTCATCAACAAATCTGTCTGCCTACCCTTAGGAGCTGATGTTTTTGTTTGGAAAAAAACAATTACTAGTAAATTTTCTATTACTTCTACTGTCAAGTTAATTACAGTTAGAAATGCTACTCCCTTCTCCAAAACTATGATATGCGATAGTAAACTCCCTATCAAAATTTATATATTCATGTGGAGGCTTTTAAACAACTCTTTGCCACTAGACATATCCCTTAAGCAAAAAGGAGTTTTTATGGCTTCAAGATGCCATTGTGGATGTTGTTTAGAAGAAACAATTGATCATGTGTTTGGTACCTACAAACCAGCTTCTGCTATCTGGGATCATTTCAAAAATATTCTTCCTAAGGGTCTGACTACTGCCAATATTCATCAAAATGCTTAACAACTGGTGGATCAACTCTGAAACCAAGTGTCTTAATGGTTTGATGTACATGTTGCTTCCCAATATCATAAGTTGGGAAATCCGGTACATCGAAGGCTAGAAATAAAGTTTTATTTGAAGATACCTCATTTACAAGCCATCAGGTAATTCAATCCATTAAATTCCCTATTCATTTAATACTAACTGCTTTTCCATTCGTTACTTGTCTTCAAGCAAATTAAATTTTACTAGAGCAATTATGGATACTAGTTAGCATACAAAACAAAAACACCATCAGTCTTGCAATTGCTTGGAATCCCCTAACTTATGCTTTATACAAGCTTAACTATGATGGTGTTTGTAGAGGAAGTCAAGGCAAATAACCAGGAGGAGGTGCATTACATGATAAGCAAGATAACATACAATTTGCTTTTGCAACTTCCTTCTTTCATGCAAGTACAAACATATAGCAGAAGCCTTGTCCCTCCTTCACGATTTACAACTAACCTATCAAAAGGGTTTTACAAATATAGAGGTTGAGCTAGACTCTCAAATACTTGTTAATACTCTAAATCAATCTATCAACAATCCTTGGAAGATTCATTCCTACATTTAACAAATTCGACATCTGAGCACCAAGATCAATGTTACATTCCACCATGTCTACAGAGAAGCAAACACATTGATTGACTTTTTAGCAAATTAGGGATGTGATATCTATGCAAAAAATTTTAATCATACAAACATGCTCAGTTGTGCCAATTCTCTTGGTATATTAGATGGGGAAGGATATAAATACCTTAGGGTTAAAAGATAGTCCAGGGTTAGGTTTTTTGTTTTCAAAAAATCTGTATTCTAGGAGGTTTTGGTTTATGTCCCCCATCCTTATAAAAATTCTAATCATTAATAAAATTTGGAAGTAGCACCCCCCACCATGGTACAGGTGATTAGTTAACTTAAGAAAATGATTAAGCATTGCTTACTTTTGCAAACCATTTTTCTTGGAGTGCACAAATCATGCGTGTTCACATTATGCATTAGAATTGGATATGATTGGCAAAAAATATAATGATGCCATGAAGTTATATCACAGGCATTTATGTATGGCTTGAAATTTTGTCGATATTAGCTGTTTGGCCAATTTGTAAAGTTTTATTTTGAAATCAATGTTCTTCATTAAGAATATTAAGAAAAGTGGGAGTTGAGGCACGCAAATTGACATAGTGATTTAATAGTTAGAGATAATTTTGGGAGCAAAAGTAGCTCTTGAATACATAAGTAATTGATTATTGATTTGACAATTAAAATTGCCAACTAAGTTGTTCATGATCATATAAATTATAAGGGACTCATTTGCTTATTTTAGTTTTGCAATTATTCTCTATCTATTGTGGAAGTCCAGACATTTAAGATATTCATTATTTACATGACCTTTGGTGCACATTATTCATGCATAAAGTTGGATCGTTTATCCACAAAGTTGGACCCTGACTAATTTATAATAAGTCATTCATAAAGTGTTTATATTGCTTGATTAGAAAAAGCTGTACATTGTAATACATAGAAAGAAGTGTTCATCTTAAGAGCATAAATGCCATGATTCGTGTATTAAATATTTATAATTAAGTAACTACTACTTTATAACCATTGTATTAGTAGAGTGACAATAAAGACTTATGGCCATTCTTTGTCACTCATGATGTTGTTTGACTATAAATATGTGTTATGTGAGAGAATGCAAGACTTGCTTTTTATGTGACTCACATGATAATTGGTAATTTTGCCTATCAATCAATTAGTAATATTTTGTAATATTCTTGATTATGTATTTTTGGTATTTCCTTGATAGAAGGAAGCCCTAGGAATTTCTTGTCTTTTAAGTAAAAGTTCCTAGTCTAGTCTATAAATAAGCCTGTTATAATCTATCTATTCCACGGTATTTTTTGGTTAGGCATAGGCTAGAAGATTCTTACAATAATTATACATTTTGTATTGTTATTATTGTTTGATTGTTGGAGTTGAGCATACGTTCGTAGGGCACGCATATATGGATTCATTTTGGTTAAACGATTATAGCAGGAGTTAATCCTGATTTACGTTTTTGTTGTTTGACACGTATCCATGTGTATTGTATGTTTACATGGTTTAAACTTAGTTTACTTGCATAGTAGTGTTTACATTTAAGTACTGATTTAGCAGTTTCTTCTATCTATATGAATCCAGAAAATGTTCAGCTTTTATTATCTAAATAGCAATTAATCTTAAATAGCTTGGTAATTGCTAAACCTAGATTCATGAGGAACAATCACAATTTCCACCCTATTACTATGTAACCCGTATACTTGCGGAGCGTGAAAGTAACGAGTAGGAAGTAGTGATAATTGAATTTGACACGTAACAAGTTTTTGGCATCGATGTCTGAGGGATCTCTTTTTCAAGCAACCTAATATTAGTACTAATTCTGATCTTTTTTCTTAACATATAGGGTGAATTGCAATTTTGGTCCCCAAATTATGGAAGTGCATAGAATTGGTCCCTAATCTATTCAAAATTACAATTTTAGTCCACAATTTATCAAATAACCGTAGAATAGGACAAATAACCGTAGAATTGGTCCCCATTCCATTCAAAATTTAACTTAGTCTGAACATAGGTTGGGGACTAGAACTGCAATTTTGAATAGATTGGGGACCAATTCTACTCATCTCTATAGTTTGGGGACCAAAATTGCAATTCTCCCTAATATATTGTTTGAATCACATCTTGTTTTTGCTTGATTACTTGATATCTCTTTCATATAATATTGGTCCCTTAGATTCGTGTGTTATTATTGTCTTTCCTTATTTATGAACCTTGACGAAGGACATTTGAGTGCAAGAGCTATCCGTAGACTAAGGAGTAGGGCAAGAGCAAAGAAGCCGAGAACGCCATGGACTAAAGAAGAAATTATGAAAATGAGAGAAACAATCAGAGAAATGAGGAAAATAAGAGGATTAATTGAAGAGATGAGAATGACAATGAGAACGGAAATGGTGATGGAATGAATAGGAGACTCCGAGAGTATGCTATGCCACCTTTTGTAGGGCAAGCTCAAGCATAGCAAGGATGCTAGTAGTGCAAACAACTTTGAGTTTCAACCAACTTTGATCCAAAGTGTTGTAAAGTCATGCCATGTTCTAGGGAAGACCAAATGAAAATTCACATGCCCATCTCCATAACTTTGATAAAGTCCTTGATACCTTCAAATTCAATGGTGTTCCACTTTTTGACATAAGATTGATGTCTTTTTCTATCTCTCTAAGAATAAGGTGAAGAGTTGGCTTTAAAGTTTTGAGTAGGGACATTCACTATATAGGAATAATTATTATCCCAAGAATTCATGATATGATAATTGCCTCCATCTGACTACGAGGCTAAGGAATAAGATCTCTTCGTTTTGAAAAAAAGATGGAGATTAACTTAGTGAGGCATAGGAACACTACAAGAAGATGTTGAGAAAGTGCCCTCGCCATAGAATTTTGCTATGGATGTAAATTCATACTTTCTACAATGGGTTATTCCAAGATTTCAAGACAATAGTGGATGCTTTGGCAAATGGTTCTATTTCACTTTTAACACCCTAAAATGCTAGAGCAATGTTGAGTACTATGGCTTCTAATAACTTCTATGTTTGGATATATTTGTATGAATGTTAAAGAAAATATGTGTGGGAAGAGCAAGAAGACGAGGACCTCACTGTGTTAGCTTGGACAAGCATATGAAGTTTAAATTCCATACGGGCATTGGATTAATACGAAAGGGATGAATTTCTATTCCTAGTGTTACAATAGTGAAGAACACATCATGAAAAATATTTAGAAAATCAAATATACTAAAAAGTTAAAGATGTTAAATGCATAATCATATAAAGTCCTATAATGCACATAAGCATGATACTGGATGCCATTTTAGAAAAACACCTAGTTATATCATTTATAAAAATATCTAAATCCTACTACTAATTAGACGACATTCTGTAAGTACACGATTGTTAACTAGTAGTAAAAGGAAATAGGGATCAAACCCACAAGGATTAGTCGGTAATTATCAATTATTTTGTTAGAATACTAGTTGGAGTGATTGATTTGTGAAGAGTTTTAACTAAAACAAGAATTTAATAGACTAAAATAGAAAACAATTTAAAGTCTAACAAATGCATTGAAGTGAAAATTAACACTAAGGAAAGTATTTTAAAGAAACCAATTAAAGAAGGCAAATAAACAGAGAGTATTTTAAGAAAGCATTTCAAGTAAAAGGGAAGCATTTTTTAAGAAGTCATTAACTAATCAATTACTAATTATCACTAAGTAAACACAATTAAAGAAAGTTCATTAGCTATTCTAAAAAAAAAATTTTAGAAAGTAATTAATTATGCTAAACTACAAATTGACACTAAGAAAGCATATTAAGTAAAATCCATTAACTAATCTACCCATTAAAATATGAAAGCAAGTAGAGGAAGTAATTATGTGAAAAGCTTATGAACTATTTTACCCTAATTAACTAATATAAATTATAAATTACGACTAATAAAGCATTTTTTAAGAAAGCACATGAACTAATCTAACAATTACAATAAGAAATCATGTGAAGAAAGCAATTAAATAAAAGTCCCACTAACTAATTCTACCAATTTTATACTAAGAAAGTAATTAAAGAAGAGCATTGAAACTAGACTATATTAATTTAACATAAAGCAAATGAAATTAAACATAAATTAAAGAGGTCTTACATTAATGATCTTCAAATCTTGAATTAGGAAATTGAAAATTACACTAAACTATATCTAATCTAAGATAATCCTCTCCAAATGGAGAGGAAAATGAAGAAGAATCCTACCCTATTCTACACAAATAAACACACTCTAACTATATAAAAAAGAGGCTTAAATGTGCTATATATAGTGCTAGAGTTGAAGAAAAAGTTTCAACCATAAATTAGCTACGTTCTGGACATTTTTTATACTAGAAAAACATGGACCACAGTGTTCAATTTCTAGGCATAAAACTAGTAACTACGGTTATCAATTCAACTTCAGCACACATTTATTATTTTGATTCTACGTCCCATCCGAGATCCGATTGACACGCCTTATTTTCATGTGACCCTAACATATAAGAGCACATTATTTTCTATAATGACACATATACTTAAAAAAAACTTTTAAACACCGAAATAAAATACTCATAAAAAAGATAAAGTATGAAAGGCAAACAAAGACAAATAAAAACCTAACTCCCAACAAAAGCAAGTTAAAGATAAAACATAAATTCTAAATACAAGAACCTAACAAAATATGATAATTAACCCTTAAATAAGTACTAAAACACTTAATAATTACCTACTAATACATTCTAACACATAAAAGTAAAATACACAAAAATACGTACTAAAACACTAACAATGCTAAAAAATAGTAACAAAACTATTAAATTTAGGGCACACATAACTCTAGTTTTATAAAGTTATCACGCCCCCATATTTAAGTTTTTCTCGTCCTAAGCAAAATAAAGGTAAGAAAAGAACAACAAAAACCACTATCACAAAACATAACACCACCTACAAAATTGAAATGTTGAACTATAATGCACTAATTAAGAGTGAAAATAGGGCTTTAACTTGACAAATTCAACATTTTTATCCACTACGTTGATTCATTTACAAAAATATACGTTAGTTTTGGTTACAAACATTACTTTGACTAATGAGGAGTTAATGCAATGACAATTCAAATGCTAGTTGATTTAGAGCAAACAAGTCAAGTTTTTCAAAAATTACCCCAAGTATAGATAGATCATTAAGACTTATTTTGAGAAGCACAAATTGATATAAATGGACATGCAAGGATATTTGTTTGCACTGCAAGGTTTATCAAAAAATATCAATCGAATCAATGCTTACCCCTGACTCTTGAATATCTAACAGCCAGATTAAGGGTCATTTAGGACTTTTAAGACTTGTAATGTAAGATAAAGTAATAAGATAGGATAAATTTGGATATAAGTGACTCAAATCACCTTAGTTATTTCAATACAAACTCTTGGACTACTATCCCAAACATACAAGTCCCAAAACCAATCATGACTTAACCAACCAACACTTGAAAGACAAACATTATATCTAACTAAATTAAGTTTTGAAGGTAGGATAAACCTTGGCCTTGATTTTTTTATTTAATAAGAACATAACACTTTCAATTTTCTTTCTTTATCTCCTTTTCTGCCATTTTTTTTCTTTTTTTATAATTTAATTTGTTTACGAAAACAATAACATAAGATAACATAACAATTACAAAAGGGGAAATATAAACAACATTAAACTGTAGACTTCATTCCCAAAAAATACACAAAATTCTCTTCCAAACCATTATATAAACTATTATATTGAAGAACTAGGATAATTTTATAATGACAAAGGTGATGGGATGAAGAGAAGATGAATAAACAAAATGGCATAGCTAAGTTATGTGGTTGACAAAGAAATTAGACTATAAAGTTCAGCAGGGACACTAGGGATAAATTAATATAAGGTAGACTTTTTAGCTCAAATGATCTAAGAAAATGCCTACATCATCAGTAAAAATAGGGAAATCACACTACCATAATCAATATACCAAGTCAAACCTTGACAAACCCACAAAATATCTGAAAATGCAAATCCTTGCAATATGACCAAGTGATGCTTAACTCATTTCTTTCTTTACGAAAAATCAATTTCAAAAAATTCTCGAAATGTGTAAACCATATCAACAATTGTATATCAACAATTGAATTTGGCATTGGAAAAACACTCACGAAAAAGTAAAGTTTGAGGTCAAAATTAGTTAAGAAAAATATTTGATGAAGTACTTGAAAATATGGTTGACTTTCAAGAGTTAAATCCCATTTTTCACGTGAAGTGTAACCCATATTCAACATCTAATTTCAACTTTCACAACAACAAAAACAACACCATTCCGAATGAACATGATAATAGACACCACCACACTTTTCATACTATTCAATGATGAGTAAAACTCAGCGTACCACTCACCCGTATCACAATAAAATACTACTAGAAAGCATATAAAAACACATAACTAGCTAAACATAAATTAGGCAATGACCTTGAATTACACTTTAGACAATCAAAAAGCTAAAATAAAATATGGACAATATATTAATCAAGTGAATGTGGAAAGAAACCAATTTAGCACAAATTGAACTTAAAACTGTGGTTCCATCTTTAATCATGGAATCCATCAACAATAAGCACAACATCAAACAAGAATAAGCAAAGAGCACTTCCAAAGAAATCATACCAGTGCAACTTCAATTAAACACATGAGTTTAAAGGTTGCTTATCATTTTCTAAACTAACAATGCTACACTAAGAAGGGTCATCGAGACTTCATAGTGTCCAAACAAATTAAGGAAGAAAAAAAAACACAACTAAGGTTAACAGAGTTTAAACACAACACAAGGATTACCTATATATGCAATTCCTCTCCTAAACTTAGGTTCACACATAATTAGCCTTAAAAGTGATTCAACAACCAAAACAACTCTCAATTCTTTGTCTATAATTCATATTAATTGCTCAAAAATTAACTTAAAACTTAGCAAGTCTAGTATCTCAACTCGTAAAATTTTCATAATCAAGTAGAAAATCAAGTTCAACGTCATCCAATAATTATCACTAACTAATCACAAGAAATACTATATTGCCATCAACATTATCATCAATTACCAAATTTATTAACGTATAACCAAATTCAATTTTCCAACAACAAAACATAAGCTAAACTAATCATAAGGCTACAAGCCTTTAATCCCCATCAAGTTCTTAAACTAAAGCATGTAAACTAAAAGAAAGAATAATAAATAGAAAAGAAAGAAATACTCCCCAACACTAAGGATGATTCTCAAGGATATTGTAATCCTTGGAGAATTTGCACCATTGCTTAGCTCATCCAAAATCCCTAAGGAACTGAACTTTGGCATAAATGGTTCTAACTTTCCTGGTCGCTTCTAGAAGGTATCCTTCTTCTTCTCGTCCTTCTCGAGCAGGCTCTTTTTCTACAAACACTCCAAATAGAACCTCTTTTATTGAAAACGAGACAAATTTACACTCATATGTGTAAGTTTCGAGTGACCCAGTTATTGTCACTTCAAACTCGTGGCTCTTAGGAAACGGTTTCCTATCAACATATATTCCTCATTTTTTTTCTTCTTGGCTTGGTTCCTTATCCATTGGTGGGGGTGTTGGAGTCCATTGCCCTTCACTATCCATCATTCGTTGAATTTTGGCAACTTGGTTTTGTAACCTTTTGATGGATGTGGCTTGCTCTTTTCGAAATCTAGCCATCTCTCCTCGAAGTTGAGCTTGTTCTTTTCAGAGTTGGGCTATTTCTTGAAGCATCACCACTCATCCTCATTCTTGCCTCTTTATAGCTTTATTGGTTCATATGAAAACTCTTGTGGTGGAGGGAAAGAATAGAAATTTTCTTGATAGCTGTCATAAAGATATAGGTAGCTAGACCACTCATTTGATAATCTAAGGGGTACGAAAAATAGTTGTAACAAGAATCATGTTCATTAGGCATACCTCCATTAATATAAGAATGATAATTTTCTTGGTATTAATAATTCCAATTAGTTCCTTGCATGTTTTTGAACAACAAACTACAACACAAAAACAAGAAAAAGAACTAAAATACACATACAAGAAAAGTAGGAAAGTTTAGACTACTAGTTAGTTTAAACTATCCATCACAAAGAAAATCTTTTTGTACTTTTCAGGAAAATAACACAACTACAAAATGAAAATCTTTTTGGTTTTTCAATAGGCAAAAGAACTATACAAGAAAAGAAAAGATTTTGATCTAGTAACCTAACCAAATTATATCAATAACCAAAATCAACACCCGACAACGGTATAAAAAACTTGATATCTTTTTAAAAAAATACCTAGTTATATCATTTATAAAAGTACCTAAATCATGCTACTAACTAGGTGGCATCCTACAAGTATACGATTATCAACTAGTAGTAGAGGAAATTAGGGATCAAACCCACAAGGATTAGTTGGTAATCATCGATTATTTGGTTAGATTACTAGTTGGAATGATTGATTTTGGAATACTAAAACTAGAATTTAAGACAATAAGAAAGCAATTTAAAGTCTAATTAATACAGTGAAGTGAACATCTGTAATTGCTTTTTTAGTAACACTAAGGAAAGCATTTTAAAGAAAGCAATCAAAGAAGACATGTAAAAGAAAGCATTTTAAGAAAGCATTTCAAGAAAGGAAGTAAAAGGGAAGCATTTTTTAAGAAGCAATTAACTAATCTAACTACTAATTATCACTAAGCAAACACAATCAAAGAAAGTTCATTAACTATTCTAAAAAAGCATGCAAAAAGAAAGCAGTTTTAGAAAGCAATTAACTAGCCTAAACTACAAATTAACACTAAGAAAGCATAATTAAGTAAAGAGTAAATCTTTTATGTATTATTGGTTACAAAATTTTTTACACCATCAGGTCTAGATACATGACACATATGCATTGTTTAAACTATAAAAGTTATTTTTGCATATGTGGCATGTATCTAGACCCGATGGTATAAAAATTTTTGTACATTGATGGTCTATGAAATATTTACTCTTAAGTAAAATCTATTACTACTCTACCCACTAAACTATGTAAGCAAGTAACGGAAGCAATTATATGAGAAAAGTACATGAACTAATCTAACTAATCTAAACTATAAATTACCACGAAGAAAGCATTTATTTAAGAAAGCCCATGAACTAATCTAATAATTGCACTAAGAAATAATGAGAAGAAAGCAATTAAACGAAAAGTCTATGAACTAATTCTACCAATTAAACTAAGAAGTAATTAAAGGAAAGCATTGAAACTAAACTACATTAATGCAACACAAAGCAAATGAAATTAGACATAAATTAAAGAGGTCTTACATTAATGATCTTCAAATCTTGAGCAGGGAAATTAAGAATTATACTAAATTATATCTAATTTAGGAAAATTCTCCCCAAGTGAGGAGAAAAATGAAGGAGAACCCTAACCTATTTCTACACCTACTAACACTTTAACTATGTGAAAAAATAGGCTTCAATGTGCTTTATAAAGTACTAGGGTCCAATAAGAAGTTTCAGCTACAAATCTGCCACGTTCTAAGCATCTTTTACCCTAGAAAAACTTGGACCACGGTGATTCCATCCAATAACTAGGCATAAAATTGGTACCCGTGATTACTAACTCAGCTTCAGCACTGCTTCACTGTTTTACTCTGAAAATCCTCGTCCAAGGTCCGATTAATGCACCATTTTTCATGCGACCCAAACACATAAGAGAAAATTATTAACTATAATAAACACGTAAAATACCTCTTAAACACTGAAGTAAAATACTCACAAAAAAGACTAAAAATGAAAGACAAACAAAGACAAATGAAAACCTAACTTCGAACAGAAGTAGGTTAAAGATAAAACACAAATTCTAAACACAAGAACCTAACAAAATATGATGATTAACACTAAATAAGAACTAAAACACTTAATAAACACTTACTAATATATTCTAACATGTAAAAGTAAAAATATACAAAAACACATACTAAAGTACTAAAAATGCTCGAAACTAGTAACAAAACCATTAAATTTAGGATACATACAATTCTAATTTTTTGAATTATCAATATTCTAATATGTAAAACCTTATAAAGATGGTAAAACATATAGAAAACAAAAAAAAAATGATATCTATTATATTGGAGACTTTGCTAGAGATGAACCAAATTGGTCTTCAACTTCGAATGTTTAATTTGCTAAGGTTTGGATCTTTGCCGCTGGTGAAGGTTTTTTTCGTGGAATTTCGCCGGCAGTGAATACCTATTTGTTTTAGTTGGTTGGCAGCAAACTTCTAAGCTTGGACACTTCGCAACCATCAAAGTGTCGTTTCCTGAAAGGGTTGAACATTTGACTGCTTTAACTCTTAAACCCACAAATAGATGTTTTTACCCTCCAATC
The DNA here is from genome assembly GCA_025175665.1 of Cinchona pubescens. Taxonomy (NCBI): domain Eukaryota; kingdom Viridiplantae; phylum Streptophyta; class Magnoliopsida; order Gentianales; family Rubiaceae; genus Cinchona; species Cinchona pubescens. The sequence continues at coordinate 1,686,496 of JANKKI010000133.1, forward strand.
TGTATAGTAGAATTAGCCAAACATCAATAGCTAATTTTTTATTACCAAATAAAGCATAAAAATCCTAATAAACATGTAAAACCTAAATTAGACAAGAAACGCTAAACAAAGTCAATTAGTAATAGAAACAAGGACTAAAAGCAATTAAACTAAGTCTAAAAAGGGTAAAACAACTATATTTAGTAGAGTTATCAAATGTGGGTCTACTCAACATCGTGTTTACCTTTAATTTGCACAAACTTAGGTTAAATATTGGTTAATTTATGTTGAATTTGTATTTCCCTTGATCCAATATTGTTTTTGGGTATGAGATTTGGACTTCACTTATGAAAATGAAAAAAAAATAATAATAAGTAAATGAAATGAAAAGCTCGTTATTATTGAAGAAGAAGGTGAATAGTACATCGAGATATTGCTAACAAAACCACTAATACTTTTTGTACATTATTTTTTATGAGATGAGTTTTGTTTCCATTTTATCCCTGCAGACATGTGAAAAACGTGTGAGCTTTTAGGGCCAAAATACCACGTAAATATGGTCTTTGACCAAAAGTTAGTTACATCTATCGAGTTCATTTGAACTCAAGCTCGAGTTCAATCGATCTTAAACAAATTAAATCAAGCTTAATCAAGTTTGAGTGACAAAAGAATTTAAAAAATTAAAAAAATATAAGCTCGAGCTTGTGCAGTTAAAAGCTTGACATCAAGTTTAGCTTGAGTTTAGTCAATGCTACATCAAGTTGAGCTTTTGACTGAGTAGCTCGCAAGCTACTCTCGACCATCTTGCTCATTTGCCATCCCTATCCCACTTTTCCGCATAGTCTGGACCAAGAAGCCACCCAATCTTACAATCTCTATTATGTCAACGGCGAATACTTAATTCTTTTCAAAAGAGCAGAGGGATTCTTCTTTATTATTAAAACCCAAAATTTACATTTTTGTACTATTTCAAAATCAACAATGAAAAAGGTACAACTTTTGAAAGAACCCATGATGTAGAAATCATTTTAGAGTAATGTTTTTGTTTTCCTTTCTATTTATCCATTCAACAAGCAAAAATAAAAAACCAAATAAAAAGTAGTTCCACGATCAATCATAAAAAGAGAGAGGAAGAGAGAGAAAGAGAGAGATTCTGTGTAGAATGAGAATTGACAAAAGATAATGGATAAAAAGAGAATTGTCTACCATTGGAAATAGCTAAAGACAACACATCTAAAGTGAAGAGACTACATAGTGATATGGAAACTAAAGTGGATGAAAAATAGAACCACTAAAAGTTAGCAATATTAGGATAAATATGGATACAACTTTAAAAAATCATGACATGAAAGCAGCATGGAGCATTATTGCTAGGAATGAGGTTGGGAAATTACTCAAATCATGGGGAATCTTCAAGTTGAATTGCAGAAAACTAGAGATGGAAAAAGAAATGGCATTGAGAATGACTTTAGTCAAGGCATAAGCAGAAGGATTAGAGAAAGAATGGCTGTGTACATTGGCTGATAACGCTTTCATGAATTTAATGCAACTAGCAGGACTTAAATGTCTTTAATTTTGTTGCAATATATTCAAGTTTGAATGAAATAAACAACTAATGCAATAGTTCAAGTATAGAAACTTTAACTTTATTATTTCTTTTAAATTACTTAATTTTTTTTTTTAAATTTTTGCGTTATGTCCACTTTTATTTCCTTCACCTCAAGTTTTTTGCTAGTTGTCTCAGATCCGTTGCGATGACAAATCAACAAATGACGAAATGAAACAAAATTATTCTAGAGGTTCATGAAGGAATTCTAGGGTTGGGGGATTTAAGAGGAATTAGAAACCCAATTTTTTAATCGTATAGAAGATCTCGATTGGAATTATTTTGGACAACCTTTTTTATTGTCAAAGAAAGATATTTTGGATAACCTTTTTGAATTGTCAAAGAAAGAACCATAGGTAAGAATTGTTATAAAAGAGAATTAAGAATTTTTTTTCCAAAATTTGATACACATCAATAGTTATACATGAGTCAAGCTTGAAAAGAAATAATTTCATCGTACATCTACAACCATGTACCATTAGAAGAATGAAATACTAATGACTTGTAATAAATTAATTCCCTTTCGATTTTTTTTTTTTTGGTTGTTGACACATTTTTTTCTTAAAAAAATAATTTGAATTATTTCTGGCTAGTTAGCTGAACCAATCCATTGTTATATTGTGACACTCCAACCGGACCTTACTTCTTGAAAATTTGGTCGGACGCCTGCCTAATTCTGGCCAGGACTCAAGTACACTAATGAAACACAATTTCAAACCTACATTTCAAATAATCAAATAAATACAGCACAAATTTATATATATAACTCACAACTTAAATAAATTTTAATGGGTCTTTAGGAATTTCAAACTCTAACTATTAATTTCCACCACACTTCTACTGCGCTACTCTAACCCACGTATTGAACTCGTGCTTGGTACCTAAAAATAAATTTTTACAGAGGAAAACATATAAACTAATAAGGTCAGTAGTTTGTAATACTGGCATAACATATTTCGTTCACTTTTTCTTAGGAAAAACATTCTTTTCCAACAGTACTTTCAAGAAAAATGCCCTTTTACAATAATCACTATTTTCATATGACAACAAAACAAATGCAAATAAACAAGATTCATCGAGAATAATTAACACATACACAATTACCAGGCATTACGCCACACTTTAGGTTTAGAAACTTGCCAATTCACTTTACCTATTTGGTAATAAAATCCCCTACTGCGTGCACGATTTGAAGCTACCTCATCAGTCCATAACAATATTTGGCTAAAATAGATTAGATATCCAAAAAATCAAGAATACTTTACTTGTTTCACACTGAATAAGGTTAAACCTCCTAACCTCAATGGATGCAAATGTGTCGGAGTGGATTCTAGGTCAATCATTGGTCCAATGCCTTCTCGATAACCCTTGATCACTACCGATTGGGCCCTACTATATTTCACTCAATTAAAAAATTATACAAATTCTAGAGGTAGCTCACGACATAAATTATCATAGCACTTAGTTTGTATAATTTTCAATGAGATACATGCACGATTAAATAAATATGTGCAACATATGCAAAAATTCCAAAGAGGATTCTAGTTAGATCAATTCCAAGTCAATAAAACATTCCACACAGATCAACAATAGCAGTTCCAAGTCCATATCTCAATAGAACAATACATGGAACAATTTTAAGACATTCTTAAAAGGAGTACAATTAGAATACAATTCAATCTTTCAAATCCTATTAACACACTTTAGGCATTTTATAGAATTCCCTTCTATTTGTCAAAATATTTAATAGACAAATTGTTTTTGGGGCACCATAGACCACGAGAAGGGACACTTATGAGATCCTCGACTCTTAGACTGTACTCGGAAAAAGGACAAGAAAACAAGCATCATAATCAACCATTCAAACCAACCCATATGCATTACAATCTATAGTATCTGGAGGTATAACAACCCTAGTATAGAGATTTTCTGAACTCATCATACGGGCATTTCCCCTTTAACGGCTTCAACAATTGCCTTGGCAGGTACTTTAGAGGCCCTAGCCTTTTGTCCAGAAATTCTATACAACTTTTATTTTATCCCAGATTTTAACCATAGAAAGAAATTTTCATCCAGAAAATACCAACATACCTCATGGTGCCTGGAATCCCGTTCTTGTCTGAGTATGTCCTTTGAATTTAACTTGTTGAATTTTTATGGGTTCGAGACCTTTCAGCCTCTCCCCCTGGTATTCTTCTTTTTAAATTAAAAGAAAATTTTTAAAGAAAAATTAAGAAAGAAAGCTTTTAAAGAGAAGTCTTGAAGATTTTCAGAAAATGAAATTGATTGATATTGAAGGGATTGTTTACAAGGAGAGCTAGTTGAGAGCTTTGATAATTTCCTCGATGATTTTTACAATTGAGGAATGAGTCTATTTATAGAATGAATTCCGGACTTCAAACCCGGATGTTAACTATCTAATAAAATAAAAGAGATTCCTTACATTTTTGCTTTTCTAAAAGCTGTCTGAATAGTACAATAATTGCTACCAGCTGTCTACATAATTCAATAATTGTCTAAAGTGTGGTCCCCACATTTTGGTATCCGATGCTGTCTACTCCATCAGTGGATGACACTTGGTCTTCCAAATCACATGGCTCTTGTTGATTTTCTTTAGTGGAGTCCGTTTCAGTCTTCGAGTCTTCAATTGTTTTGTCTTCTAGCTCTCGTTCCTTTGTCTGAGTCATTATTTCTTCCACTAAGTGGAAGTTTGGGTAGATTCTTGAATTCTTCAAGAAGCTGATCTAAAATTGTTTTTGTAATGTCTTGTTTTTTCTTTTTCTTTTTATTTTTTCTTAATTGTATTCATCTTTTTGTATATGAGGAAGAGGATTCCTCTTTTTCAGAAGTTTTTGGCAAACTTTCAGCCATTAATGGATTATTGATTTTGTCTTTACCCTTATCCGTTTGTAAGGGACTAGATACAGGCTGACACCCTGTATTGGTCTGTGTGATTTTTAGTACACATCTAGATGAAAGTACCGTTGGACAGCCAATGTCCTTTCCTCCTGCCGTTTGAACCGGACTAGGTGTTCCTTTACCTGAAACACTGGCCTTGGTCAAATTTTTTGTATTTAAATATCTATTTTTCCGGTCTTCCTTTTCTAGAGTTAAAATTTAAACTTTCTGTTCTAATTCAAACAATTTTGTCTTGTTATCAGAAAATTCTTGTTCTAAATTTCTATATTTTTCATTTATTATTCTAAATTTTTTTACTTTATTAGGGTCTCACAGTGATCACAAAAATTAATTTGGTTACCTTCATCTGTCTGAATAACAGGTCTGGTATTAATTTGGTCTGAGATATGAAATTGATTTCCTAAGTAAAATTTACAAGCTTCAAGTCCTTCTGTAATTGTCTTCAAATCTTTATATTTTGGGTTTTTTACTCCCCTTATTGCAGTGAGGACTTCAACCCATGTCTTGTATAATCCTGCCTTGCCTGGAGTGCCATGAAAAAACTGCATAACACTCAAATTTAGAGAGATCATTTAAAGACATTAAAATAAGCAGATAAAGCATTTAAAGAATTAGTAAAATGTCCACTATTTTTTCTTTGATATGAAATCCATAAATTATCTAAAATTACCTTTTGTTGTTCATTTATATTTCTATAAAGGTCTAATATTCTAAAACTATTATGAGGTGGCATGGCACATAAACTATGTCCATTAAAATCAAATCTTTTTTCTGTGCCACTAGGAGTCTGTTTTAGTATACTAGGAAAATGAAAAGGATTGTCTAAACTTATAAATGTCTGTTGTGCTTGCTGGCTGGATTCAATTTCTAGATGGGTCTTGAAATTGGATAAGAAATAAAACTTGGTCTGGGAGCCCTGAGCTGGGCTCTTGGGTCTGATTCAGGCCTGTAAAAATTAACAAACATTAGTCCTGTGAATTGAAATTATAAACTTTTCTAGATAGTTCATCTGCTAATTTATTATCTTTTCCTTTTATATGTTCGAAATTAATATTATATTCAACTATTTTTAAAGAAAATTTTTGCCATCTCTTATGTCTACTTTTTTCTTTCATATTCTGTGAATATTTAACTATAGCTTCACAATCTGTTCTAATTGTAAATTCTTTACTTGGAAATTATAAATAATTTAAAAGTGTCTAGTGTATAGATAATAGCTAATATTTCACAATCTAAACTAGTCTTATAACCTTTTTCTCTAAATGTTCCACTGGCATATCTACATAATTTCTCTGAGTCTTTTGGTGAATACTTATGATTGGTTTTGATTTTAAAATTCCTCCCCATCCTAAATCACAACCATCTGTTTCTATTATTAAATATTCTGATTCTAAAGGTAATTGTAAAGAGGGTATATTCTGTATCATATGTTTTATCTTTTTTACTAAATTTACATCTTCTATGTTAAAAAATATTTGTCCATTTTTTCCCGTTTTGGAATATAAAGGTCCTGCGATTTTGCCTATATCTTTAAGGAAAGGTCTTGCATAATTTATAAGTCCTAAAAATTTCTGTAATTCTTTTAAATTTTCTAATTTATCAGACATTTCTAATACTTTTTTGGCTATATGATCTTGTAATTTTATTTGTCCATTTCCTATTTCTAATCCTAAAAATTTTACGTGTGTTTTAAATAATTCTCCTTTCTTTTTGCTTATTATTATACCATGTTGATAAAATATTCTAAAAACTGTGTTAAGGTGTCCTATGTGTTCCTGTTCATTTTTTGAAAAAACTAATATATCATCTATGTATACCAATACAAATTGATTAAGAATATTCTAAGAAAATTTTAACCATTTTTCTCTGGAAAATACTGGGTGCATTCTTTAGTCCAAATGGCATTACTAACCACTCAAATAATCCTAATGGGCATGTAAAGGCAGTCCATTTTATGCTATCTGGGTGTATTTTAATTTGCCAAAATCCTGACTTACAATCAAATTTACTGAAAATCTTTTTACCTTGTATTCTATTTATTAAAAATGTTTTGTCTGGAATATCGTAACTATCATCTATAGTATTATCATTTAATCTTTTATAATTTATTACCATTCTTCTTTTTCCCCTGATTATTTCACTGTGTTTTCTAACTATAAATGCTGCTGACCTATGAGGGGATTCTGATGGCCTTATTACTTTTAAATTTAATAATTCTTTAATGTGTATTTTAAATTCTTCTATGTCTTGAGGACTGGCTTCTATTTTTGCAGTTTTTATTATATAATCTGGATTTTTAACTTTTATTTCACAATAAATTTTATTTTTATCCCATAATTTTATAGGGTCTTCTCCTATAAATGGTAAAGTGTCTATTTGTGATTCTATTTCTATTTTTGTTTTTAAATGTAACAATTTTTTTAGATTAATTCTATCTATTAAATATTCATTTAATTCATTGGCTTCTAGATAATCATGTTCTAAGACTGTTATATTATTACAACAACCTTCTTTTCCTTTTTGGCATTCTATACATTTTTCTTCTATTTTGTTACTAGATTTTTTATCTTCTATTTGTTTTATTAAGTCTGGGTGAATAGGTGGAAGTGATGTTGGATTACACGGACTTGTAGTTACATTTTTAAAAATTTGTACATATTCTTTTGTTAAAATAATTCCTCCATCTAGATCTAATAAGAATTTTAATCCTATAACTACACCCACTCCGTGTTTTTCTAAGATGTCTTTAACTAATACATATGGCATAAAGTAATATTGACTATAATTATTACAATTATTTAAAAAGGCTATATTACAAGTTTTTGCATAGTAATTATAATTCATTTATACTTCCATCCATTTGTGTGGCTTTTATAGGGTCTTTGAATTTTAATATTTTAGTTGTATCTATCAATTTTGGGTCTACAATTATAGTTGTACATCCTGTGTCTATGATTGCACTAGTTCCTATTATTTTATTATAATGTTTAAAAGTAACTTCTAATTTTATAGAATTTAATTTTTTGTCTTGGTTACAAAATTTTATTTGTTGTTCTAAATTGGCTAAATTTGTATTTTCTTCTGTATCTTCTTCTATTTTTTCTTTGTTTTTATAAAAAATCTCTTTTTCTAAGTTAGCTACTCTTTGTTCTAGTCTAGTTATTCTATCAAAGGCATTTTCGTTTATCTGGAAATTTCTTATATTTTGTATTTCTTAGAATTTGTATCTGTAGATTTTTCTACACAACTTATGCATGCTTTATTAAAGCATAATTTACATTTACTTCTTTTATTACGGGCTGGGTACCAATCACAAAATAAGCATGGTTTGGAATCTAATCCTTTAGGGTCTTTTGCCAATTATGGTCATAATCTATATCTGGTATTTTAACTTTTGCTTTAAACATAAAATTAATTCCTTTTAAGTCATTTATAAATTCTTCTAAATCTGTTCTAAAAATATTCTATAAATTGGTCTATTATTTCATTTTTCTTTTCTAGATTTTGTTCTTCTAACAATTCTTCAATACTAACAATGGAATACACATCTTTCTGTGTATAAGAGTTTCATCAACATCTAGGTAGTCTTGCTGTACATTCTGAATATGGCCTTTTTATTTGTCATATTTATTCTTTTAGGACAAGTGAGCTTAGATGGTCGGAAAGCTTTATTGTCTATAACAATAAAGCTTTTTCTTATATGTTCTATCAGGATCATATTTTCTAACATGTCTGTCCTTATTTAAGTAAGGAATTTCTAGCTAAGATCTTTTTGTATAATAATTTTTTCTTTTTAGTGTTTGTTTTGGATATTTCCTACAAATATATCTAGGGTTTTCTTGTTTATCATGCAATGTTGGGGGGTATAAATTTGACTACAAAAACTTGTTTCATTTTTTAATTGTCTACTTATTTGTATATTAGTACATTTTTCTACTAATATTTTTATTATGAACATTACTCTTTGGCCTAAGGATATTCCTATTCCTGTATCCATTCTTTTATCTATTATTTCTTCTTTAAATCTTTTACTTATTTCTAGTCCTAAAGCTCCTGGTAATTTATTAAAAAGTTTATTACCTATTTCTGTATTCCAAGTATTCCCACTGAGTGAGGCATAATATATGTATTCTACTAAAAAGGGTTTTATATAATACCAATTTTTTAAATTTAATTGTTCTAATTTAATTAATGCACTCTTTTGTTGTTCTGTATTTCCAAAGTTTGGATCTTCTCCTGTTATGATTTAATGTATTGTATTTCCAAAATTAAAAGGATTTGTTCCTAGAGAAATTAATTCAGCTAATTCAATAGGATTTTTATCTTTCCATTCTTGCCACATAGCCTTGGCTAATTCTCAGATTTCTAGATATTGTTCTAAATATCTTAACATTTCTTCTGCATCTTTATTATCAAAATGTTTTATATAATCACTAGCCATAGCATTTTTCCAAGAATCTAAATAATTATTACATCTCTGAGGATCTATATTAGTTATATTTAATATAAATGGTTGTCCTCCATACTGATGGGTGTAAGGAGCTTCCATAGGATCTCTACGTCCTAAAGGTTTATATGGAGTTATTTGTAATGGTGGTGTGTAAATATTTCCTATTTCTGTTGGGTCTACCCTTTTTCTAGGCATATTTCCAGTAGAATATGTAGGTCTATTTCTAGAAAAATTTGTAGGTGTTTGTTGGGGATTACTACTGCTACTTGCTTCCATTAATTCTAAAATTCCTTCTCTTTTTCCTATTATACTGGGTTCATATACTGTACTGTTTATATCTTCTTCCGAAATTAAACTAATTATTTCTTCATCTTTTAATTCATATGCTTCTAAATTCATATCATCTTCTATTTCTAATTAATTTCTATTGTTTTTATTTTTTGTCTTGTCATTAAATTATCATTTCTTTTATAACAATTAATTACATGTCTAAATATTATATTAATGTTATCGAATTCTTCTTTACATCCTGTACAATTAATTTTTCTATTTTCTTTGTTTTTTATTTTTAAAATATTTTCTAATTTTTTCCAAATTATATCATCTTGTGTTTCTAAATAAAAATCTATGTCTTTTTCTAAGATTTTTAAAATTTTTAATATTTCTTTATTCATCTTCTTTATTATTGTTACTTGTACTGGCTTCTATATAGTCAGTGAATCTTATAGATTTTCTTCCTATACTATCCTCATAATATATGGTTTCTTGTGGTACTATTATTTTTTCTGGTTTGTTTACTAATCTATCTAATTCCCAAGGTAATCCTGATTGGTCTATATTATCTATTGTTAAAGGTGGTAAAAGTTTTATTCCTCTATTTCCTAACATTTCGACAGTATTTTTTATATTTACTTTATATCTAGTAAGTGTATTACTTTGAGTTAATTTTCTTAAAAATGCTGTACATAATAGTCATTATTTTTATTTGTATATGTTCTGCAAATTCTCTAGTATCTAGCATATAATTAGGACAACAATAAAATATTCACCTCCCATCTGCATAACTATTTCTGTTCCTCCTATAATAGCCTTTATGTGCGTCATTTATTCTAGTATCCATAATTAATAATAACACTTTTCCTCCTGAATTTGTCCTGTGTAGGGCTTTTATGCCTATTATAATTAATCCTAAATGTGTTAACATAGTAATATGTGCTTATGGATTCAATTGTTTTTTTTCTGATCTCTCAGGTCGTTGCTTCTCATGTATCTCGATTGTTCATTTCATTTTATTCTTTTGGTAGGTTGCCTCTGAGAAGGATTTTTCTCTTTGGTCATAAATTTGCAAGTAAGTTAGGCACTTGCCAATTTCAGTTTTCTGTTACAACATCTTAAATGTCATTATCGGTGTAACTTCTGTCTTTTTCTAGGTACCTGGATCAACACAATACAGCATGATATTCTATTTCGTGACAAAGGAATTAATACCTAAATCCCTTCTTCAACGTTTCGTTGATGGGGATGATGAGTTCCGAAACAGCAGGCTGAAGCTTATCCCTTAGGTGCCAAAGGTCCTCTCTCCCTCTCTCTCTCTCTCTCACACACACACACACATATCCCTTTTTTGTTGCTGATGTGGAATTTAATACAATCCGTAGAATGGGTAAGACATCATTCTTCGAATATCCAATTGATATCTGCTTAGAAGTTGTCTTTATCATGTTGTATAAATATTCAAATTAGGGGAATTGCAGCTGCATGCAATAGTTACATCCAGTTTGTTTGCATGTAACGTGAAAACGGCATGACAGAGAAGTGGTTTAATAATCTTGCAATGAATTTTGATATAGAGGAGAAGATTTGATTGAGGTATTCAGTTTGTTTCCTATGTAATTCCAGACTATGGTATCTTTTGTTATTTCTGTTTTTTCACATTGTGCAGAATGTGCAATTATGTTGAGACTAGTATTCAATTCTAGTGTTCACATATCCATTGCATTATGACATATGGTGAAGTATTTGAGGTTGATTAGCAGAACGGAAATCGAAAGAAATGCATCATCGACAAGATATTGCTCTTTGCATAACTAGTATAATTGCATGTCTTAGTGTCGGTCTAACTGAATACTGCTGCATCTTATTACCATTAATCAGTATATGATGAAGACAATCAAGTTGATAACTTATACCTTAATTGGGTACTAAAATGAGAAAAGGAATTTTGAACATTCTTTTTGGCCGAGGACTTCTGTACTTCCATTGTCCACATTTTCTTAGGTTTGTTAGCATGAAGCGGTGGATTCCAACTTGTAACTTCTACAATTTTGCTTGTGAATACATGGACTTCTGGCAGAGGAATTAGATTTGAGATTTTGTTGCTAGGATATAAATGGCGAAGGTGTTTTTAGGAAGTCGTCCTGTATGAAGAAGAGCAAGGTTTGTACCAGGATTCCCAAAAAAAAAAAAAAAAAAAAGAGTTTCAGGATATGTGTTGGTGTATGAAAACATTGTCAACAAGTTGGACATCTGTCATTGTTAAGAGAGAGATCTATATGTTAGGCCTTATGTTCTGAATACGTATCCAACCACAAAAGGAATTTGAATCAACTGCTGCCACAAAATTCAAGGATTTTCTGTTGAGATCTGAATTATAAAATGACACAAACATAATTTGATCGGTAAGGTCTAACGCATTAGCTCATACATACAGGTCCATGTAATGTTATGTTCTTTTCAAGTGGTTATTGCGCAAGTATACACCTTGCATTAAGGGTGTGGAATTTTGGCTTATTGGCAGATGGGAGAACAATGTCACGTCTCTTTTGCATCTGAAGCAATCTAAGTTGCAATACCATCAGTCTATTTGCCAGCACTCCAGTTAGTGTGTGGCAGGTTAACCTGCATGGCTGAGCATTATTTACAAGACTACCTCGTTGTCATGCCATCTAGGAATACAAAACTTCTTCATGTTGAGAATTAACAAATCATTTCTTGAAGGTCTTGCTTTGAAATCGCAATACCCTTTGATCTTGACTGGGATGGATCATACCTTTTCTTTGTAACTTAAATTGGAGAAATGTAAATTATGGAACCAGCAAGACTTTAGAAGCCTGAAGTATGACATACTAATGTTTTACCTTGCTTTGACATGGTGAACACCGTGTTTGCTTGATATTTTTCAGTTTATTTATATTGTCCTTCTTCACGAATACTAACTCTCCATGTATAGGGATCATGGATTGTACGTCAAAGTGTTGGAAGCATGCCATGTTTACTAGGGAAAGCAGTTGATTGCAACTATATCCGTGGCAATAACTATTTAGAAGCAAGGATCATTTACCTCTCTCTCTCACACACACACTATGTGTGTCATATAAGCCCACTTTGTTCTGTTCATTTGGGAGACAGGATATATTCATTATACAGTCATGTCACATGTATTTTCGGTATCAGATTGATGTTGATATTGGTTCATCAGCTGTAGCAAATGGAGTTTTGGGACTCGTGATTGGGGTAATCACAACATTAGTAGTTGACATGGCTTTTCTTGTGCAGGTATCTGCATCCTACTTTATGAGATTTTTTTTTTTTTTTTCAATTTTGTTTCTGCTCTAGTTGAACTTCTATGCATGTTTGGTCGTAATTTTATTCTCTAATCACTCCCGAAAGTGGATCACCATTGGAACGTTTATTCCGTCTCTGTTAATCTATGATTTTTATTTATGGTCGGCCTTTGAAATTCCCTAAAAATATGGGTTAATTGCAAATTTCAGCGTTGAACTATCATTGATTTACATTTGACACCTTAAGCTTTGAGTTGTAGCACTTGGTACCTTATCCTATGAATCTGTAGTACATTGCTCAAATCTTCTGAAAATCAATGAATTTTTATAGCTAATTTTGAATATAAAAACTTTAGTACTCGTATATAAATAAGAGATAAACAGATACAAATCTAGAGGTAAGTCGTTTCATTCGAAAATAGTTGGAAAAATTCATGTATTTTCAATTGATTTGAGTAATGTGCTAAAATTGATAGTACAAGGTATTAAGGTGCTAAATTATTAGTTTAGGGTGGGGAGGGAAAATTGGTGATAGTTCAGGATGCATATTGCAATTACCTCTAATGTTAAAGTATCTGCTGAAACAAAGTAATGTGATAACATATCTCTTCTTTGGTTGTTTTAGTTGAGATATAAATGGTGGACGATGATGGTCTTTGGGTTAAATAGTATTTATAGTAGTTTTGTCAGTGCTTCAGCTTATGGTTTGATTAGCAGTTCAATTATTTCCCGCATTCTTAGATGTGCAAAAGTCAGTATAACCTGTCCTTGTGTCTCAATTTTTAAAGAACATATGGCAGAGCTGTCATTGAGTTGTGTTATGACATAATTGACTTGTGTCAAAAAAACCTGAACCCTGACACTATCCATTTAGTTTTTTTATTTTGTCGTGTCATTACCACCAAGATATTTGCAATTGTGACAACCTAAGTATTTACCCAAACGATCTATATAATTTCTTGGATCTATAACATCCATATTTAATCAACATAAATTTATATAGAAGTCACATAATTGTATAATAGGACTCTCAGTTATTATGTGTGATTTCGTCGAGGTGCTCTTCGCTGTTGATACATCTGTCTCAATTATATTTAGAATTTTAGCACATGTAGAATGACATAGACATCTTTAAATATCAATACAACTTATGATACTCCAGTTTCATTTAATAGTTCTTTGATTATATAAGAAGAGCCACGTATTATATGGTATTTAGATTAACCTAATATTAGGTATTTAACAAAGATGTGACATTATATGAATTGCCACCCCTAGTAGAAGGCACGTCAAGGCACCAAGGCCTCTTGGGACTTGCATAATCAAATGGACAGATATATCATTTTTTTTGGGGGGAAATTTGGAAGGTTTTCATTCTTATTGGTAGTTTTTGAATCAACTGAAAATGAGTACTGGAAATACAATTAAAAGGTGGTTTTACCATTTTTTGTACTTACAACTCGACTACTTTATGCTTAAGTGGAATTTTCTGTACTTGTTATAAATTGAATTTCTTTCACAAGAATCTCTTTGTTGCACTGACTAAATATGAAAGTGAAAATATTGTTGCTTTTAAACCAATTTAATGAATTTTGTGTAATGGTACAAAGGGAATTACTCCGGAGGAGTTACCAGAGCGTCTTATAGGTGCTGTTCGTGTTTCTCATATAGAATTGTCATCTGCTATCATGAGCTTCACTTGGTTATGTCGGCTATTTTTATTGATCAATTTCTTTATGCAGAAAAATCTTGAACTTTCAGCATTTTGATCAATATTTTTCTTCCGGTCAGTTTTCTATTGTTATTTCCAGTCTCTAATTCAACGATTCTTTAAGGTATATGATTCATGATTATCTCAATATTCTTTTTATCTGTGATGTAATATGTTTACCATGTTTTACTTATTTCGTATATTATTGTTTAAATGAAAACAAAAAACAAAAAACTCTCATAGCCATTTTTTGGATCTGTGTATTTGTTTTTCAATGAAGTTTTACCAGTTATACTAATCATTGAAAACTCGAAGCCTGGAAGTCACAACATCACGTGAATTCTTTTAAAAGTTCTATTGCAGGTATGCTTCTAGTTGCACGTCTATGAATCTTCAAATCAAGCTTGGAAAGATCTCAATTCGGTAAAAGCATGATTTCAATAGAATGCTTGACAGCCCCCTCTACCACGTACAAATTTGGCACACTTCTGTGAAAGTACTAAACCACCTTTTTCTTAGCACGCAGGGCAGTAGTATCACTCTCTCAAACTTATAGTGGATTTTACATGTGCTCTTATAATCTCCGTCTTCAAATCAACATTCTTCTTAATTCTTATGGAATATAGCTGACGTAGATGGATTCAAAACAGCCACCGAACGTTTAACAAGTTCTCTTATCATCTCTGCTCTTCATATCAGAAACTTTAATTCTTCTGGAATATAGCTTCGACAAATGACTTCAAAGCAGCCACTGAACTTGCTGGAAAACCATCCTTGAACTTGTGTCTCAATGCCACTGCTTGCTTGTGAACCTCTTTATCATCCAGCAGATAGTCAATACATCGAATAATGCTATCCTTCTTGACCATTTGTGTTGGATCATTGCCTGTTAACAGCGTATGCCCCACCTTCAAATGGTTGACTACCAATTTGGCATTATGAAATTGATCACCCCTTATTGGCCAAGCCAAAATTGGGACTCCCCTGCCAATAGATTCGACTGTAGAATTCCATCCACAATGTGACAAAAATCCACCAAGAGCTGGGTGGCTCAGAATTAGTAGCTGTGGTGCCCATCCTTTTATTACCAATCCTCTGTCACCAACCTTCTCTTCCAAGCCGTCTGGATAGTAACCTTCCTCTTTAGTTTCTAAACTGGATTCTCCGCCTATAAGACCCGGTGGTGGACCGGGTCTTCCTGATGACACATTACCCTAACCTGGTTGAATCACCCATATAAATGGTCGGTTTAACTCCCCTAATGCGGAAGCTAATTCAGTGTACTCCTCCAAAGTAGGCCCAACTTCACTGCCAAATGAGACATATATTACCGACTGATGTGGTTTGGAATCCAACCACTGAACCAATTGGTCTTCCGTGTAATTCGACTTCCGATTTGATCTAACTTCACCATCGTGTAGAATTGAAATTGATTTCCAATATTGTTCGGGTAAGAGCGGACCGACACCATAGACCGGTTTATCAATTTGATCGGTTATGTACTTTAAAAACCGATATTCTAAGTCATTACATGTGTTGAACAACATTGCGGTTGAACTCTCTATCTCGTCTAACCATCTTGGTCTATTCCCCGGTCCAGGAGCACCGAATCTCATTTCACCATGTGGCCCATTTATTCCATCCGGTCTGCCAAATTTCACTCCACTTGGTCGTGTATTCGGCCCACCTTCTTTCACACCACTTCTATATGACCTATGACGTTCTTGCCTTTTAATATCCGAATAACTCAGCTCACAATTTCCTCGGGTAGCCCATCAAATTTTCGGATCTCATCAGGTTTCATATCACCCACTTGAGCTTTCCAGCTTGCAAACCCCATAGCTGCAGAACAAGCGCCAGAGGTAAAGCAAGAAACAATAGGTATATCAAACTTCTCAAAAAACTCATTGCTCCAGCTCATCATCACATCAAGCACTGCACAGACGGGTCGGGTCTGACCCGGATCCCCACACTTTCGATAAAGGAAAGCCTCAAGTCCACTTCCCATTTTCTGGTGAAATGGGCCCGGTCCATGCCCAAATCCGGGTCTTGGTTTTGACCCGTCTAGCATCTCTGGCAGTAAAGCTGGAGGTGGTGTGGTCATCTCCGGCGATGGTGATGATGAAGGTGAGTTGGGAATTTCAACCACTTCAACTAAAGGAAGGTTGCGAAGAGAGGAGGGAACCGAAGAAGATAAGTGAGAAGGAATGATGAAGATGGCTTAATGCAGTTATAAGATGACAAGTGTTTGCATAATTCCATGCATGGGAAAAGATGGCCTTGTCCAAAAAATGGTAGAACCAGAATTTCACCTATAGCTTCCATATTTGCTTTATGTTTAGCGTTTAGATTTGCTTGGACTGAAATATTTGTTGGGTTATTTATGAGGCAGAAAAAGGAGGGAAAGGGACACGGAAACTTGGTGCCAAAGCAAAGTGATAGCAGATTTTAGGATTTACACTTTTTGCACACAGTTGTTCTACTGGAGGTTTGACCATCTGGTGGAAAGGGACGTAATAGTTTGGAGGAGCAATCGTTACGTTTTAAGTGCAAATGACAAGCATTCACATTTCACACAAAAATGTGAACTGTCAAGTGTGATTACAAAACTAATAGTAGCATTGATTTAGTTGACAAAATTTGAATATTATGAGAGAAATTCATGTTACAATAGCAATCCTCTTTTTGATAGAATATGCTATGAATATAGCAACTCCATTTTTACTTTTTGGATAGCAATATCGGTATTTGATAAACTCAAAAGAAGAAAAATAAAAGAGGAGGGGAAAGAAAAAATCTCCTTTTGAGATTTGTGAACATTTTTCCTATTTTAGACAATTAAATTTCCATTATAGATAAAATTTGTTCTATCATGAAATGTAGCATAGTTCTTATATATGCATATAATAGTATAAGTTCACAAAGTCATCCGTTTGGATTGTTATTCTATTCAATATTTTCTAAATAATATTTTGAAATCATTATTCAAATATATTTTTGGGTTAAATATAGAAAACTTTTCTGAACTTATATCTCAATTGCACTTTGCTCTCCTCAACTTATTTAATAAGTACTTTATCCCCTATTTTATGTTATGGGACAAAATTATCCCTATTATTTTAATTATCATTATTTTTCTTTTTTCTTCTTCTTTTTCCCTTTTATTTATTTTCTCTATTTTGTTCTTCTTTTTCTTTTTTTCCACTATTCTCTCTTGCTACTACTAAACAATTACTGAGATTACTTTTAATAATTAATTAATTGAAGTTCTAACTTTTCACATGTAACTAATTTAATTTATAAATTAATCATGGTTTAATACAATAAATATACCTTATAGTAATATAAAGTTTGTCATTTACTATTAATAATAAGACTAACAAATAAGAAATAAAAATTTTTACTTAGAGAAAATTAAAAAATTTATAGTATACAAATAAAATTATAGAATGAAAAAATGTGTACAACCTTTTATTTGTAGTGTAATATTGAAAAAATATAGTAAGAAAATATTACGGCTGTCTAATATAAGAATTTTTTGAGTTACAGTAATTCAACTAAAATATAATACGCAAATGATATGATACAAAAAATATTTTGTTTGCATACATAGAATATATATATTAATTTTTTTACAAATTATTTTATCTTTTTATAGTTTATTTATTTGTTAATTATCGCATTAGTAAAACTCATAAAATCTATATTATACTATTAAAATACATGTTGCTTGTATTAAAAACTCTATTTATTTATAAATTATTTATGAACATGTAAAAAAAATTAGATCTTTTAACTAAACAATTACTAGTAGTATAATAATTTAGTGGTAGCAAGAAAAAATGGGTAAGAAGATAAAAGGAAAAATATGAGAGAGAAAATAAATAATTTTTTTGAACAAAAAAAAAAGAAAATAGATAATGTGGTAAGAAGAGGGAAAAAAAGAAAAAAATTATTAAAGTAGTAAGGGTAATTTTGTCTAAAAACATGAAGAAACAAGGGACAATGGGGTAATGTGCTTATTAAACAAGTTGAAGGGGCAAAGTGCAATTGGGGTGTAAGTTTAAGAGGATTTTCTGTATTTAACCCTATATTTTTTAACCACCTCTTATTTCACAAATATCACATTACAAAAGGTTGATACTTCTTTCACCCATAATTTTTGTCATTTTTCGATAATCCAACTTATTAACAATAATGTATTAATAGTAATAGTTGTTTAAATCTTTCTTATTTTATCCTCTAAAATTTCAATTTTGAACGGTGTAACATTAATTTTCACAAAAAAGACAAAAGATAAAAGTGAAAAAGTGTAATTATTATATTTTAATTTTTTGACTATGATAAATATTTTATAATAAAGAAAAAATGAGAAATATAATAATTTCAATGAAACGAAAAAAGTATAATAATTATTCTAAATAATATTTTAAATAAAGGATTTCTAAACAGAGCTGTATTATATTTTTAGACCATTTCGGCAATGAAGAATGAACCGTTGCACCCTCATTTGTTTTCTTTCTGGAATTATTGGCTAACCCCATGACCTGATCCTGTATATTTTGACATAGTCTCCATTTAGCAACACACAAGAAAAGCATTGGACGGAGAAACGTAGCCATGTCTTGCTAACCAAAAAAGCCGACAACGACAAGTTCCAAATTAAATAAAATTCACATCGGCGGTTTCGATTATTGACTTGAGGTCCAGACAAGGCACGTCATAGTATTGGAGAACTTGTGTAAGCACATACGTCGACGGAGCGCCAAGGGAACTGATTCTTTGTCAAACGTGAGCGATACCACGTGTGGAAATCTTTATTTTGGTGTAATTATTTGATATTGTTATTACTTTAATAATGTTTTAACCCTTTTTCTTGTAATTTTTTTGGGTGTAATTTACTTTAATTTCTACTTTAAAAAAATTATTTATATTATCCACTTCTTTTAAAAACTCTCAAATTCTTAATGACTTATTACTACTTAAAAAACTAATCAAATCATCTAATTCACCTAAAAATTCTCACTCCTAATAACTCGCTAACACTCCTAGTAAAATAAATTTTCGGTGATATTATTATAGTTTTTCGGTAATATTAGTGAAATTTTTAATGAAAAAACTAGTCAAACTATCCATTACTCCTAAAAACTCTCCAACGCTCCCGGTAAAAATGATTTTTTGGTTATATTAGTCAAATTTTTAATGGGAGAAAACTACTCAAACTAACCACTCCCCCTAGGTTAAAATTCTCTAATTCCTAAAAACTCTCTAACACTCCTACTAACATCCAATCAACCCATTCCTCACAAATATAATTCCAAGGCCGGCTTTGTCCTTCAAAAGATTACGTGAATTGCTTTCCTTGAAAATTTTTAACATTAATTCTACATTTATTCCCCGTTTAACAGTTGTTTATTCAATTAAAGTCCAACTCATATCAATTTTATAGTGGGTAGCAATTACCACTTTGCTGAAAGAACTGCAAAAGTAGTAGCGTCTCTTTCAGTCTCACACTCCTCCTTCAAGATGTAAGTACAGAGTGAAAAAATATTTTGCATTTACTATTAAACTAATGTTTGACACTAACTTTAAATTTTAAATGTTGTAATGTATACAGGAAACATAAATGTTAAAGATTTATCTCAAATTATATGAATTTGTACTAAAGTAGTTCCATTCGCCTAGCAATTTAGTAGTAGATGCAAAATGTTAGTTAAAAATGTTAAATTAATTCAGTAGTGACATATTATCTTTGATATTTTAAATTAAGTGATTATCTTTGCTTTGTTGACTTCTCTTGATATTAGGGATTATAAAATAAGTTAGTGATTGTGAGATAGATAAGTAGTGTAAGAATTCAGTAGTACTTACACTTCTTTGTTTTCTTGACTTTTCTTAATATTATAGTTACGTTAGATTTTTTATTTAGTCTTTTAATGTGTATGATATTATTGACACTCACAAATTTTTCCATCAATAAATTATGAATCATGTTTTTTTTTTCCCCTTAATTCAAAACAATAGTACTTTATGACAAATATACCTCACAGAATTAAATTTTTCTTTGATTCTTTGAGGTATAGTGGGCAATTCGCTTCAAATCCCCTATCCCCAAATAAGAGGAAATCCTTACACGAATTTAATTTATGATATAGAATCATGAACTCTTTAATTTAAAAAGAAACACATCACTTACTTAATTGATATGAGTTGATGTTAGGTTATGAGTTTCTTTTTAGATCAAGTAGTTTAGGGACATAGTTGTTAGAATCCCGATACTAACCTTACGATCTTAGGATTCTACGATCCAAATTTATAAAATCGATCTCGATCCTAGAGGTAGGATCGCTATTATAGATAAACTCTAGTTGGTGCCATTAGTCATGTAATTTATGTATATATTTACTGAAGTTAAGTAAGTATTTTGATAATTTTTCATTCAAATGTTATATTTTATGAGTTTATACTATTCATATTATTTTTTAGTTTTTAATTAAAGAACAGTATTAAATTTGCGATAACACATAACTTTTTACAATACAAGTATATAATGTCAAATGTTATAAATTTTAGTTAAAGAAACTTATTTCATGATAAATATTAAAATTTTATATTTATTTGTATAAGTTTTTATTGAATATTAACTTTAAAAATAAATAAAGTTATATTTTATCCTTTTGATAGGATCTTACGATCTTACGATCCTATCTACGATCCGATCCTGTAACCTTCAAAACGATCCTACGTAGGATTCCAAAGATTCTACAAACATTGGTTTAGGACAATATACCATAAATCCGATACATGTAAGTATTTCCCTCAAAGAAGTATATCCCTCTATGTCACTTTTATCTCACTTGACTACCACGTATCAGTGAATAAAGAAGTCACGTGAGCACTCTTTTTTTTTTTTTTAATATGTATATTTTTGGTAAGAGTTGGCACACTTAATGTATGTGAAAAAATTTAGGAAAATTTTATAAAAAAATATCAAAAACTAAAATATAAATTAAATTAGGGATCTGTGTTCAATTTTGGGGTGAATTGAAGGAAGTTATTTAGGAGGGAGTGAAAAGTTACAAAATTACACAAAAAAGGGTTGAAGCATTATTAAAGCAGTAATATATATATATATATATATTAATTCTATTGGCACATCCTACGTGTGTGCAATACTGTGATTAGAAAAAGAAAAATAGAAATTACAAATTAGATAATGTTAAATACACATTAGATAATATTATGTGCTTGTCAATTGATAAACATTTGACTGTGGAGTAATAATAAGAAGTTATGGGCACGTGTTAATTTTTCTTTTGTAGAAAATTACACCAAAAATATAAGTTCCACAAAAGCATATTGTGAAAATATTGAAAAAATTGATGTGATTAAAAAATTGATATTTTCGGCGTCCAAGACAATAGATGGAATTCTTCTGAACTGAGATAGACAAATTCAGACAAGAACTAAAAGGTAGAACTCGACGCCTATCAAATTCATGAAGACCAGAGGCTCGATATAAATGTCAGATGAAGTTGAACTGCCCAAAATGATGGATCTGCTGATTTTTTCAACTTTTTTTTTATTAAAAAAATAAATCTATATTTTTGGTATAATTCTCTACAAAAGAACTCGATGCCTACTAAATTCTGATAAAATATCAAAGATAATCACTTCAAAACAAATTGTGAAAATGTTGAAGACCTATCTCAAATTCCTTTGTTTTCACTTTATCATATATACATGTTTTTTATTCCAATACATGTGACAATCGTACTTATTCTTAATTTTTTAATACATCTAATACATTGAGAACATATTTTCCTTCACTTTTCAAAAACATTAAATTTTCTTAGGTGTATATACATAAATCTTTGTAAATTAATCCTTGCAATTTATCAGAATTTTGTATTTCGAAAATTTTGTTTAATTGCTCATGAAAAAAAATTTTTGTCGTTAAATTTTGTTGCTTTTACTGCTTACCTGCTTCATAATTTACTTACCTGGTTCATATTTTGACACCATTTTCTTTCTTTCATTGCCTCTAACATTGTTTTTTTAATTTTGACGTAACTTTAGGAAACCGAATACATGAAGACATATCTCCATTATACACATGCTTACAAAACTCATATTTTTGAAGATTGAATTCAACAATTTGATTGAAAGTACTAAGGTACTTCCTTCAGCCTTTAAGAGGCTAGAAATGCTTTTGATATATTCGAGCAACATATTTTTAGGCCATTTAGTATTAATGTTTAAATAAAAAATAGCAATATAATAAACGTATGATGCTTCATGTACTATTAGTAAATTGGTAATATTTGACTCTTTCTTCGATGTTGTGAATAACATGTTGCCATTCTATAATTAATTTAACTTTTCTCCTCCTTTCTTTGACTTTCAATACATTGTTATTTTTGGCACAGCGCAATCTATTTATTTATTTTTCCAGTTGCAATCTGTTGCAATATTGAAATTCCATTTGTAAAAAATTAATGAATCAAATTTTCTTTATTACCCAAATTCATTTCGTACTTACTTTTTTTAAAAAAATAAAACTTAGATCATATGCTTTTCCATTAAAAAAAATCAGATATTTTACCGCTTAAATACATTTGTTCAATAAATGAGAACACGTACGTTTTACATTATAATAATTAATTGGGTATACTTCCTAAGTACTTAACCAAATAACATTTTCTTTATTAGCCAAAACCAAAACATTCGTTTCTGTCCAAACTCATTTCGTACTCTTAAAATTTTTTTTATACCATACGCTATGCTCTTCTATTAACAAAATTAGATATTTTAACGCTTTAACACATTTGTTCTAATAAATAAGAACATGTATATTTTACATTGCAACAAATAATTGGGTATACTTCCTAAGTACTTAAACTAATCACAATTTCTTTATTACCCAAAAACAAGACATCATTTCTGACCAAACTCATTTCGTACTTAAAAAAAAAAAAATCTTACATCATATGCTCTTCTATTAAAAAAAAAGATATTTTAATCCTTTAACATATTTGTTCAATAAATAACAACACGACCATTTTACATTACGACAAATAATTGTGTATACTTCCTAGGTACTTAAAAATCTATTACGCAGCTGACCATATTTTCAATTTAATAATACACATAACAAAATTAACTGTTCAAAACTCCATATCACATTTAAAACACCAAATTACTATTGTAATTTGCCTCCAATTTAGTCGTTGTAATCTGTCGCAATACTGTTATTTCATTTGTACAAAAATAATCAATCACATTTTCTTATACTTTATTAGCCACCAACTAAACATTTTTTTTTTTTTTTTTATCATAAACCAACCTCATGTCTTATTTAAGAAAAATATGGATTCTTATACCATATGCTCTTATATATATATTTTTAAAAATTCAAATATTTTAATGCTTTAACACATTTATTCAGTACAATAGAACACATACATTTTGCAGTACAATAAATAATTGGATACTTCCTAAGTACATAGAAAGCTATTATGTAACTAACCATATTTTCAATTTAATTTTAAATGTACAAAAATTAACGCTTGATGACACCATTTCACATTCGTAAGACCAGATATAAAATAATATTGTCACTAAATCTTTGTCTAACTTCTTGCTTTACCTTATTAATACTTTTATATCAAAATAAAAGACAAAGTCCAATCATTCGTTCGCACCCGTGCAATTATATAAAAAAAAATGAACCTATTTTAATTCGTATTTAATATACATATCAACTAATGCACATTCATTAGTCTAAAGCTTACTTCAAAATCAGATATACATACATACATACATACATACATACATACACATATATATATATATATATATATATATATATCAATTAAAAAAAATCAATACTACCTAAACAAAAGGTGGAGTTTCAAATTCTAAACATTATTTAATAAATCCAAAATCAGTTTCACCTTTAAGTTCATAACTAATAAGTTTCATGTTCTTATTTAAACACTTTAAAAAACATATTATGATCAACATATTAAAAAAATCTTTAAAAAAAATATTTCATTCCAAAAAAAAATAAAAAAAATACAAAAATGAAATTAATTATTCATACAATGCAAAAAAAAAAAAAAAAAAATCATTACAAGATACAATAATTTTAATAAACTCTTATTAATAATGTTCCACTGTTAATGTAACATTTGAATAAAATTATCAATATTTTCTAATCATCACTAAACAAAATTATTTTATGCATTATGATGAAACCAAATTCATTTCAGATGAACAATTGAAAACAAAACTCAAATGTTGATCATATACAAAGAGAGCGTGGACCACGCACAGGTAAAGATAAGATCACACTCTAATTCCACCACTACTCAAGGACTTGAACACCAGTGCACATACACGAGGCAATGGAGAGCATCGTTGAGTAGCGAGCAACGGGAAGCGCAATTAGCTAGAAGATGAGCAATTTATCACCAAAGGGTTAATAATATAAATCGATTACAGCAACATAAGAGTCAACAACTACAAAAAACTGCATTGATTAAGTTATGTTTGACGGTTTAATTTTTTCATATAAATATCTTGTGCGCACTACATCCGTTTTAACAATTTTTCTGAACATTGTCCAAAAGATAAGGCTATTGTCGCTCAAGACAGTACAACTTTACGTCCAATATGTCATATTCCTCCATTAGATTCTAATGCAAAGATATTTGAATTTGGAAGTACAAGTAGACAACTTCATCCACGTTCAAGTAATTTTTCGTTTACAAGTATTATATTATTTATTATAAATCGTAATTACATTTTAAATTTTTGTCCCCCAAATACAAATCAGACAATGACCCCATATAGGTAGAACTACTTCAGGTGATGATACAATGCATAATCATGTTTTGGAGGCTATGTCTATCAACCAAAATTTTCAGACTCAAGGAATAGAACAAATCTAAACTATTCATGAAGAACCAATCCAAGGTATGCAATATTTAAGAGTCTATTAATGTAGATTTAATATTATTCTATAATTTTATACGTCATCATGCAACTATCATATTTTACATATATGCTTATAGGATGGTACTAAACAAAACTTATACTATTAATGGATGAAACAAATTATGCTTTCATACCATGTGAAATCAAATAAAATACACTAATAAAAAATTAAAAGAAAAAAAACATGTTACAAAAATTATATAGCAAATTACATTTACTCTTTCTTTTCATATATAGCCATCATCAAGTTCATGTTAATCTACAACGTTGGTCAACCTCCCAGAACAAATTACAACATAGCGCGTGATTATCATGAACATTTTTGTAATCCTAAGTTTGCATTTGCCTCCACCACATGTATGCCCTTATTGCTGAGCTAAATTATTTCATGGTGAAACATCTCAATTGTGTTGTTCAAGTGGAAAGACTAATTTGCCTCTCATACCATTTCCTCCTGAATTGTACGCATTGTTTACATCACAAACAACTGAGGAAAAACTATTTCGACACCTCATTAGATTTATAAACCATAATTTCTCTTTTACATCAATGGGTGTCTATTTAGATGAAAGTCTAACTAGCGGTCAAGGAGTGTACTATTTTCGAGCACAAGGTTCTATTTATCATAAAATAGGGAGTTTGTTATCCATTACCAATACTAGAGGTAGATACATCCAATCATATATCTGGGACACAGAGCACGAAATCGAAAACAGAATTGCCAAAAATCCAGATTTGTACCGAAATTTGATTGAAAAGATGAAAAGGATACTAGATGAATACAATCCATTTGTCAAAGTTCTAAGGCAATTGGGGCAGCGCCAAGATTTACCAAATTGTCAATACGTCATTATCAAGCAACGCCACCCAATTGCCATCAATGCAGTATGCCTATTGTCTCGCAAGTAGCTGCAATTGTTGTTAGGGGTGAAGAGACAAATCGACTGAATAGTAAGGATATAATTGTTCAAAATTGCAATGGACAATTATTCAATGACCTAGATATTGCCGGATACAACGACCCCCTTCCATATCCTCTCCTTCTTCAATTTGGTACATATGGATGGGATGTCAGCAATTGAAATCTATATGGAACCAAAGTAACATGTCGTCAGTACTATATATACATATTACAGGTACATGTCACTCCTACTACCAAATACAATATTTTTCTATACATCTATTTCATTGAAATCTAATTGTAAAACAGTATAGATTCACCATCATGACACATCTCTTTTACTGCTTGGATGTCGGCTCCTGCGATAATATGTGGTTTATAACTATGTCAAAATTGAGACACATAAACTTAGATGGATACAGAATAATCAGCATGTGATTAGACCTAGTTATAATCAAGGTTTACAAGATTCTTTTCGACAGGGTGTAAATAATATAGGTATGCATTACATAGATAAATATATTGCTACAAATCTATTTTCACATAAAAAAATGTTCATAAATTTTGTCTTTGCTAACAGACAATTTTGGACGATAAACAATTTTAGCATATTCTTTTATTGGTAATCCAAGAGATATGCATCAATGCTATCAAGATACCATGACTTTAGTTTAAAAGTATGGAAAGCCAGATTTGTTACTAACAATGACATGCAATCCAAATTAGCCAAAAATTAAAAAGGAATTGCTTCCTGGACAATTTTTCCAAGATCGTCCAAATCTATTGTCATGGATATTCAATGCAAAGTTCAAGATATTCAGAGATGATATTGTACATAAAAGTGTTCTTGGTAAAGTTTTGGCATATGCTTATGTAATTGAATATCAGAAAAGAGCACTGCCCATGCATATATGCTAATCATATTTGTTAAGACTGATAAACTGAGAAAACCTAATGACTATTTTTGATCACATAGTATGTGCTGAGATACCATAAAAATAGGATGAGCCTGCATTATATGAAGTTGTTCTTGGATGTATGATACACGACCCTTGTGGTAATAGCAATCCAAATAATCCATGCATAGGAGATCATAAGAGATGGAAAGTGTAGGAGAAATTTTCCTAAACCATTCTTCTCAACAGCGTGTGTATCACGTGATTTGTTTTTGATTTCTAGAAGGCGTAATCAAACTCTAGTTCTACTTGACAGTAATGTGCAAATTTTTGTGAACAGTTGGGTAGTAGGTTACAATACTCGTTACTTTTGAAATATGATTGTCATATCAATGTTGAGATTACCAGTGATGTCGTTTGCGTGAAATACTAATACAAATATGTTTTCAAGGGTCAAGATCAAGTTGAGCTTGAAATATGTTAT
This sequence comes from Cinchona pubescens, assembly GCA_025175665.1. Lineage (NCBI taxonomy): Eukaryota > Viridiplantae > Streptophyta > Magnoliopsida > Gentianales > Rubiaceae > Cinchona > Cinchona pubescens. The sequence goes on from JANKKI010000133.1 coordinate 1,714,006, forward strand.
GGGGTAAACAATGATGAGGTTCAACAATTTGTTGATGGAAGATGGATTTTTGCGCCAGAAGCACTATGGAAAATTTATAATTTTCAGAAATGAGTCGCATGTATCCATCGGTCATTAGATTGCAGGCACATTTACCAAGGATGCAATTTGTCAGATTTGGGCCACATCATACAGTTGAAGCCATCTTGAATGATGAGGAAAATTCCAAAACAATGTTGACTGAATTCTTTACAAAGAATCGACAGTTACGTGAAGAAGCATCAAATCAATAAAATTTTCTGAAGCACATTTTTATCATGAATTTCCAGAATATTTTGTTTCGAAAGATGACCAAAAAACATGGATTGCAAGAGTATCCCAGAATAAAGTCATTGGAAGAATCTATATTGTGCCCCCTCTGATGAAGAAAGGTTCTACCTACGAGTCTTGCTTAATCATGTTCGAGGTCCGGTATCTTTCAAAGATCTCTTAACTATAAATCGCTTCACTTATAATACTTTAAAAATGCAACAGAAAAGCATGGCCTTATTGAATGCAATGATTACATACAACAATGCTTACATGAGGCAAGTTTTGTTCGTATGCCATTAGCATTTATTGGCGCTTATTTATTTTCATATTGGTTTTTTGTGAACCAAAAGGAGTATGTAGTCTTTGGGATGAGTTCTTTATTTATATTCTTGATGGTCCATTCTCATCAAATCGACCAAATTCTATATTTGTGATTAACGGGCTTTTAAGGGAATTGCAAAGACTGTTGCACAAACACAATAGGGATATTTTTCAATTCGACTTACCACCAATCCCTAAAAAGCATGATGAAAACCCTAACCTTCCTCGAATGATAGAAGATGAGTTGTTAGTTGAGTGTGCTTGAGGAGGATTTGCGATCAATGCACCTTTTGAATTCTGACCAACAAACCGCTTTTAACACTATCGTCTCATCAATTGAGAGGAAAGACTACAAAATATTCTTCATAGATGGTCTCGAAGGAACAAGTAAAACATTTTTATACCGCACACTATTGGCCTACCTAAGAACAAAAGGTCATATTGTTATTGCCACTGCAACATCGGGCATTGCAGTAGCACTTTTATCTAGGTAGATGGACGAATAGATTTAAAATTCTGATAAATATTGATCGTATGAGTGCGTGTGGCATAAGTAAGCAGTTTGACCTTGCAGAATTGATGAAAGTGCAACTGCAATAATTTGGGATGAAGCGCCAATGACTAATCGGTATGGATTTGAAACTGTAGATAGAACTTTAAAGGACATATTAGATAATCAGTCGCCATTTGGAGGAAAGACTGTAATTTTAGGCAATGACTTTAGATAGGTTCTACCGGTGGTAAAGAAAGGAACTAGAAGTCAACAAATAGTAATAAGTGTTTCCAAAGCAACATTTTGGAGAGAAGTACACATATTGAAATTGCAACAGAATATGAGATCAATCACCGATGTGCATTTCTCTGAATTTTTGCTACAAATTGGTAATGGATTAAACCTAGAGTTTGAGGTGACTTCATAAAACTACCGTCATCGATGGTTGTACCCTAGGAAAGCAAGGCTTCCATTCAGTGATTAATAGAACTAACATTTTATTCACAAACATGGTACAACATGCCAACAATACAGCTTATATGGTGGGATGTGCAAATTACCACCTCTAAAAATACCGATGTGTATTATATAAATGATTTGATCATACAAAAATTCCTTGGACAAGAGGTGGAATACATATCTTGGGATGCAATTCAGAGTAATAGCCACAACATTTATCAGCAAGAGTTCTTGAACTAGCTTTGCCCGATGGAATGCCACCACATAAATTACAGTTGAAATATGGATGCCTAATAATGCTTATGAAACCTTAACCTCGAGTTAGGACTTTGCAGTGGAACAATATTGATTTGCCATGATTTAAAACCAACATTTATAGATGTTGTTGTGAAAACAGGACATTGTGCAGGTACTCGAGTTTTTATTCACAGAATCCCATTGAATAGTGCAGTAGATAGTAGTCTTCCTGTCGTGTTGCAGCATAGAAAATTTCCTGTCGTCTTAGTTTTGCACTAACAATTAATAAAGCAGAAGAACAAACAATCCCAAATATGTATAGACTGTTGGGATATTCCTTCGGAATCATGTTTTTAGTCATGAACAACTATATGTTGCTCTTTCACGAGGGGTGTCACAGAGTACAAGAAAAATTTTGGTGCAAAATGTAAGGTTGAACAATTGCGAGGAATACTTACGAAAACTATTATGTACAATGACATTCTTCTACGTATAACATGAAGTATCTACATTACAATGTAAGTTTAAAATTCATACCTTAACATTTTACCATTCAATACACACACACACACATATATAATTTTCAACCTTATACACACATTTTTCAAATTGATATCCCAAGTAATATATTACTCCTACCCATATTTTTAGTTCCTCAATAGATGCAGATTGCTACAAAATTTTATACTGTACGTATGAGTAGTGATTGTGTGAATCACTTGAAGGATCACGTGCAAGCATGGTATTATGGAGACAAAATCAGAATTATAGGATTCAGTGGTAAAAAGGTATTTACATGTCTACATTGCTCAAATTAAAGTTTTATGATATTATCTTTGAATTACCAACACATTTAAAACAAAAATTAGGGGCACAAAATATAGCTCACAAGTCCAGGATATAAGACATTTATTGGTGTAAATGCCCATGAATTAGGGCGAATCATGCTATGAACATTATGTAAAAAATGACAACATAGGTAAAATCTATAGATTCTAGTACACAAATAATATTTATAAAAAAATATACTTTTCTATGGAATATTAACATCTTTTATTTCTACTAGGTCAAAAAGGATAAAATGGATAGAAGGATGGGACCCAACAAAGGTAATACAATTAAAAAGTATTTTAATATCCTTCTAATGAATGATTCTCATGAATAATTCATCTACTTTATTATTCTTCATGCATTTAATTACAAACAAGCATTGAACAGCTTAGGACCATGGATGAGTCTATATTTTTCAGGTATAATCAATATTTATAAAATATGCTCTAATACAAATGGACATAATTAATATATTTTAAATATTATATATAGGAAGCGAGCTTCGTGAAACTGATCACATAGACATACAAATGGTATGTTACAATTATATGTTCAATTTCATTTTGTAATGTATATTCAATACAAAACATAACACAACTTCAATTACAGTATTTCAATGAACATGAAATGCGTTGGTGGAAAGATGTGAAATCATATAAGGATGACTACAAAGCTGCAACTAGGTATGACTTGCTTCAAGTTTAAAATATTACAACCTCTAGCCATTAACTTTGTTTATTTCACATTATATATACCTCAACATCATCGTATTTACAAATACTAATGTTATAGGACTCTAGCTGCATCTAATTGCAAGGACTTTCGTCATGAAGATGACCTTATTCCATAGTGGATTAAAGGAGTGTATCTGGCATAGATAGACATGAAGAAATATTTACCTAATTCATGTTACCAACCTATAGTTGTGTTTTACCAAGAACATTGCTATAAATAATACATTGTGCATATACTTTCATAAACAAATACTCCTATGTTTTATGTAAAATATTCAACTTAATTTGCAGTTTATTGATATTTATTTTCAACATGTCAAAAGTTGTTGTAATTTCCTGCAAACATTGACACAATCATTTGAATGAAGGAAAAATAAAGAAAAATATTGTCGGGAATATGCACACACATCGAGTGTGCCTCGATTGCTATTTACTTTATATAATGGAAGAACAATTTTAATATAATTATATTTCTGGTGTAATTCTTTTCAAAATGGTTTAACCAATCCATAACTTTCAATAACTACTACTTCAATTTGTTTTGTTCTTTTTCATTCAATTTTAAACACAATATTACATACACATAAGGTGTACCAATAGACCTAGAGTTTAATAATTGTTTCTTGATGAATAAAATATATGGGTGTTCATCTTGATTCTTCAACTCAAAAAACTCGTTGCACTATTTTATTATGAACTAAAAAAATAGGGTACACAAACTGGCTAATAAAAATGAGTTGGGTATTACTAGTACCAAGTCAAAAATTTGCGATTGGTACGACGGGTATCCAACCCGATCTATGTATAGGGGTAATTTTGTAATCTTGCAAATTATGGCATAATATTAATTAATTTTTTCTCCTTCCCTTACCATTCAGGGTATAAGTGTAATTAGTAATCAGTTTTTTATATATTTTTTAAAATTTGACAATGAAAAAAATGTAATTTTGGATTGGGTCAAGTACTCGATCTCCGACCCACTTTGATTGGATACTTGGTTGACTGGGTATCTTATACATATGGATCAGGCACCGGGTTGCTTTTTCCTCGACTTGGTATAATCGAGTCGGATCGAGTAATTACCATATGAATTGGGTACCCAATTCATGAATACCCCTAATGTGATATCTCCATTTGGAGATAGGAAACTGATTCTTGGTCATTGCTTTAGGTCTTGAAACTTGTGAAGCCAAAAATTTTGGGCCTTATTACAATTAGGGTTAATTATATTTATCTCTCCTAAACTTTGACTATATTACTGAAAGAGCCCTGTAGGTTGATTACGGGGTTATGATCACCCCCTTGAATTACTTACAGTTACAAGAAATGTTAACATCATCAAAAATTAATTTCCTTATTTCCAAAATGCCCTTCTTGTTCCCTATCTCATTTTTCTTATGTCTCATTTTTTTTCCCGTGAGGGTTGAACCCAACCGAACCCAAAACCCAAACTTCTCACCTTCTACCATTTAGGCCCAGATCAAGACCCATGCCTAAACCCAAACCCAAACCCAAACCCAAATCCAAACCCAAACCCAAATCCACCATCTACTTAACCTTCTTCCCCTACTTCCCCTTCCTATCCCTCTCTTAATCCTGCAACCCATCCATTTTCTTCACCATAAAAAAAAAAAAATCTATTTGTATTTGCCATAAAAAACGCCACCAATTTGACGTTCCACTGCCACCATTCACAAACCACTAAGCTCTTGCAACCCACAACCAACTTTTTCTTCATAGCAGCAACATCAACCATGGCGGTGGGACCAAAGATTGATAAGAACCTATAAATAAGAGATTCGCCACTGAGATGGCTCCACAGAAGAGACAAACGAAGGGAGAACCACCGCCAGTGATGAGAAAAATAGCATCTTATCCGCCGACAACAATTAGGCTTTGATTTCCGTAGTGGCAATGTAAAAGAGGTTGATCTATTCAGTTATGTAATCAATCCATGAGTCTATTTTTTTCCCTGGAATTCCTATAGTCTAATGATTGCACTTAGGACTATTTCTATTTTGCACCCCTCAACTTATACTCAATTCTCACTTTACATCCTGAATTTTAGTTTTGGACACTTTGTATCCCCAACTCTCAAATTATCCTCCTTTAGTCCCTTTTTTCAGACCGTCAAAAAAATGAATGGAAACCTTATTTTTGCACCTAAAAATATTGTTATCATTCTATTGAATTTGTCGTACACATGAAAAAAATCTAATAATTTTTTGGACGGTGTTAAAAAAAAGACTAAAGTGGGAGGAATTTAAGAGTTTGGGGTGTAAAGTTTCCAAAATTAAAGTTTTGTCGTACAAAGTAAGAATCGAGTATAAATTAAAGGTACAAAATAAAATTAGTCCTTTCACTTATTAGTTTTTTTCTATATGTTTTGGTCCATTGACAATTCTCAATGTCCCATTTATGGATAAGGAAACTCAATAAGAATGATTTTGTTAGTCCCAAAGTAACCTAAGAGGGGGGGTGAATTAGGCTTCTTAAAATTAATTTGCAAATATTACTCAATTCAAATTTCTTGCACTTGAAAAATCTGATGATAAAATACAAACAATTAAGTATAAAATGAATGGAATAAATTAAGAGAATGATTAAACAAACAGCACATTCAAGCTAGCTAGCTTAGAGTAGTAATCCACTAATATGCTCCTTCAAATTTGGTGAGCTAATAATCTTCAAGTGTACACAAAATAGGATCACCCTTACTCGCACTACTTCTCTTTAGTTGAGTTAAGGATTTTACACTAAATCTCACTTTTGCACAAGATTATCACTCCACTCAATATTTTGAATAGCTAACTCTTAAGTACACACTAATACAATATCACTAAATAGCTAATTTACACTCAAATTGCCTTTCTTTTGCTTGTATTCAATGTGTAAGATTATTGAACATAATACAGAAGGGTTGGTATTTATAGGTGCGATAAATCAGCTCCCAACCACTTCCTATCGGCTAAATAATAAATGCTGAAAAAAACTAGCAGTTGTGGGTATCGAACATCCGAGCTTATTTTTGAGTGTTCGATCAATCATCCGATCTAAATATCAGGGAATTGAGGATGCCGTTTGGACGACCGAGCTTGCGTTCGCTAATTCGTTCGAACTAGGTATATTGAAGAGTTCAGGCATCGAACGATGCAGTGTGTCTGAAAGGTTTGGTGCTTAACTAGGGATGCTTTTCTTTCATACAGTTAGCCTCGTTCGATATAATTTTCTTTGGACAGTTAGATTCGTTCGTTGCAGGTGTCTCAAAATCTTGCCACTACCTTGACTTTTTCAGACAATGAATTACGTCCGAAGGATAATAAATTCGTTCAGATGAGCTTGTACATCTGTTGTAAGTGCTCCAAAATATTGCGTTATGCCTGATCATTCGAACGGTGCATAACATCCATGGTAATCTAGTTTAGACGAGATTGTGCGTCCGAGAGACATAGCGTTGTTCGGACGATGTACTTCTTCCGAAAACTCTGCTAAGAGCAAATATACTAGCAATCCTACATAGCTCAAGTTAAGATAGTTAAATCACATTGTCATCGTCAAACCCACGGTTGTAATCTCTCTCTTTTTGATGATGACAAATCACGAGGCAAATTAACTTACAACCATAATCACACAATCAGTTCAAATAGCCATCACAATCAGTTTAAATAGCCATCTTACTCCTCCTTTGGGCATCATCAAAGCAAAATAAGCTCCCCCTTACGTAGGCAAAAAAAAAACAAGAACAGTGAATAATCATAACCAAGTGCATTACCAAGTGAATAATTACAACCAGAATAGTCAACTGCAACAAAAGCCCAAGTACGATTAATCACAAGGAATTAAAGAGAAACCAAGGTGTGGAAGTTGAGTCATTCTTCTTCTTGGAGCATTTCTCACATTTGTGTTTTTGGCCGTGCATCATCTGTTGGTCCCAAAACAACCTAAGAGGGGAGGGGGTGAATTAGGTTTTAAAAAAAAACTTTTAGAAAGATTAAACTTAATGTAATTTTTCAACTACCAATTAATATAATGAAGATAGAATCAATAAAACTGTAAAGAAAGAAAGAGAGAAAATTAAACAACCAATACTCCCAAGCTAACAAGCTTGAAGTATTAATCCACTAGAATGCTTCACACACTTGGTGTGCCAATAATCTTTACAAAGTAGGAAAATTCTTGCTCACATTAAAAAATTTTTAGTTGAGCCAAGAATTTTACTCACAACCTCTCTTTTGTACAAGATTATCACTCCACTCAAAGTTGAATTGCATTCTAAGCTGCAAACTAATACAATATAGCACTATAGGAAATTTGTACTAAAATTGCTCTTTGATCTAAGGCTTGTATTCAATGTATTAGATGTTCTTTACAGAGCAATAGAGCAGGTATTTATAGGAGCAATAAATGGTGGTTGTAACTACTTCCAAATAGCTAAATAATAAATGCACAAAAACTAGCCGTTGAGATTTCGGACGTCCGAGATAAGTATGATGCGTCCAACACAGCGTCCGATCTCAGGCAGTTGGTGAAGGATATCTTTCGTACTGCCGTGCATGCGTCCGTTCCATCGTCCGAACTAAGCTTCGGACTGTCGTGTTCGTCCGAAAGAAGTTTTGTTCGGACAATTCTATGCGTCCGTAGAGGAACATTAAAAAACTTGCTTTCTGCCTCTCTGTTTGGAAGGTGAAATGCGTTCGAGAAAACTGACATAGTTCGGACTGTGTACTGCATCCGAACAACCTGTTTCTGGCAGAAAAGGTATTCTAGACCTGCCAAGCTTATTTTCAGAGTTTAGTGCTTATGTTATCATCAAAATAAGGTTTGGGAAACATCAATCTCCCATTTTTTGATGATGATTTCAAACAGTCATAGAATAACCAACATGTAAAATCAATAAATATGAGTGATAACACAACCAATAATTTTGCATTAGGATTAACAGATAGCACATCCAACAATTTTGCAATTTTTTTATTCCTACTCCCCCTTTTGACATCATCAAACAAAGCTCCTCCTAAGAAAGTGCACTCAAATATCCAACATGAATTATCAACAAAGTTAAGCCAGTATCATCATTAATATCAACGCCAATATCAAGTCAAAATAATTCATAAAACCACAATGAGAGCAATTCCAACATCTTTGTCAAAGTAATATCCAAAGTAATGCCAAAACCAAAATACATATGAATTAACACAGAATCTAAGTCGAGTCATTTTTCTTCTTAGAGCGTTTTTCTATCTTGCGGCATTTGGAAGGGGTGACATCATCAGTAGCCTCACTATCTTCATCTCCATCATCGCGTCGTTGCATGATAAAATTGAATGTGTCGTCAATGTTCTCGTCGTCGCCCTCATCAACATCTCACACTGGCAGCACCTTGATTATCTATGTCCTCTTCGTTACCCTCACAAGCATCCTCTTCTTCGGCATTGTCATCACTTTCGGTAGAGGGGTCAAGTGGATATTGTGATTGAATATTAGAAAATTGAACCTGAGCTGAAGCAGACATGTCTAAGCTGAGTGCCTCTTGAAGGATCAACGGACGAGTTTCAAGTCGCTTTAACTTGCAATTAGTGCGACGTTGAAAGGAGCTCACTTAAGTGCTCAAAGAATTGAGAAGGCCACAGATTTGTGAAAGTGAAGGTTCGGAGAAAGAAGGACGAGGATCATGGACTGGTGGAGGTGTTTGAGGAGGAGGAGAATGGGGAAGTGCCAAACCAGAGGTAGAGGCTTGGTATTTTCATCATTCAATATCAAAGGCTGCTTTTGTTAACCATTGATCATTAAAAAAATGGAAGCCTTTTCGTTCAATGTAGAATTTGTTGAAATAGGGAGGAAATAGTTTGTTTCCGCTGAAAGGTACTTCAAGAAAATGGAACAAATACTTTGGTGAGAAATTTTTCGAAAGGAATGTTTCGGCGGATGTCAGTAAAAAAAAGTTCCCACATGGAGCAAAAAAGATATCCAAAGTCAAGAGGAATGCCTTTGAAAACACAGTAAAACAGGTAAAGCTGCATTTTTCTGGGCTCGGTGAGAAGCCCATCTGTTGGTAACAGTAAATTGTGACAAGAGTGTATAGAATATTCATTTCCGGAGTAAGCAATGTAGTCTTGGCTTCCGAGGCCTGTTTGAAATTGATGTTAAAATTGCTCTGATCTCGTCAATGTCAAATCGAGTATCAAGAGCGGGCCATTTATCTAAAGAAAAGAAATAAGAAAATTCATTCGGGTTTGAGACTTTACATTCAAAAATAGCATTAATGATGTTGGTGGAAATTTCAAGATTTGTGTTGTTCACATGAGACACTATTGGCAGTGAACAGTGGGTCCTTTTCTAAGATTGGCAGTGAATTGGAGCACCATGTCATGATAAACGGGTAAGTCAGTGTAGAGAACTAAGTGACCCCAATTTTGTTTTTCAAAACACGATTTGACAATGAGAAGATTAAATTCATCGAAAAGACTTTGAGAAACAAGTCTTTGAACGATTATAAATTTGCTAAGAAGAGATGTGTACCGTTCGGATGTCTTGGCATCGATGAATTTCGGTAGGGTTGGATTTGTTGAGGCTTGAGGATTAGCAGATGATTCCCCTCGCATTGGAGCTTTTCCTTTTGATTTACATCCACGAGTTGTTGTTGAAGAGCCTCCATGAGATCTAACCATTGTGAATGGAAGGTATAAAAAAGAATTTCAATTTTTGGAAAGTTGGTGAAAATTTGATGAAATTGGATGGTAGATAGATGAAATTAGGTGCAATAAAGGTGATGAACACTTTGGGAGTGACGATTCCCCAAACAATTTGTCGAGAGAATGAATAAGTTGGAGGAATTTTGAGGAGAAAAATTTTGCCAGAGAAGGACTCGGGGCTTAGGGTGAGTCCGAAAGGGGGAAAATCCTGGACGATTTTAATCGAGCAGAGGGACCGTTCGGACGTCCAAACGATTTGATCAGACGTCCAATTATGCATCTAAAAGCAGATGAACGGACGGCCAAAATGAAGAGTTAGTGCGTCCGATATTCTTTCAGACGATGGGAAGCGTCCGGTAGAATTCCAGTGGAAAAGAGAAGAAATTGAGGAATATTCGGACGATCTTGAGCGTCCGGGGTAGAGAGGAGGTTTTCGGACTAGTAAGAGCGTCCGAGACAGGGTGTTGTTCGGACGAGCATGTGTCTCTTTCCGAACTAAGAGACTATGCGTAAGTGAATTTTAAAATCTCCAAACAATTTCTGAGAGATTCAAAACGATCTAGGGCCAAGGGTTTAGTAAAAATGTCAATTTATTGATCTAAAGTAGATACAGATTCAACACATATTTCCTTTTTACAAACAAGATCTCTAATAAAATGGTGCTTAACATCAATGCGTTTGGTTCTAGAGTGCATTATAGGATTTTTTGTGAAATTAATTGAAAATCTATTACTAGTGTTGTCACACCTTATAGGCACATAATCAAAGACAACTCCAAAATCTTTTAAAGTATGTTTCATCCACAGAAGTTGGGCACAACAATTTTCAGCAGCAATGTATTCGGCTTCAACTGTGGAAAGAGAAATAGAATTTTGTTTTTTGCTAAACCAAGACACAAGACAATTACCCAGGAAATGACACATACCACTGGTACTTTCTATCAATTTTACACCCAGCAAAGTCAGCGTTAGAATAACTAATTAAATCAAATAAAGAGGATTTTGGATACCACAAACCAAAATTCATTATACTCTTTAAGTATCTAAAAATCCTTTTTACAGCCATCAAGTATGATTCTTTAGGGTAAGATTGAAATCTAGAACATAAACAAACAGAAAACATAATATTTGGTCTGTTAGCTGTTAAATAAATTAGGCTTCCGATCATACCTCTATGGCATTTTTCATCAACACTATTATTTCCTTCATCTTTATCAAGTTTGGTTGAAGTGCACATGATAGGCATACCAATGTGTTTGCAATCTTCCATTCCGAATCGTTTGAGTAGCTCCTTTGTGTACTTGATTTGTGTAATAAATGTCCATTCCTTTGTTTGGTGAACTTGTAGTCCAAGGAAAAATTGTAACTTTCCCATCATACTCATCTCAAACTCTTTTGGCATTAAGTGTGAGAAATCCTTGCACAAGCTTTCATTAGTTGCTCCAAAAATAATATCATCAACATAAATTTGAACAATTAATAAACCATTGGAATTTGTTTTGGTAAAAAGAGTGGTGTCAATGACACCTCTTTTAAATCCATTTTCAATCAAGAAACCACTTAGTCTTTCATACCAAGCTCTTGGAGCTTGTTTCAACCATATAAAGCTTTAGAGAGTTTGAAAACATGATTTGGAAAACTTTTATTTTCAAAGCCCGGAGGTTGTTCAACGAAAGCTTCTTGATTGATGAAACCATTTAAAAAGGCACTTTTGACATCCATTTGAAATCATTTGAAATCATCCTTAAAACATGCATATGCGAGAAACATGCCAATGGATTCTAATCTAGCAACGGGTGCAAAGGTTTCATCAAAGTCAATACCTTCTTCTTGAGTATATCCTTTTGCAATAAGTCTAGCTTTGTTCCTTATGATTTTACCTTTATCATTTAATTTGTTTCTAAAAACTCATTCTGTTCCAATTACGGGATGAATTGATGGTCTTTCAACCACGGTCCATACGTTATTTTTCTCAAATTGACTAAGTTCCTCTTGCTTGGAAATGACCCAAGATTCATCATTTAAAGCAACATCTACATGTTTTGGTTGAGAAAGTAATGCACAGTTATTATTCAAAGGTTTATGAGAACGAGTTGTTACCCCATCGGATAGATCACCTATGATCAAATCTTGAGGGTGACTAAAGACAAATCTCCAAGCTTTTGGAAGATCTTTTGAAATATCCTCATTCTTTTCTTCTTCATCATCTACTTGAAGGTTGTTGACATTATTGCTTGATGTGATCTCAGCTTGATGATTTTCATAGATAGTGAGCTTCTCAAGCTCCTTTTGAATACCTACATCTTCATCTTCACATATATTCTTTGAGACAACATCATTAGCTTCATCAAATGTAACATGTACAACTTCTTCAATCAAAAGCGCTCTTCTATTGTATACTCGGTATACTTTCTTGTCACTAGAATATTCTAGAAAAATTCCTTCATCCGATTTTTTGTCAAATTTACCAAGATTTTCTTTGATTTTTAAAACAAAATATTTGCAACCAAAAACTTTAAAATAGCTCACCATGGGTTTTTTACAAAATAGGAGTTCGTAAGGAGTTTTGTTTAAAATGGATCTCAATAAAACTCGATTCATGACATAACAAACCGTGTTAACAGTTTCGGCCCAAAAATATTGTGGTAAATTGCATTCACTAATCAAAGTTCTAGCGGTTCCTTGAAGAGTTCTATTTTTCCTTTCAACAACGCCATTTTGTTGAGGGACTCTAACAACCGAAAATTCATGCGTTTGAAATACCGTTGTGATCACAAAATTCGGGAAAGCCTCCAAATTTAAATTCGGTACCATTGTCACTTCTTAAACGAATGATCTTTAAATTCAATAAATTTTGAATTTTGGAAAACAATTTTACAAATTTTTCAAAAGCTTCATTTTTGTGAACAAGGAATAATACCCAAGTATACCTAGAATAGTCATCCAAAATAACAAAGGCATATTTACTACCACCAAGACTAGCATGTTGAGTTGGTTCAAACAAGTCTAAGTGCAACAATTCTAAAGGTTTATGAGTGGACACAAAATTCTTTGGTTTAAAGGAAACTTTAACTTGTTTACCAAATCGGCATGCATCACAAATTTTATTTCTCAAAGACTTTAGTTTTGGCAAACCTCTTACCAATTCCTTCTTAGCAATTTTTTCAATTAAATCCATATTAAAATGACAAAGTCTTCTATGCCAAAGCCAAGGATCATTTATGGAAGCGGTAAGATATTTTACAATGCTATTACTAACTGTTTTGTCAAGGTGAATCACATAAACATCATTGTGACTAGCAACCCTAAATAAAACAACATGATTTTTATCAAGAATAATGCTTGGTAAATAACACATATAAATTTTTATCACAAAGTTTACTTACACTCAATAAATTGTAGTTCAAATTATCAACAAGAAGCACATTCTTTATCAAGGTTTCACCATTTTTACCTGCATCACCAATGTCGATTGATTTTGCTTTGTTGTTATCCCCAAATATTACTTTTCCACTCTTTTTGTATTTGAGGTTTGTGAAGAGAGAAGCATTACCCGTCATGTGCCTTGAACCACCATCTATGAACCACTTACCATTGTTGGTGATGTTAGGTACCTACACAATAGATCAATTGATAACTTTTGGTACCCATATTTTCTTGGGTCCATTAGAGTTAGTGAAATTGCAATTAATCCATACGGCTTTCATTCCAAGTTTCTAATTTTTCTTGACATAACACATATTTTGACATGTCCATGTTGTAAAGTGGCAATATTTACAAATAATATTTTTATTTCCATAGAAAGAGGATTTTGATTTTACAAAACATAAGTCATCCCTTCTAAACATGATAAAATTTTTGTTGATCAATACATTTCTATTTCTTTTCAAATCAACAACATTTTCTCTTTTTCTAGTCAAGAGAACATTCAAATCATCCAATCTTTTCTTCAAGGAGGCTTGTTCTTCTTTGACCTTTGATCTCACATGCATTCTTTTCTTCAAGTCATTATTTTCTTGTGATAGCCTATTATTTTCATTCACAAGTTTATAGTTAGCATTCAATAGAGTATTTGATTTCTTCACTAACTCCTTATTTCTGGCATATGATTCTTTTAAGCTATCATGCAATTTTAAAATGAAACCTTCAAGATAATTTTCATCATTGGAGTCATAGTTAGAATTTATCTCATCATCTCCAATGGCCATAAAGGCCATTTGTGCCGACTCCATTTCTTCTTCAACTTCTCATTCGGAGTTGCAATCGAATCCCATGTGATTTGAAAATTATTGAATCGAGGCTTTCTTCCTTCCTTCTTTTTCTTGGAAGGACACTCATTTGCAAAGTGTCCGAGTTGACCACTTTCAAAGCACTTTTCATTTTACTTCTTCATTTCTAGCTTGGTTTTCCCTTGAAATTATTTGAATTGGTAGCTCCACCTCTTCTCATTCTTTGTTTGTTGATGTAATGTTTAAGAAATCCTTTGGTGATGAGTGCAAGATCTCCTTCATCAAGATCTTCATCTTCTAGATTGATGGAGCCATTTTCATCCTCTTCTTGAGAGGTCTTTAATGTAATGCTCCTTCTTGGTCTTGCTTCTTCATCATCCACCACTTTGGCCTTCAACTTCAATTCATAAGAGGTAAGAGAGTTGATTAGTGATTCAATAGGTATAGGATTTAAATTCTTGGCTTCCTCTATAGCAATGCTTCACACACTTGGTGAGCCAATAATCTTTACAAAGTAGGAAAATTCTTGCTCACACTAGTAAACTCTTTTAGTTGAGCCTTTTACTCACAATCTCACTTTTGTACAAGGTTATCACTCCACTAAGAAATTAACTGCACTCGAAGCTACACACTAATACAATATAGCACTATAACCAATTTGCACTCAAATTACTCTTTTATAAGGCTTGTATTCAATGTATTAGACGATTTTTACAGAACAATAGAGCAGGTATTTATAGGAGCAATAAATGGTGGTTGTAACTACTTCCTAACGGCTAAATAATAAATGCACAAAAATTAGTCGTTGGGGATGCGTCCGACACAGCGTCCGATCTTCGTGCAGTTGGTGAAGGATATTGTTTGAACGGCCGTGCATGCGTTCGTTTCATCATCCGAACAGAGCTTCAGACAGTCGTGTTCGTCCGAAAGAAGCTTCGTTCGGATAGTTGTATGCGTTCGTAGAGAAGCATTAAGAAACTTGCTTTCTGCCTATTAGTTTAGACGGTGAAATGCGACCGAGAAAGCTGACATTGTTCGAATGGTGTGCGGCGTGACCGAACTCCCTGTTTCCAACAGAAAAAGTAACAAACCTGCAAAGCTTGTTTTCAGAGTTTAGTGCTTATGTCATCATCAAAATAAGGTTTGAAAAATATCACTTACAATTTTCTTTTCTTTTCTTTTTTTCATTTTTTAACCATGTGCAATACCATAACAATAATTACAAAAAGAAGTATATAAATCATGTTGAACTCTTGACTTCATTCCTCAACCAATACACAAAAACTCTTCATAAAACCATCACAGGAATCTTGGCAATTTCATTGGAGAACTATAATTAATTCTGCAATGACTAAGGTAATGCGATGAAGAAAGGATAAATAACAAAGTGGAGTGGCTAAGTTATGTTGTTGATGATAATCTCGTAAATATCGTATGTTTTATGTATTGTTTACCTCATTTTTAGTTATGTATAAGCAAGAATTTAGTATTTATGAGCTAAAATGGTTTGTTTTGAGTTTTACTAGGGTTTGAGTGAAGAAACAATCAAAATTGATCACAAATCGATTGGAAGAAAATTGCAAAATTAGAATTTACGTGTACCAGGGAGGAGCGATTCTGATACAGTTTAGTAGATTGAGCATTACTTTCTTGTTCGAGCCTTAATTGGGCTAATTCTAATACAGAGCTACAACTTTCATGGTTTGAATTTTGCCAACTTCGGATTGTATCGTGGACAAAATTGAGGAGAAAGTTGAAGCTGGTGCTGCCAGCGGCGCCCAGGTGTGACAAAAATACTGCACCTGGGCACCGAAAATAGTTTGGCTCTAGAAGCAGCACCCAGGCATGACAAGATTGCAGCACCCAAGCGTGCCTCATCGGATGGGTCTCATAGGTTTGCTTATTTTCCAAGAAAAGTCCTCTGTGGGCCTGTTTGGGTGGAAAATTGTATACTTATCAGATGGAGCCCCAAAACCCCCGTGCTAGATTTTTTTCTCTAAACTGGAGACCACAGTGTCTGAACTCTGAAGCTCGAATCACTAGTGACTGCAGTTACTAAGTTTGCTTCTCCATTTTGGTAGAACCCCGGTTACTGAAACTATTGTAGCCTTGGAATTGGTCTTCAATTTTTTCTACTTTCAACTTCGTTCCTTGACTTCTTCGATTCTTCAAATTGCTAACCAAATTCTAAATAATCCCTATAGAATACACCAACAATCACAAAGTTAATATGCACATAAAGCTACTAAACTCTGATTAAGTTCAATTTAGTGCATAAATACTATCAAAAGTCCTAATATTATTCTAAAACTACTAAAATTACTACTAGACTCGAATTTCAAGTAAAAACACATAAAAGCAATTAAAATGGGACTAACATGGTCAAAATTGCATGGTATTTAGAGGTAAAATAACTCTATTTACTAGAGTTATCAACAATACTTCAAGTAAAAAGAGTATAAATATCCTGAAGGTTGCTGTTCAGTAGCTAGTAAGTCTTTTAAACAGTAAGATCCTCAAGACTAACAAATCACACTCGAAACATAAAACTTTTTTGAATTTAGAAAAAATTTCTTTTTTTTTTTTCGAAAACTTACCTTAGTGAACCACTTATTCTTATACTTGAAAAACCAAAACACTCTAATAGTTGAGAAATAAAATCCGTACAAGTGAATATAAATACCATTGAATAAACAAATTTCAACTTAAAACCTAATTTCACTTCTAATCATAAAATTTGTCAATAATGCACTCCAAATATTACTATGCAAATGAGTAATTTTAAGTGAATCATATAAATGCAAGCATTAATAAAAAACCATGAGTCTGATAAATTGATTCCTTTTTCAACCAACATGGACATGCTAATTAAGAATCACTGGGATGTTCTCGGGGTTCAAACAATTGAAATAAAACTAAAAATCATTAATTATGGATAACAAGGTTTATCGCAAAATAAAGGTCATAAATGCCCAATTCATACCCCTCAACTTAGCTTAGCAAAATCAATCAACCTTAAAAGGTACTCAATAATCGATACGAATCCAAATCTATAATAGGCATTCATATAATATTCTTATTAATCTACTCAACTAAATATCAAAGATAATGCAACAAAAACAAGATTTCTATAATCCAGTAGCAACAACAAAATTCAACCTCAATTGTGAATTTCATGAAAACCACAATTCATTAAGTAAGCATATAATCCATCATCATTAAGCTAAATTAGACTAATTTGTCATCATCTAATAACACATTAGCCAAGTATAATAAAAAATAATTCACAACACAAAACACATAAGCCTAACTAGTCACAAGGTTTCAAGTCTTTATTACCCCCATCGGGTTCTTTACTAAATCATATAAATAATTAAAACATAAATAAAAAGAAACACTTCCCTAGTAAAACCAATGAGACTTTTTGTGAATGTTGTACTCGCTCAACTGTTTGCATTGCATAGCATATCCGAAGTTCCCAAGAATAGGTGAAACAACACACTGAATCTTTTACTACTTGAGTCAACTTCAATAACACACTGGATGGCACCTCTATAGGACATGTGATCGGGTGATGTAAGCAATCCTTTAGTTCATGCCTTTACTTCATTGCCCATACTCCCAAACTTGGTTATCTCAAAATTACCCTCGAGCTAACAATCCTTCCTTTCATCTATGATTGGTGACGAGTTCCTTAAACTTCACCTACCAGCTTACTTATGAGTTCGGCAAGTTAGTCTGATAATCTCTTTATAGATTTGTCTTGGCGTTCTAAAAGTTCGTCTTGGCTCTCCATAAAGGCAATTATCTTCCTTTCCATTCATGAATTAGCTTCTTCTTCTTGAGTTGGTGGTGGTTAAGTGTAGTCATAACCATAGTAGTCATGAGAGTCTCTGTGAATGCTATTCTCCTCAAACTTGCATTGTACCATAGGTAAGGCTAAGTAGTAATTGTTCACATGAGCTTCTTCACTGCATCCTTCATGTTTTTTGTTGGTTATGGAAGTTCCCTTAAGTAGCATTCATCATAATGGATCTTGGGTATTGACTATGGGGCTTCACTTGTTCATACATAGGCTCTTGAGATGTAAAAAAATAACAAGGAAAATTCTTAGTCGCTTGAGAAGAATTTAGATGATTGGAGTATCCCATTTGATAATCCTAAGGGTGGGAGTCGTATTGGTATGCACATTCCCTATTAACATGGTGACTTGCAAAAGAATCACAATCTAAATCAATATAAGGAAGTGAATTAGCACAAAAGTTACTTTTTTTTTTCTAACGCTGCTAATTAGATTGAAGTATTACAATAACAAATCATAAGTATATCAAAAACATCAAAAGAATTATGCTCATTGGTCTCGCCTCCATAATTAAAAGGATGATAATATCATTGGCATGATTGATCTTAATTCATTCCTTGCATGTTCTTATAAGACTAACACAAAAACAAAATACAAAATAAGTACTAACAAAAGCACACAAAAAGAAAAAATTGGGAGATTTTAGACTGGTAGCTAGCATAAACTATCCACTAAAAAGAGAAATTTTTTTCGTTTTTTCCAATAAAAGAATATAAATCACAAGAAAAGGAAAATCTTTGGGGTTGTTTCGGCACTAAATATTGAAAACATACAATGACACTAACACAAAAATAAATAAATAAATAAATGATTTACACTTCAAAGTAGTATTCTTGCCAAATAATACCAATATTCCAAAGACCCAATCCCCAGCTACAATGCCATAAACTTGATACATAAAATATCTAGTTATAAAATTTATAATCACCTAACTCTACTATTAACTAGATAATGCACTGCAAGTGCAAGGGGTCAAATGCTTTATAGCGGAAGTTGGGTTGAACCCACAAGGATCGGTTTAACAAGTACCAGTTATTTGGTTTGAACGCTATGTGAAGAATCAATAATTGGAGAAAGAGTTGAATAAACTAGCATTAAAAACTTTAACTAATGAAAACAATGGATTAAGGTTAGATTCGCCAATTTGTAGTTTTGATTAATTCATTCAACTAATCGGTCCAATTATATTGCATGGAGTTCAATTCTCAAATATCAACCCAACACTGATTCCTCGAGCAATTGGGTCTTATCAAATTAAAGGTGTTATCTTGGGTAGATTCCTCTATGTCCTAGATTAATCAACTGGAGTCTTATCTATTTGGAATTACCATGAACTAACAAATTAATCTTGCAACTTTCATCTCAAATTAAATTATTTTAATAATTAGCACAAGTCTATGATGGAGGATCAACTACACATCACCTCGGCCAACCTATCCAAAATAAGAGGTTGTGAAGTTCTTGATTTGCCAATTTATGCCAATTATTACCCAACTGATCATTCAATTGATGATCAAGTTAATCATTACACAACAGAATTGATTTCATCCAACCTTAATCCATATTATTTAAAACATAAAAAAAAAAATTAATAACACACAAGAAAAGATTGAAATTAAGTAAACTACTCCAAACATTAACCTAAGAAGGCAAATAAAGAAATGAATGATTGAAGGTTAACAATTAAAGAGTAATAAAACTAAAATTAAATGGAATAACAAAGATCTAAAAATGATTTAAAAATTTTCTCTAATGAAGAATTACAAGTTCTTAGTCCAAGGTTGTTGATCGTGAACCTCATCTTCAACCCTTCTTGAAAAATAAAGAAAACCCTTGTCTAATCCTGTAGACCTTAAAGGGAAAATGAATGAGATCGTGTTTTTAAATTCCTAAAGACCACTATTTATAGTTTTTAAGATTTATAAAGTGTAAGACTATGAATAAGCTTTAAAACGCACTACTACAGGTCCAGAACGGACTCCTGAACTCTAAATATCATCAAAATCATGTAGGAGCCCGGTCTAGTCGACCCAAGTGTTGATTGCACTTGATTTGCTTGACTCAAGTGTAGACAGCACTTGTGCTTCTGATCCAAGCCTAATGGCACTTGATTTATCCTTATCCAATCGCAATTAGCAGTTGGCCTTTGATAGCTTTGTGCTGTTTCACCCTGTTGCTCCTAAAATTTTCGTCCGACGCCTGATTGATGAACTATTTATTCCTACACAACCCTAGAAAAAACACACATTAATATCTATAATAACTCCAAACGTTTAAGTGCAAACACTTACACACTGACTAAAACTATAAAGAAAAAACAATTAAGAGCACACAAAGACACAAATTCCGGGAAGAATTAGGTAAACAATCTGAACACAACCCTAAATATATACACAGACATAAATATAAGTTAAATAATATTAAATAAACACTTAAACACTACACTACACACACACACACACACAAAAATAGAAATGCCTAAAAATAAATACATAAAAACTAAAAGCGTCGAAACTAGTGTAAAAACTGTATGAAAAAAGAGTTGAAATAACCCTAATTTCTTAGGGTTATCAAGAAGCCATCCAACCTTTGAGCACTATCTTTATCAAGCTGATAGAATGCCCCTTTAACTTCTTCCATGTCAATCGACTTGAACAAGTCTGCATTTTGCTCTAGCAAGATTAAGTTTGGAATAAAGTCTAGCAACTCCTCTATCTGTCTCTGATCAATGCCTTCATATGCAAGTAAGTTGGCAAAGAAACCGGTAGCCCCATTTTTTATATCCCCTTATGAAGTTAACAATTCCCTAGCCTCATTTTTAATTTTTTGAATAGTTAGCAAAGCCCTTTTATCCACCAAGGATGCATGGAAGAATTTTGTGTTTCCGTCTTCCTCAGCCATCCATTTGAGACACACCTTCTATTTCCAAAAGATTTCTTCAGTTCACAACATATGGAATAGCTTAACGTGTGAATGGCTCAACTTATGATGCACCTCCGATTTAGAATTATTCTGAAAATTAAATTCACAATTTCTAACCTCTTCCTCAATAGTTGAAACTGCCCGAATTATGTTGTTGAATGATCACTGTTCCATCTAGTAACTCTGCCTTGAGTCTCCTCATCTTCTGACTAAAATCTCTCATGCCATAACCTTTTATAGGAGCCTTCTAATTGTTTTCTACCACCCATAGAAAATCTAGGTGTCTCAACTACATGTTTTGAAACCTAAAAGGTCTCGATCCAGTTGTGAAAAAGACTTCAGCTCAAACAAGAGTGGGGAGTCATCAGCTGAAGCAGCAATTCAAGTGCTGCACAAAAGATTCTGTGAAAAGATTTTCCTATTGTTAATTCCCAGGGAACCTATCCAAGCGTTTCCATTTTATTCAACCATTTTGTTTCCCCGTCCAGGTATATTTGCTCCCCAAGTAAGCCACAGTTTTTAGACCACAATTAGAACTGACCAAGCTAACGTCTGCCATTTTATTAAGATTTTGTGTTGCAGCTCCTGAATATTTAGACAACAATTCAATGACATTAAAGTCACTATTAAGTAACCAAGTCTTGGTTTGTGTTGAGTATATCCTAAGTAAAAGCTCCCAAAATAGTCTACACTCAACTCTAGTACACATGGCATATATAAAAGTAACCTCCATGACTTGATCCCAGCTATCATAAGACAAAGAAACATGTAAATATTGATCTCAATTCTCCAAGATAGCAAGGTGAAACCCTGGTTTGTAGAATATCCAAATTTTATTTGAGACATTGCACAAACAAAGAGAAAACCCTAAGTTTAAATGATTTTTTTCCTCCAATATAAACACCTATAATGTCGGTTCCAAAACTACTAAACAAGATACTGAATGGGTTCGAACAAGCTTTTTCAGCCTAGAGTTGATGCTTAATTTCTAATACCTCTAATATTCTACAGCAGTACGCTATTCATTGATCAAGTTGGGGAGAGGATTCATTGAAAGATTTTACCGATAGTCTGGTTAGAATTCTTTTGGTACCAATCATTACCTTTTTCCTATACCTTGGCTTCACTTAAACCAACAGACGTGAGAAAGGTGCTTTGCTTACTTGAGTTGCTGCATCCCAATAAGAAACTCCTTTAATGCTCAAGTAAGTTCTAATTCTAGAACAAACTTGTCATCCAATCACATCCAAGTCTAGTTGGATATCATTGGAGTCAACCTTCAGAATAGGTTTTTTCCATTTGGTTTCCTGAATTTTTTGTGATGATCATCCATTAAGTAGTCGGAGACATCAACGGGAACAACATCCTAAATAACTTTAGTTGGTGGTGTAAAGGGGTAATAGATTTTTTGAAGAGCTTTTTGCACATTAGAATAACTTGGGATTGTGCTTATCTTGGCTAGAAATACCCGAAATGTTCCCTCCGGCTTAGTTTTAAGCTCTAGAACTGGCCGAGAAGTTTACATTTTTTTTTGGAATCTATTGCTTAGGTGGCTTTTTGTGAGAATCTTTATGGTGAGCAAGGTCTGGAAGAGTCCAAGATTTAGGATTAGGGTTAGGGTTAGGTTTCTTTTTTGTGTTAAACTTGCAATCATCCAGTGAGTACCATGGTTCAAAGACTCGGTCGAGTCTGAGTTGACTCGGCAGAGTTGTAACCAGAGCGGAGGCTAATGCTCCGAGTCGGAACCGAGACATAGCGGAGACGTCAGAACAGGCATCGGAACGGGAAGATTCGGACGATCCTCGATGCTTGTGTGGGTGAAACGTTGACTCGGCCGAGTCGTCCGAGTCGACTCGGCAATTGCTCAACTGAAGTACTTTGCTTGCGAGCGGGCAAAGAGGACCCTTTTCCTCTGCAGCTCAGACATCAACAGAGATTGACGCCTTGTTTGAGGGTATTGATTTTCAGTCGATGATTACTCGGCCAAGATTTGAGGAATTGAACATGGATTTGTTCCAGAAATGCATTGAAGTAGTTGAAAACTGTTTGAGGGATGCCAAGATGGACAACAGTAATGTTCATGATGTCGTCCTTATGGGGGGTTCGACAAGAATTCCGAAGGTCCAGCAGTTGTTGCAAGAATTCTTTAACGAAAAGGAGCTTTGCAAAAGCATCAACCAGGATGAAGCCGTTGCCTATGGTGCAGCTATTCAAGCCGCAATCTTGGGCGGTGGCATAGGCAATGAGAAGGCTCGGGACCTTGTACTAGCGGATGTTACCCCATTATCTCTTGGTGTACATACTAAGGGAGAAGTCATGACTGTTTTGATCCCTAGGAACACCCCTATCCCTACCAAAAAGGAGAAAGTATTCAATACAACTATGGATGACCAAACTGCTGGAATTCAAGTGTACATTTAGATAGGGTGATCTTGCAAGATCACAAGACAGAGGGTGAAAGAGCAAGATCAAAGGACAGCAATTTGTTAGGTTGTGGTATTTGTAACAATGGTACAGAGAGAAAGGAGAGAAAAGTGAGCAGAAAATCATCAATCCTAGATTTTCTGCTCCAAGAAGAGGTTCTTTGAACTGATATCTGTCTCTTATGGGACAGAGGCGGTAGCTTCGTGGGATAGTGTTGTGCTGTATGAATAAGAAGAAAAAGGATGTAGAATCAAGTGTTAGGAATTATTAAGTATCTATTTTTGTATAAAATATGTATCTAACATTCTTATAACATATTTATAATATTTTGTGGTATTACGATTTATGATTCTTTATTTATAATAAACAACTATAACTAATATCTAGTTATGATTGTATTTTGTTAATTTAATTTGATAACTAAATTAGTTGTGGTATTGTATAATTTTTAATTTTCTCTTTAGAATTTTTTAGACTTCATGTATATTGAAATATGTATATCGTCCGTATACGCGACCGATACACCGATACCGATGTGGAACGATACGTTCCGCGACCGTTACCGCGACCGCGACTTTGAACCATGGTGAGTACCCAACTTTCAAAAAATCTGTGCAGTTGGTACTTTCTCATACTCAATCTTTTGCCAGAGTCACCATTCCCGACCCAAACATGTTGAAGTCTAGGATTTAGTAGATCAAGATCCACACATACAAGTGCTTTGCTCGGTCTTGCTCCCATTATTGTCGAGGTGTCTACCTTCAGTGGCTCGCCAACTAGTCGAGCAATGGAAAAAAATGCTGCCTTATGGAAAATATATGCAAGCAATTGGTTAGATGTAAACCATTTCAGAGCAGGCGAAGTTTTCATATCTACATAGAAATCTGTGGTCCATTTGATGATTCTCATGCCGAACCTTAATATGGTCCAAAACCTACAATACGAAAAATGTAGATAGTCTTCTACTAGGTCAAAGTTAATGAAAATGTGGCATGAATCCATGAGAACCAAAGTATATGCATTAAAAGCTTGACCCTAGTGAATCCAATCTTTTGAAATTCTTTTCTCAAAACTTCCATTGATGGACGACTACGAGAAAATTTCCCGACTAATGCATATTTGAAAAGCTGAGCAAGCTTTTTGGTTAACTCTATTGAGAAAAAAATCATCAATTCTCCCTTATAGGTTGAAGGCTACACTTGTAGTATTGAGTCTACCGTACAAGAAACAACAACTACAAAAGAGCAAATGGGAGAGGAAGAAGATGAGGAGGTTTCCCTTTAGTCATAGGCTGAAGGGCTTAAGGCAGCCATGGAAGATGAGGGCGAAGATGAAGAAATGATTAAACCCTAGAAAGGGAACCCTAGAGTGAACTTTTTAAGTATTATATGAAAAAAATGAATAAAATTAACAATCCAAATTGGCTAAATAAAATGATATATAAACAACCACAAAAGAAATGATGTTTCCATAATTTGTTAGATGGTTACTTGTCGATATATGTTATACTTTATGTAATAATATATTTTGTTCAATAAATAGAGAGGTAAGGAAAGTTAATGAGTTTAAACTTTGTATAAATGAAATAAAAAGGGGACTATTGGTATCAATTGTGTCTATAGCTTGGTCGTGAGTGCTTAGGATGTGAAGTGGATCCGATTGCTGCAACAACAAAAAAGTTTTGCAAGAAAGCATTTAAACAACCCGGTCAACCGTAGTTGAACAATTTGAGTTTTCTGATTTTCACAGTTCAACCACCACTTTGTTGAAAAGTTGATAGATTTGTATCTTAACCGGTCAAACTCCAACTCGTGCTAGTTAAGTGGTTAGTTAACTGATTGAATCACTGAGTCAAGTTAGGTTTAATAACAATGCTTTCATGTGACCTTTCGAATTTGAATTTAAAATAAAATTTGAGGGTAGTTTTAGAATAACCTTTTTACAATTAGTGTGAACCCTAGTCTAAAGTATCTCTAACCAGAAAACCCAGATGGGTTTGATCACCAAATTCACCTTCATTTTACTGCTTTTCTTGAAAGTAATCCATGTCTCTTGGATCTATTCCCCATACCTTTGAGGATCCTTTTGAGGCTTATCATCCTGGAGCTTCTCCTTAACTTCTAATTCTTGATCATGTGTATCTCTAGATTTTGGTGGCAAAATTATTGTACATGCCCCATGAAGTCACATTTATAACAGAATGTGATACCCTTATATTGGATTGATTGAACAAAATACCCAATTTTAAGAGCTTTCTATAAAGGATGCTTCACATAAATCTGGACACATATCCTTGCAAACTGCATTTGATCGTGGACACCGTTCTTATATCAAACTTAAGGACCTGACCCACTTGCAAACCCGTACCATCTAGTATTGGAGCATCATAGTACTCCATTGGGAGGCTAGGAAGCCTAAACCAAACCATTGCTGAGGTCACTATGGATTTGGCTACAACAAAATTTGGTTCCCATAAATGAGCAGTAAGGAAGAACCCATTCAAGAACCACGGACCTCCCAACATTACACTATAGAAATCTTCTACCTTCAATAAATCTAGTAATAAAGAAATCATAACTCAGGTCACTAACTTCGATATTCACTTTCGGCTTCCAGATATATCTAATTTTATAATCAAAATATTGAAACCCAAAACTACAACCAACTGGTTAAGCCATCAAGGATAACTTTGAAAGCTCTCTAATTCGTGCAAGGTCTTTGTCAGTAACGATCAGTTCCTTTGCAGGTTGATCATTTGCAAGGTAGCTCATATTTCACAAGAATAGTTGCCCATAAAGAAAGAAATGCTCCTTTTGAAACATTCAAAAAAAAATTTTGGCTTGTTCACTTGTCTGATCATTAGTTGTATGCGCCTTCACCTTCAAGAAAGGAAGAGTTCCCTGATGTGATCCTGTGTTTTGTTACCTTATCCTCCAGCCTGAGGTTGGAGGACGAAGCCAAAGCATTACTACAAACACTTGGTGTGCAAGTGTTCAGAAACGTTCAGTTGCTATTTTCTCATAGCAAAACCTCAGTAGATTTTGAAATGTATAGAGAGCTTGACATTATGTCAACTAGCCAAGAATGACATTATATCAATATTGTGGGCCCCTTATTAATAATTATTAGCAGTTCATCAACTTTCTGAGAACATGTGCATGACTTGCAATTTTGCACAAATGTAAAAAGAAATTGATGACCAAACATGCCGTTGTTTACATACTCCATTTCAAGGACACTTTGATAACAAAAGAGTATTCCTTTAGGCCCTATCTCTTCTATTGTTACTGTTAATTTCTAAAAAATACACAACTTGTACAAATAATTAGGGAAATTCTCAAATTCAGAAGTCTAGGTTAGATTATGAAAAAAAAAACTAAAACATACCAAATGATGAATATCAGAATTGCTAACAGGTTGCCAACCATTCCGAAATAGTTTTCCAAGCATAAAACCACCAAGGGAATGGTGAAGAAGTAATTCCAGAAGTGAAAGGGCAGAAAATAACTTTCTTCTTCTGACAAATTTGGTGGGTCATTATCTAAAATTTATTTGGGCCGTAGTCATTAGATGAGAAAGATTTTTTTGTTGTTTGTTGTTCTATTTGTTTTCTTATTTACATTATCAATAATTCATTTATTACTTTATGTTTAAAAAATTATGTTATTTGAGTAAATACATTACGTTGAGATATAATCAATATATATTTTAAATAAATTTAAGTTGAGTGACTAATTCATTCCCTCATGCTATATAGAAAAAAAATTAGAATAATAAATTTAATTTATTATTATTGTCAAATTTAAGAGAAGAATTTAGTAAGAAATTTACAAAAAATGTAACTAAAATTACTAAGGGCAACTATGATATTTTAATATTCTTTTTAGATGAAAATTTTAATTGCATTAAATCTCGAGAAACAATTTATAGATAAAATAAATATACATGTCAATTTATAACTGTCCCCTATTTATTAGGAACAAACTATAACAAAGCTAAGTATTTAATACCACATGTGAACTCCACTCAAGGTAAATACTCAGAGGCTGTGTTTGGATGGATGGATTTGAATTGAAAGAAATATTTGAAATAAATGAATTTGAATTAAATGGATTTGAAATGACAAAAATTTGGTGAATTTAAATCTATTTATTTAACAATTAAAATTACACAGCCAAATATTAGTAGATTTCAAATTCAAAACTAAATCAATTAACTTGTTTACATAATTTATTATAGATTAAGATTTCAAATCAAATCTATCCAAATCTATCTATCTAAACACAATGATAAATTTCTTGAAAAGCTACATAGAAATGAGTCGTTTATTCATAATTTATTCATACGTGAAATGACATTTAAATTTATAAAAAAAAAACTACGTATTTAATTAAGCAGCAAATCGGCTGGTGAAATCCTTAAAAGCAGTTAAGGAAGCCACAGAACTAGGTGGAAAACCTTGCTTAAACACTTTTTTCCTTAGTGCTTCTGCTCTTTCATGAACCCCTTCATCATCCATCAATCGGTCAATTCCTTGTATTATGGTATTTTTTGTAATTATTTCCGATGTATCATCCCTCCTTGATATTATGTACCCAACCTTTAGATGACTCTCAATTGACTTTGCATTATAAAATTGATCACCTCGTATAGGCCATGCTAAAGTTGGTATGCCACGTCCAATTGCTTCCATTGCCGAATTCCATCCACTATGCGTCAAGCAACCTCCAACTGAGGGGTGATTTAGTATTAGCAACTGAGGGGCCCATCCTTGTATTATTAAGCCTAGGTTGCCAACTTTGGTCTCCAACCCACTCGGGTAGTATTCCAAAACCACGTCCGAACCGGTTTGAAGAACCCATATGAAGGGCCGGTTCAATTCTTCCAATGCATTAGCTATTTCATCATGCTCCTCCAATTTTGGTGTGATTTGACTACCAAATGACACGTAGATCACGGAGCGACGTGGCTTCTCATCTAACCATTGCATTACTTGCTCTTCTGAGTAATTTGATTCGCGGTTCGGCCTAATCCCACTATCAGCAAAGATCGATGTGTTATTCCATTTCCAATATTCTTCTGGTAATAGCGGACCAACCGCCCAAACCGGTACTCCAATTTGGGTAGAAATGTAGTCAATAAAGACACCTTCGAGTTCATGACATGAGTTGATAAAAAATGCAACTGCTCCCTTTGTGTCATCCACCCAGGCTGGCTCATCACCTGGCTCGGTTGGAAAAGATTTTTTCTTACGGTCTGGTCGATCTGCAGCTTGTTCAATTGACTTGGCCCCTTTATCATCATTGTTAAATGGATTGGGGTGGCTATTTCTTCTTATAGTCAGATCCGAATAGTTAAAGGCCATATATTCGGGTAACCCGGGAAGAACACGGGTCACACCCGGCTGTAAATTCTCAACATCAGCCTTCCATGCAGCATACTCCAGGGCTACATCAACAGCAGCAAAGGCAAAAAACGCCACGACAGGTAGTTGGAATTTCATGAATATTCCTTTGCTCCAGCACATCAAATTGTCCACTACAGAGAAAATGGGTCGGCTCGGATCCGGCTCTTTGGGCTCCTGGATTCAAGTAGGGACTCAATGAAGTCACCCATTTTTTGGAAATGAATTTGAATGGGGTTGAGTCCGGATCCGGGTCTGGGTTTGGGCCCTTTTGTTGGAAGTGGAGGCAACGGGCTGGTAAATTCAGCAAGATTGAATAGCTCATGGTGAAGAAGAGAGGCCGGGACTGAAGAGGTGAGATCAGAAGAGATTATGAGAGTTGTTTTGTATTGCATGGAGCAAAATTGTCTACAAAGTTCTATGAATGGAAGAAAATGTCCTTGTCCAAAAAATGGAACTGCAAAAATATCTCCAATTCCTTCCATTTCTTAATTTTTTGTTATGTTTACTTTAACGTCTCTAGAGAAATATATAGACGAACTCAACTACTTTCTTACCATCTCTTTCCAAAAAAAAAAAAAAAGAAGCTACTTTCTGATAAGGAATTAATGCTTGTAAGGAAAGGAACATGCACTAAGTCATAAACTGACTCATAATATATTCTAGGATAAATCCATGCACGGGCTATCTCTTCGAGTACTGCAGTCGTTGTGCTTCATCGTAACTGTAATATTGAGTTGGTATATAAAAGTTAAAAAAATTATTAAATTATATTTATGTATTAATATTTTTTAACGAATAATTCCCTCGTTATATATATATATTAAATGGGATAAAATCAGTTAAAAAGTGTTATATTTAAGGTAGATTTAACAGTTACGTGTAATGTACGTGATTTTTCTCTTCTGTAATTGACAGAATTTTTAAATTTATCATAAATTTGTAGAAATTAAAGATTTGGGAATTAAATGTATTTTTTAAAAAATTTAGAGACAAAAATAAACTATGATCTAAACTTTGAGAGTTAAAATTACATTGTTCCACGTTTGAAATTTGAGATTTAGTGATCACATACTTTGTAATTACCGAAATTTTTAAATTTGTACTAAATTGTTTAAAATTTAAAAAAATTTAAAGATTAAATATATTTTACCTGAAAGTTTGGAGACTAGAATGAATTACATCTCAAATTTGTTAATGAGAGTTAAAATTATAATTTTTCCCAATGAATATATGATGATGCTTTGTTTTTTTAAAGTTTTCCAATTTAGTTAAAAAATAAAAAATGAAGGAATGCCATTTGAATTGTTGTCTCTGTTCTATGACTAATGATAAAATAGGAATTACATTTTTTTGTCGGTGCAGATATGGATTTTCGGTCCACCATTAATCAATCACAAACTTGCTCCAATCTGCGCCCCCCGCCCCTTTTTTTTTTTTTTTTTTTTTTCGGGATAGAAAATGCATATGAAGTTAATGGAAAATTAAAGATGTATTTGATTTATAAGTACAAGAAAATGTAAGTCAAAGTTGATGATACCTATAAATGATTTTTGAATGATTATTGTCATAAAGAAATTATAAAAAAATATTTATTTTTATTTTCACTTCTTACGTGAGTTTTAAATTAATAAATTTATTTTTTATTTAAATCAAATAAATAAATAAAAAATAACATTAACTTACCCATATAAATAGTAAAACTTAGATTATATTTCGATTCCGAATTTTGAAGGCAAACCAATTATGTTCTAAAGTTAGTTCCAATAATTTTCGAATGAGAAATAAATTTGACGGTAGATAAGAGGCATAGAGCCCAGTGTATGGTGCAGTGTATTGTACGGCTGCAACGCGACCACATGGCTGTGTGAGTGCAAAGGTTTGACGGTAGATAAGAGGCATAGAGCCCAGTGTATGGTGCAGTGTATTGTACGGCTGCAACGCGACCACATGGCTGTGTGAGTGCAAAGGATAGACGTTCGTGGCAAATATTTAGATAGAGTCAATTTTTAATTTTATTTATAAATTTTATAATGTGAATTAAATTTAAAAAAATTTATAATATTAATTAATATAAATAAAAAATTTTAAAATTTAATTATGATTACAAAATTTATAAATAAAATTAAAAATCGAATCTACTTAAATATTTTTCTACTGATGGGAACAACTTCGAGAAGGGTTTAGTGCGGGAATATCCTGCTCTGACCGGTGTAGCCCATGTAGGAGTAGGAGCGTGAATGTGTGTGAGATTAGAATAGGAGCATTGCACCCTGAAAAAAATAAATAAATAAATAAAGGTTACGGTGCTTATTGTTCTAAACTTCTAAGCCAATATTTCGAACTAATTTTGTCTTCTCAATCAATTGAAGGCCTGTGAAGAACACCAACTATAAGGGTCTGTTTGGTTAGATTCTTGGTGTCAAAAATTAAAAAATATTTGTATATGTAAAATATTTTTTAATTTTTTTTCATCTTAAGAACAAGTTATAAAATTTTTGTTATTTTTCGAATAATTTACAAATGATATTATACTATCTAACTTTAATTGCTAAAGTTATTTTATTTTTAATTCTTATCCATCTATTTCTCTTAAATGCGGTCTAAACTCTCAATTCTGGTCCATCACAAGTATTATATGTCTTTTGAACTAATTCAATAGTATTAAAAAGAAACTTATATAATTTGAAAACATTTTCAGTTGTCATCCAAATATCATAAAATTATTCAACACGAAAAATGACTTTTCTCGTGTAAAACTTTTTACCAATGAAAGCATTTTATTTCCAACAAAAGACCCTGAGACTAAAAAATTAGAAAGCGTAGAATGTAACTATTCTAACTTTACTAGTCCAGCAAGCTTCGCTTGAAAAATACTAAATCATATATACAAAATATTTCTACATTTGACATAGGTGTTTCAATTTTCAACTGTTTTATATTATGATTCATCTATTTTAAAATAATTATCATATTTAATTGGTATATACAAATTAAGTTAGTTATTCTTTCTATCCCAATTTATATGTCATTCTTTCTATTTTAATTTGTCTCAAATTATTTGTTATTCCTTGATAGGCAAAATTTAAAGGTCATTTTACCTATTTTATCTTTTATGCAAGTTCCAAAGATACAACATTAAATTCATGTTTCGACCTTAATTGCTCTTTCAAGTCATTTCAAAATTTAGAATTCCAAAATTGACTAACAAATTTTGTATCCTAATTGAAGGAGTAATTATGGAAAAGACATATTACTAGTGAGTCAAATACTAATTTTTTTTAAAATTACGTGCAAATTTGATCATACTAAATAATTATGGGATGGAGATAGTATTGAATTATAACAATTTTGCAAAAAATAGTTTAAAATAACTAAATTGCTTTCTTGCATTAATATTTCAACTACATAATTCTCCCTTAATTAATGTAGCATTAAAGATAAAAAGTTTAAAAAATATTATTTAATATTTTCTTAATTTTCTTAAGCGACAAATAATATGATAAAAGATAAATTATTTAAGATAATAATTATTTTAAAACGAATAAAGTATTTACAAATTATACAGTTGAAACCCTAAACCTGTTATAAGAGACTCAAAATGATGGAGGAACCTATAGCAATTAATGCTTACAGTTGCGAAGGAAATTAGATCCAGTCCGAAGCAAAACACAATTTTAATATTAATAAATGTGTAAACCTCGGTCTTAAGAGACTTTCTTTCTTTTCTCTTTGTGGGCACTGTTGAATTCAATCATTTTAAGAATTTAGGTTTAATTACAATTTGTCTCCGATAAATAGAGGATAGTTATAAATTGTTCCTTATATTTATCTGATATACAAATTGCTCTAAAATGAGATGACTTGCACTTTAATATCTGAATTTATTTAATAAATAATTTATTATTGAAAGGAACTACATTTTCTCATCCAATATTATTGAAAAAAAATTTATCACTTCAATATTAATTGGATGAATTAGTTCACTATTTATGTTATCTTTTTCACATCCATTTTTAACATGTTATCACATACTGGTTCCGTAAATCTTATTTTATATTTAGCGTAAACTATTTTATTTATTTAATCACATTATTTTATTTTTCTTATTTTTATTTTCTCTATTATCAATAATTAATTCATTACTTTTACTTAAAAAATTACATTATTTGAGTAAATATATTACGTCGAGATATAGTCAATATATACTTTAAATAAATTTAAGTTGAGCGACTAATTCATGCCCTCATGCTATATAGAAAAAAAAATAGAATAATAAATTTAATTTATTATTATTGTCAAATTTAAGAGAAGAATTTTAGTAAAGAAATTTACAAAAAATGTAACTAAAATTATTGAGGGCAACTATGATATTTTAATACTTTTTTTAGATGAAAATTTTAATTTCATTAAATCTCGAGAGAAAATTTATAAATAAAATAAATATATATGGCAATTTGTAACTCTCTCCTATTTAATAGGGGCAAACTATAACAAAGCCAAGTATTTAATACCACAAGTGAACTCCATTCAAGGTAAATACTCATAGGTTGTGTTTGGATGGATGGATGGATTTGAATTGAAAAAAATATTTGAAATGAATGGATTTGAATTAGATGAATTTAAAATAAAAGAATTTGGGTGAATTTTAAATATATTTATTTAACAATTAAAATCAAACATTCAATTATTGGTAGATTTCAAATTCAAAACTAAATCATGAATATTTCTTTGCTCCAGCACATCATATCATTTCCAGTGCAGTGAAAACGGGTCGGGTCGGATCAGGCCTTTTGGGCCTGGATTCAAGTAGGGACTCAATGAAGTCACCATTTTTCGGAAATGAAATTTGAATGGGGTCGAGTCCGGATCCGGGTTTGAGTTTGGGTTTGGGCCCTTTTGTTGGAAGTGGAGGCAACGGGCTGGTAAATTCAGCAAGATTGAATAGCTCATGGTGAAGAAGAGAGGCCGGGACTGAAGAGGTGAGATCAGAAGAGATTATGAGAGTTGTTTTGTATTGCATGGAGCAAAATTGTCTACAAAGTTCCATGAATGGAAGAAAATGTCCAATTAAAATATTTTAATGTGATTAAATTATATTTATATATTAATTTATATTCTTCAATTAATAATCTATTCAGTTAATGAATATACAATTAAAGGTAAAATTAAACACAAAAAAAAAACTCATCTATTAAATGATAAATAATTTCGCATAAAATAAATTGTGTAAAGTAATAAATAAAATAAAATAAAAATGGAGAGAGTATTTAAATTGACAAAACACCTCCCTGCTGGTAGCGTTTGCTGCATGGACTTCATTCAAATACAGTATAAATAACACAAAATTATGGAATCATTCACTAGTTTCTCTTTTTATGTTTTCTTAATTCTCTTAGGCAAACGATTTATTCAATACAAATCGTCTACATCAAATTTGGTTGTCAAAATGAGATGAACTAATTAAACTATCGGAATAGGGAGTTGGAGCTAGGCTAATTGGATTTTGATTGTTGCAAAAGGATAATAACCTAGATTCACCTATTGATTTTCAGTTTTTTCAAATAAAAACTTAAACTAAATAATTAATACTAATACTAGTATAGGCAGATGGCAACCATAACAAATGTAGCTTACCATCTATGATTCTTTCGTACTAGGGTAAATTCTTACGTTCAGAGAGAGTCCATATTCATTAAATCTTAATGCACTTTAGTATATATAAAGTTTTTCTAGTACTAATAAGTAGTGACAAAGCTAGCACAGCTCATAAAGTTAAATAGAGAATTGTACCTTCTAATTTAATCAACCCACCCATGCTGTATTATATTTGATTAGAACTTTCAAAAATTGCAAAAAGATAAGCAAAATTATTGAGAATTTTAATTTTATCCTATAATTACTTCCCTTAATGATTAGTTATTAGACGTTTTATTAATTGTTTAATAAGTAAAATAAAAGGTTGAGATGTTTAGAAAATACGTTCTCATAATTTTCAGAAAAGGGAGTTACTTATTTACAAATTAAGTTCATTCTTGATTATTGAGCATCTATTAAATATAAAACTTGTTAAAACACAGCTGAAAAAGGGGATATATTTTGTCGTAATTTCTCTGGTCTGAAAATTTGTTTAAGAATGTTAAAGGAAGTTTTAGAAAGAGGAGTAAGTTAGGTTTGAGGTTTACTAATTACGTGCGTGGTTGGTAGCGTTGTTTGCTGGAGACAAATTGGAAGCCAGTAGGTTTTAAACCAGACACTTGTATTGTCCAATTAGCTTCTTTTTTTTTTTTCTCTCTTTTTTTGGGGGAAATAAATCTAATTAACTTCTTTGCCAACTCAGAAGGCCTACAGATCCTCGGTATAAATACCCGTGTCAAGTTTTCTGTCCAAGAAAAAACGCCATCGTTTACTCGCTAAAATGCATACGTGGTACTTTGTTTTGTAAGATGGGATTCACCTGCTTTTTGTGAATAAAAAATAGAGATTATATATATATATATATATATATATATTTACTTTTTCTTCTCTCTTGAATTCTCCTCCTTCTTCAGATCACCTCCGAGCCAGATCACACATCTCTTTCATAGATCGTGATTGATCATTTTTTATCAGCGTCGTCGGAAGAATCTAATTCTAAAAAATCTTCCCTTGAACTCGAATATTGATTTCAAATACATATTAAGTAAAATAGAAAAAAAGGGATCTGTAGCCTAACTTCACAAGTTCAGACAAATAGTAAAGTTTGATGTACGAGACACCCAATCAAGTGATGAAACGTGTCAATTACACATTGAGAACTATATTATTTCTGGAAAAAAAAAAACTACATTATTTAATAAGTCAAAGACTGACTGGTGGGTGGTAATTAATATACGGTCCAAAATTTTTTTGGTGGGCTCCAGTGTATGATTAAAGAAATATGAATGTGGGGAACTAAATTTGGCTGGGTCCACAAAAATAAGCTCAAATAGTCCACGTGTTGTAAACGTGATAGCCCATACAAGTGCTGGCCTTGACCCACGAGTGCAAAAACACGTGGAATAGGTCAATTTATACATTGACCCTTTAGATTTCAACTTATCTTCAATTATGTCTCTAAATTAAATTATGGAATGACCCCATTTGTTTTCAGTTAACCTTAAATAAGAAATCTTAACATTATAAAATTTACAGTTAGAGCCTTTTAGTATAATCAACAAATTTAATTTTCCAAAAATATTTGATCACATAATTCAATCCAAAATAAATATTTTCTGGTAAGGAATTCTTGTATGTTAAATGTTTAAATTATAAGGAAAAAAAAGACCAATTTAGTCTTTTATTTTTGGAATATCTGTCAATTTGGTCGCTTATCTATTACAACAGGCTAATTTTGTCCCTTATCTTTAAAAGAAATAACCAATCTAAGCCTTATAACGAAAATCATGTACAAATTAATAAACCAAGTCACGTGATAATCACGTGGCCAGTAACTTACAATAGATGTGCTTTCAATGACTCTGTTAGTTTGTCCATAATTTTTGTCAGAATCCTTCAATTGGTTCAATTTTCTAATGATGAATGATGAAATTAGTCTTTTTGATAAATAAGGGATCAAATTAGTCAATATTTTAAAAATAACGAACCAAATTAGTCTTTTTCCTAATTGTGCGTCGTACTATGAGTTTACTTTCTATGAATTTATTTTATAAATACAAATTATAACCTGTTTAACTAAATCTAATACAGGTAAAACATTTTAAAAATAGATAGCGTAATTCCTTTGTATTAGATTAACTGATCAACCAAATTCATTAAATAAAAACAATCATTCTTTATGTATTTTCATATATCATATTTTTAAATAAAATGATCTAAAAAATACTAAAAAATATAGAAGACATAATATTTAAATCCTTATTCTTACCCAAAAAAAAAAAAAAAAAAAAAAAAAAACATCTATCATCATTGAATAGTAATTAATTATTAATGAACATCAAAAGAAGATACAAAGAACAACTACATTTTAAATTTTGTTTTCCCTTTTATAGAATCCATTATCAATTGCAAAAAGTACAAATTTAGTAAGTCAACTATTTTTACATCCACCGGGGGTTTTCTAATTTTTAAAAATTTTCCAACTATCATCTATATTTTTATATTATGGAAGTCCCATAAGTTTTCTGTAATCTTAAGAAGTTATCTCAAAATTTTTTTTCCCCAAAGAGGATCCATAGTAGATAACAACCTACCACCCTTTTCATGACTTGAAAGTCAAACTCATGACTTACAAATCATAGAAGAAGGTCCTCAAGTTTTATTTATATTTTTTTGTTCCTAATACTATTTTTGTAATACATGGATGTCCTCAATTGTTCTATTTTTTTTTTCTATCAAAGTAGTCATCCAACTATGGTACTAAAAAGAATTAAAAATTTTGAGGGATAAAAGAGTTAAATAATAAAAATTGTAGGAAACCTCTATAGATTTACACTAATACTTGAGGAACACAAAAATTTTGAAAAAAAATCAGTAGAAATCTGTGGGATTAAAATATAGTTTATGACGAAAAAATTTGAAAAATAATTTGAGGGATCTCTATGAGATTTTGAAAATAGTTTAAGGACTAAAGTTCTAATTTTTCTCTAATAAATATATTGATAAAAGTATTAGCATGATGTAATTGGATCACAAGATTATGCTACACATATTTTAGTTTATTATGAATAACTCTTAAATACTATATGCCTAAAGTTTATTCAAGTAAATAAATAATTATTTCTTACCTTATTATAAAAATATTATAACTTTATATTTGACATATATTCTTAATAAGGTTAATCGTCACATGCATCCTAAACTATCACTGTTTTGTACTCTGCACTCTAAATTATTAATTTTAACACTTTAGTACCTTATATTAATGATTTTTGGTACATTACTCAAATTAGTTAAAAATCAATGAATTTTGATAGTTTTTTTTTTCCTAATGAAAAGACTTTAATAATCAAATATAATAACAATTATGTATAAAGTCTTTTCATCCAAAAATAGTTTAAAAATTCACTAATATCCAACCAATTTGAGTAATGTGTCAAAACTTTATAGTGTAAGGTACTAAAGTGTTAAAATTGATAATTTAGAGTTCAAGCCCAAAATAGTGATAGTTCAAGGGTGCATGTTACAATTAATCCTTCTTATTGACCGATACTTATATAATAAACCACAACATATTTGTTACTCTTTTTGAAAAAAATAATTATAAAAGATATGTTTGCCCGAAATGACGATTTTGAAAAGATAAAAATAGTTAAGATAAAATTTACACAATTAACTTAAATTATAATTATTATTCTAGTTGTATAAGTATTTAGTTTTTCACTTTTACTATCTACCATGAAAATTCTTATGCCTTTAATATGTCACATGTGGATGTATTGTAACTTCTCACTAAAGGATTAAATTATAACATAAATGAATATAGATATAGATAGATAGATGTCTAACAACTAAATAATCCAAATAAACTAGAAAAGTACTACGTTTATTAGAGCAATAGGTGGTTAAAAAACTCCATAGATTAATTACCCAAAAGGAAAAAAGAATAACTCCATAGAAATAATTATTTTTAAATTACCACAAAAAATTTTTTAATAAAAAAATATGGAATTTGAGGCAGACAAAGTACTACTCAAGAATCTACATAATGCGTTTGAAAAATAAAAAAAAAAAAAAAATCTAGATAATGCATATGAAAGCGGGTAGTTTGACTTTAGTATTTTACCCTTGCAGATTCTTACTTATTTTATTCCTTCTCTACTTAATCTATAATGGCTCGGTTGCCCTTCTTTCTTTCTTCTATTTACCTGGGAAGTCTTATAGAAAACCGCTTTTCTAATGGATCAAAAACAACTAAGGCGAATGAACGAACAAGATTACTTGTCAGATAACCTCAGACTTTACAACTTTTCTGCCTATATCTGTATCCAGCTTTATAGGTCCATTTGATTGAAGGTAAAATTTTTTCCATTTAAAATATTTTAAGAAAAACAATCTTAATAATCTCTTACATTTTATATTTATATTTTTTAATTTTCACATTTAAAATGATGTATTTTAGTTCCTCACTCTTAGTATTTCCATCTTTATTTTTTTTTCCAACAATATGAAAGGTCATAAATTTAACTAATGCTACTACCAATCCCTGGCTAGTAACAATATGTAAGAATCATTACAAACTGCTTAAATATGCACTGATTGTCTACCTTAACCTAAAAAAAGAGATAGGTACCTACTTCCTCATGTGTATTTTTCAGCAAAAATAAATAAATATATAAAATGGACCTCCTTATTATGGCAAATTTCTTAAAATATGAAGGAACAAGGAATTTTGTTTTTAAGCTCTGAAGAAATTAATTTGATTTCTAAATATTGTAAGCTTGCATTTAAAGAAAACACCCATACATTATTTTCAGTAAAAACATCTTTTAAGATGCTTTGTCAGAAAGTATTTTGGGAGTCGCATTCTGAATGCGACACTACTCTTTATTTATTTTTATTTTTTAAAAAGTAAAAAACGTGGACCACAAAGCATTCAACCTGCTTCGGCAATTGTCCCACCCCACTCCCTTTCTTTTCCTGTCATCTTCTTCTCCTTTGCATCTATATCCACCAGATTTGCTTCTACTGTTTGTTTGTGTCTGTTTATTTATTTATTTTTTGTTGTTGGTTATTGCTTTTATTTTTGAGTTTATAATAGTCCAAACCATCCAAGTAACTTAAAGGTAAGTATTTAATTTGAAATATTTAATTTTTATATTTATGTAGTAAAAATTTATTTTTATATTACATTTTTGTAATAGTTTATTTCAATGATTTAATACATATTTTTTTTTATATCCATGTGTAGTATTTTTTTTAATGTCCACGTATTGTGTGTATATATTTATTAAAATATCAATGTGTAGTTAGAGGTGAGTATCGGTTAACCGATCGATCATTCGATTAAATAATTCGATAAAAACTTGGAAATGAGTCCCACAATTATTAACTAGTTTAAATTTATAATTAAATTCAAAATAAAATCTTGTTGACCGAATTCAAATTCGCTAATCTGTTATTCGATTAACTATATTCGTTAGTTGGATCCCTTGATATTAGACTAAAATTCTTTATACAAAATCTAAAAAAACCTATTTGTTATAAAATCTAATTAGCAATAAAATAGTTTATAATTTCATATAATCAATACTATATTGTAATT
This sequence comes from Cinchona pubescens, assembly GCA_025175665.1. Taxonomy (NCBI): domain Eukaryota; kingdom Viridiplantae; phylum Streptophyta; class Magnoliopsida; order Gentianales; family Rubiaceae; genus Cinchona; species Cinchona pubescens. Next base: position 1,754,146 of record JANKKI010000133.1, read on the forward strand.
GAATGGATGCAATTTTTTTATTAATACTATATTATTTTATATATATAAAGTACATAAAGAATCGTAAATACATAAACTATATACACGTTTATATATACGTTGTGTGATTAAGATTATATATATATATATAAATAAATAGTCTTGTATACATACATGAATTTATATTAGCGTATATATATATATATATATATCTATCATTTATGCGATTATATATGGATTTTATAAGTAAAATTATAGCATTAGTTTGTAAAACCATATTATATATATATATATGTACTTAAAAAGAAAATGTAACATAGCAAGTTAAGTACTTAAAATTTTCATTAAAGGGTCTTGAATTTGTCAAATACCGAATTAAATTCTGAAATTGTCTCATTCCAAATTAAAATTTAATTCTAGTTTCGTAATCGATTTTTGATTTCAGAATTTGGTCAGATCAATTTATTAACCGAATTCCGATTAACTAGTTTTGAAATTTCAATCCGAAAATGAAAATGGTCACGAATTTGATTAATCAGGTTCGTACTCACCCCTATATGTTGTACTATTTTTTTTTTTAATATCGATGTATAGTATTTTTTTTTAATATCCATGTATAGTATTTTTTTTTCTTATATCCATTTGTAGTAATTATTTATTCTAATTATTTAAAGTGTGAATTATAAAAAAACTTGTTGACACCCAATTTCTTTGTTTAATCAATTAGGTCAGCTATCAATATTCATTTCCACCCATCCAATTCAAGCTTTGCAAAATAATAGATTTATGTTACATCAAACACACTTACAATGTATAGTTGAATTTTTGTGCTTGGCTTGTTCAAATTTATTTAATTTCTCAAGAAAAATTGTTTGATTAAGATTTAAAACTACGAACTAAATTATAAGAACTAAATGCACAACCCACATAATATGCGGTACTGAAAAAAGGTAAAGGATCTATCTTATCAACTTCTGTCTTTCCAAAATCAATAGATGTCAAATTAATTAAGCTCATACATATTTCATCCTAAGCATCTTTTCCAATAAGATGGCACCAAAGAAACCCGACAAAATACGAAATGCTAAGATTCACATTGAAATGAATATAAGGTGTCCGAATGCTCTCAGGAGATGTAGATAAGGCAATATGACCGGTCACAATGTTAGGAATTGTCTATATTGAAGGCGTTTTGGCTAGACAAAATTTTTGGCGCTTTAAAGTATTTTGTCTACTTTAAATATTTTATGTACTTTCTAAATTTTAAAATGTTCCATATTTTTTCTACTTGCTTTAGTTTATTTTTATTTTATTCTATAACTCTAAACTCAAATTCTAAACCCAAAAAAAAAATCTTAAAACAAATTAAACAAACAAAACAAAATCAATCTAACTAATTATAATAATATGTGAATTTTTTTTTTTTAAAAAAATTTACAATAGGTTGCATTTGTAGAAAGCTATCTAAAGGGGTTGATTTTAGGGATTGCTTTCTCCAAGTACAACTTTTTCATTCCCCTCCCCAAAAAAAAAAAAAACAATTCACAATTTAAGAAATGCTTCTTTTTTTTTTCCTTCATGTCTAAGCAATTAGCCCCTTATTATCAATCCCAATCTGCTTGCATTCAATAAAGATCAAAGAAGTTCAGAGAAAAGTGATACAACACAAGATGCATCAATTCACGACCTGAAACAGCTGGCGGAAAGATTTTCGTGTACCTTTTGATCAATAAAGTTCCTAAAAGCATCAAAAGCAGCATTGGAGCCACTTGGAAAATCATAACAAAATTTAGAACAAAGAATTGCTGCATTTGTATGGATTTTTTCATCAATCATAATCTTCACCATACTCTTCAAGAGCTCCTCATCTTCAACAATTTTAGGCGCGTCAATGCCTAATGCCATGTGCCCAAATTTTATTCTTTGAATTCCACATTTTACCAATCATTACTCTCATTTTACTCTCAATTCTCTTTCTATTACCAATTCTGACTTCAGTGTCAGAGCTTTCCCGAGGACATAACCCCATGGGCTATTCGGATCCATATCATTCCCTCTCTCCTCGAAAGGATTCGTCCTCGAATCTGAATCTGGATAAAAAAAAACACGGATTAGTCAAATGGGACACAAGATTGGCAGAATATAGGCCTTGAAGCCCTGCACTATTGCAAACACAACAAAGTTTTACAAAGTAATGATCAAAACAAAGTTAAACAAATCTGCACGCCAAAATAAAAAATCGTTCAGCTTTGACAAGATAAGCACAATTTGAGAAATTGCCAGAAAACACTGATTTTGACACAAATTGGAATTTATTTGACCATAAATAAAAATTTTATTGGAATTTATTTGACCATAAATAAAAATTTTAGTCAAAGTATTCTGAGGCAAAATTGACACGATTTCATTCTTGAAAAGTATTTGACCTAAATCACACAATTTAGGTTTCTCAAAAACTAAGTAAGAAACAAAAATTTGGGTGGCGTGTCTAAGTAAAACAAAATCAAATAAGTTATCACGCCATAACAAAAACTTATCTTGACTTGCACAAATCTTGAATACCTTGAAGTTAACTTTACTTGAGATTCGAAATTTATAAAAAAAGTTAACCAATCTAACAAAGTTATCCAAATTAATTTGAGCAAAAGTGAAAGGTTGAAAATCATGTAGCATTCTAACACAACAGCTCAAATTAGAGTTGATGGCATGTAATCTAAATGATTATCAACTAAAGTTTGGAAGGATTTATCCAAACAATGCTCCACAAATTGGAATTGAAGTCCAAGAATTTGCATGCCTTTTTTGTTCAAAACAACAACCATGTCAAAAGAATTAATTTTAAACAAGAAATAAACAAAATGTACACTAAAAATAATACTAAATTCAGAATTAAATTTGTGCAATTTCTTAAGATGCTCAAATCTAAGAATTTTAGCACAAAAAGAAGAAAGAAGTTCATACCTTGGAGATACGGTACTGACTACCATATCTTTCTTACCTCGCTTTGGTTGGAATGATGAGATACTCAATTGGAAGGTTATTGCATCATGACTTACACCTTTGAAGGGCTGAACATAAGAAAGAAAACTCAAACGCTTCACTTTCAGTTGACTATCGGAACTTATAAGGTTTCGGATGCGACGAAGTAGGCAAATTCAACTTTTCAACAAGATATGTACTTGCCATATTAATCCATATGCTACTATCAATTACAGTACCAGGGACTCAAACCCTATCATTCACAAGAACCTTAGTGAAGAAAGTCCCTCTTCGCCTGTGAGACATCAAAAATAAAACTCACAAAACAAAGTAGTTAGTGTTAGAAAAGTAATCAGAATTTTTCCTCACTATTCGGCCTTACACTTCGGAGTATATGCACTCAAATTGTATCACTCAATCCCTCGTGTTATACCCTCAATTGAATGGCTTTTATCACTCGAATGATCTCACCACACTGCCTTTTTCCTCTCTTTAGTTCGCTCTCAAAGTCTTTGGAAGACTACGAGGACCAAAGTGAGCCCCAATTATGTCTTAACCACTTAATTGGCTGGAAGTCAAAGAAAACAAATAATCACCGGCCAACGGCAAATAAGAGACACCTAACTTTCGGATTTAAGCTTCAAAGAAGAAGAGACTACAAAATATCCGAGACTACGTGAAGCAACAAAACGTATAGAAAGCAAATAAGAATTTGGAAAGCAAATTTACCAAATAAAAAAAAGGAAACGAAGCAGAGACACACAAAAAAAGCAAGTAGCACTTAAGAATAATAAAGAAATTAAAAGAACCAACAAAAATTAAGTGCTTTTGAACATAATTACAAATTTGGAAAGAAGACTTGATTTAGAAAGTTTCCAAAAATAAGTTTCTAAAAATGGAAAGTGCCAAATTTGGTAGATTTCCTAATTCAATTGGGATTAGGGTAAGTAATCCAAATCCTACCAGGATTGGAATTAGGGTAAGTAATCCAAATCCTACCAGGATTGGAATTAGTCCTACCAGGATTGGAATTAGGGTAAGTAATCCAAATCCTACCAGGATTAGGATTAGTTCTCTCAGTCCAACAGGGATTAGAATAATTTTCCCTAAGTCAACTTGGATTAGGTTTTTTTTTTTTCCAAATCCGATTAGGATTAGGATTAGAAACCAATTCCAAATACGATTAGGACATGAAACCAATTCCAAATAAGATTAGAATAAGGAAACCAAGTGCGATTAGAATTGGAATATGGAATACCAAACACAAGTAAGGAAATGGTAAGAAACCAAAACCTTTTTAAGTGAGGAAATAAACAAATAATTGCCTATATTTATAAGCAACCAACTATGCAAGCCCTAAAATTTTTGTCCTCCTTCTCAATAGTCGATTCTTCTTCTTTCCATTTTTTCAACATTTTTTTTTTCTTTTTTTTTTTTACTCTTTTCTACCAAACAAGTTTTTTTTCCTTTTTTTTTTCTTTTGAATTCGGCAAAGAAAAGATTTTTTTTTTTATAGCATCAACAACAAAGAGAACAATAACAAAGAAGCAACAATATGGTCGGAAATTTTTTTCGGATGAACAATAGCAGTGAACAGTACGATTTTTTTTTGGGCAGAAACTAAGATATGATTTTCTTTGAAAGAAATTTTGGAAAAATAAACAGAATTGGACCAACTTGATACCAATCTGATGCAAATCCCGTAGGCAATCGAGTTGATGCCACGAAACCCAACAATTCAAGATGGCACCAAAACCCCAAGGATCGACTCCAAAGTTGGTCACAACGAATTTGGACAGCAAACACACAAAGAAGAACAATAAAGAGCACACAAGAATCAAGCAAGAATTCAACTCGTTGTCTATAACGAGACAAGAACCAAACTCTTAACAAGATTTAAAGCAAGAATTGACCCGTTGCCTATATGAATCAGGCAAGAAACAAATCTATAAGTCGGTTAGAACAATCATCGTTGCTCAAGCGATGATCCCAACAAAGTCGTAATCCAAAAACTAAAAGAAAGAACTTTTTCCTTATGAAAAAGATGAATATTATTGATAAAAATCTACTGTAAATTCGTCCATATGATGAGACCTATTTATAGGCTTATAGAAATCCTAAAAACTAGCTTAAAACTCCTAAAAAAGTAGTGTTAGGGTTTAGCCATAAGTGGCCCCAAGATTTGGGCTAAATGGTCCTTATTAAGGCTAATTTCCTTTCAAGTTTATTTTAGTTTGGTTTTTATTATGTAAAGCCCAATAGTAGTTTAAGTTTGTGTAAATTGGGCTCAGAGGTTTTAAGTTGGGTTTAGTTGTTGATTTAATTCTTAGTTTTTAGGCTCATTAATTAGCCTTAATAAGGTCCATTTAGCCCAAATCTTGGGGCCACTGCTGGTTTTAAGTTAGGTTTAGTTGTTGATTTAATTCTTAGTTTTTAGGCTCATTAATTAGCCTTAATAAGGCCCATTCAGTCCAAATCTTGGAGCCACTTATGGCTGAACTCTAGCACTACTTTTTTAGAAGTTTTAAGCTAGTTTTTAGGATTTCTATAAGCCTATAAATAGGCCTCATCATATGGACGAATTTACAGCATATTTTTTGTTCTTTCTTTTAGTTTTTGAATTACGACTTTGTTGGGATCATCGCTTGAGCAACGATGATTGTTCTATTTGACTTATAGATTTGGTTCTTGCCTGATTCATATAGGCAACGGGTCAATTCTTACTTTAAATCTTGTTAAGAGTTTGGTTCTTGTCTCGTTATAGACAACGGATTGAATTCTTGCTTGATTCTTGTGTGGTTCCTTCTTCTTTGTGTGTTTGCTGTCCAAATTCTTGTGACCAACTTTGGAGTCAATCGTTGGGGTTTTGGTGCCATCTTGAATTGTTGGATTTTGTGGCATCAAATCGATTGCGTACAGGGTTCGCATCACCTCACCATTCTTTTTATTATTGCAGGTCTCTTAGGACGTGGGTACACGTTCACAATTTATCATAGCATTGGAGAATTTGGACGATAAAGACTCGAATTTTTATTTTACACTTTGGTGTAATTTTCTCTTAAGACGTGGGTATACGCGCAATTTACCATAGCATTGGAGAATTTGGACGATAACAAAAGCAGCATTGGAGCCACTTGGAAAACCATAACAAAATTTAGAACAAAGAATTGCTGCATTTGTATGGATTTTTTCATCACTCATAATCTTCGCCATACTCTTCAAGAGCTCCTCATCTTCAACAATTTTAGGCGCGTCAATGCCTAATGCCATGTGCCCAATTTTTAGATGGTTCACCACTAGCTTAGCATACCTTCATTATAAATTTGTTGCCCCTAATGGGCCATGCCCATATGCGAACCCCTTTACAAATGGCCTCAATTGTTGAATTCCACCCACAATGTGACAAAAAACCACCGACTGATTTATGGCTTAATATCAATAATTGGGGCGCCAATCCCCTTATAATCAAGTCCCTATGTTTGGGGCCGGCTAGGATTGAACTTTCCCAATTCGTGTAGTTTGGAGCCGGCCAGGATTGAACGACTCAAATGAAACTGTAAAATTAAATTTTATAAAATTTTATTTACATCAACTTATATTATAAATTTTATAATATTTAATTTATATCATAAAATTTACAAATAAAATTATATATCAGATCTATCTAAATATTTTCATTTTTCTAAAGCACTTGCCAATTGGGAATACTTCTCTATTAGTTACCAATTGGGTGATGTGATTTGTTAAGAATCAAAAAATTTATGATATAGTACCATAGATCGGGTCATTCAAAAATTATAGCTCCCAAAATTTCTCACGTATGTCAAGAGTGGGCCCACCCCAAATATTGGCATGGCGATTTCATTAGCCATAAAATCGACGAATGGAACGTTCTAGATCGTCACAACATCAAAACAATTCAACCTTCTATTAATGGTACCCATGGTGGCTGATCAAATGGTCTAGGTGGACCACCAGTGCCTGAACCACGTTTAGGATGGCGCGTGAGATCCGAGTAAGTAAGCTGCATTTCCATTGGCAAGTCAGGGATCATCACCACCTCACTGGAGTTGGTCACTTAGGTTTGTAACTTCCACGCACCCCACTCCATGGCGGCTCCACACGCGTCGAAGGTAAAGAAGCTGACCACAGGGATATTGTGCTTCCAAGAGATGTGTTTGGTCCAGCCCTTTTGGAAGTCAATTTGGCAACATACTATTTGGGCCGGATCTGGCCCATTGGATCTACTACTCAAGTGGGCCTCAATGTCTAGGCCCACTTGTTCTTGGGCCATGTTGGGCCTAGAGAATGGCGCAACCACGGCAGTTCCAATTCCGATGAGCTGGTGGTGGTGGAAAGTGAAGGTTACGGAGGAGGTGAGATTGGAGGGACGCACAAGGGTGGCTTTGAAGTTTCTGGAGGAAAGATGTTTTTGCATAGTTCTATGCATGGGAAGAGGTGACCAGAACCAGAAGACGTAACAACAAAAATTTCTTTAGCTGCTGTCATATCTTCAATTGGTTCCAAATTTTGAGAGATTTTGAAAGTGTCTTAGATGTGAAAGAGGAAAGAGTTTGGCAACTGATCAAATAATGCCTACTAATATGTTGTGAGGTTTGAAGAACATCAGAATTGTAGATAAGATATTTTGAGATGTGTAGGCAATTATGGGGCCAACTAAGTTGGATATTTCTTGGAATTGGTTCTTGTTGATGCGTGAAAAAATTTGCACCAAAGTGTAAAATAAAAATCCGAATCCTTATTGTCCAAATTCTCCAATGCCATGGTAAATTGCGCGTGTACCCACGTCTTAAGAGAAAATTATACCAAATCCTTGTGTAAAATAAAAATTCGAATCCTTATCGTCCAAATTCTCCAATGCATTGATAAATTATGCGCGTGTACCCATGTCCTAAGAGACCTACAATAATAAAAAGAATGGTGGGGTTATGTCCTCGAGAAAGCTCTGACACTCAAGTCAGAATTGTAATGATAGAAAGAGAATTGAGAGTAAAATGAGAGTAATGATTAGTAAAATGTGGAGTTCAGAGAATAAAATTCAAAATCTTTTGTTTTATCTTTCAACTTACTATTTATATTCTTTCAGGATGGGTTTGAATAATTCACGGATTTAGAAATAATTATTAGACTCACGAGACCCTTGAATATATTGAATATTTTCATGACTTAATTTTAAATAAAAATTGCCAAAATAACCTCTCGTATGTTTGACAACTTTAACTGATCGGTCACGTATCGCAAATCATTAAATGATATTTTTAGGCATCATGAGTTCTCATTCCATTGAATGATTGAAAGCAGCAACCCATGAGCTCCCTCGTGTGTTGAAATGTTCAATAGCTTGGCTTAGGGACTGGGGAACGCAAGTTTCAAAGTGGACCGTTGAATGACCCACGAAAATGAAGCCCTATCTAATGGGTATTTACTCATCTGGGTATCACAAATCTACCCAATAACGAAGTAACAACTAGTTACTAATATATATTAATTATTTTAAGAAAAATATTTAACCAAACCTAATCTTCATCTCTACTTGTAGATCTAGTAATTCAGATTAAATTTAAAATTTTTTTACTTACATCCGTTGATAATATCATTTATTTGATAAGATTTAATCTATACCAAAAGATTTACAAGTAGATCAATAACCGTGTCTATTTGAGTATTTCTCCTATTTTAATTCCACAACCTCAGTCTCCTTGCATAGCCAAAAAGTTGTATAGAAATTATTCTGCCTGAGCGTGAGGAGAAGAAATGAAAGTTGTATAGATAAAATGCACTACAAAGAAAATGGGTCCTCAATGGCTTTGGAATCTCTGTTACAGATTTTTTAGTGTTACACTCATATTATACCATGTGATGGGGTGACATGTATATCTTTAAAATAACAAAATAATAAATGAGGGACAAATGTCACCCCATCACATGGTGTAACATGAGTGTAACACCAAAAAGTGTAACAGGAGATCCAATGCCGTGTTGAATTCATAGGGCAGTTATCATATTCATGCATACAAGCTTGTGCTCCAAAATGGGGAAGTTTATCTAGCGCCAGTTAGAAAATAAAGCAAAAGAGCTTATGAAATAACTTTTATCTGTAACATTTAATTGTTACATATATTATTTAGACACCGAAATCATGTATACAAGTCGGAAATAAATTTAGGAAAGCTGAATAAATATAGGTACATCTGATTAATGGGAAAAAGGGAAAGGATGCTGAATAACTTTCATGCTCAATAGATTTCTTCATGTCCATGACTGACAATAGTGCTAAAGCAGAATAAGAGTAATCACAAAATTGATATTCAGTTTTCCATCACATACTACCTGCCACAAAATTGGTGTCAAGGTAGTTACACAACTACACAATCAGTACTTGATTTGATAAGGCCCATAAACTTGTAGATTATTGTTAGTGTTAGAGAAGAAAAGAAAAAGGAAAATCATTCGAATTCATTAGTATCAATTGGTATCAGTTTGCCCATGCCGGACTAAATATTAAAGCTTTAAGCAGACATTTTGCATCTAAACGCAGACAAAAGATTCTAGGCAAGAAATGAACACAGATACAGTCATACAGATACAAAGATTTGAACAATGCATCACTGATACCAAGACATAGCTGCTTTTAGAAAAAGTGACTTTTGTCAATGAAATCTGTGATATTATATTTACTACCATTTTCCCTCCCACTTATGTGGAAAGATTGGGGTCTTACACAATACTACACCTATTGCATGATAATGTGCATTAATGCTGAATGGTACAGTTAACATACCAACCTGAAGGAGAAGTAGAAAACACTATCCAAGTTGTACAGAGTTTTCTATGTCAACCACGAGGTCCACCACTTTGTTCACTGAAACCAGAACTATGCACCTAGAGAGAAAAAGGAGTTATATTAGCAAAACTCTTGACAAACACACAAATATTTTCCATAAAACTGTCAAAAGGGTGTAGCAAATATTTTGTTTTAGCATCTTAATGAGTAGAGAGTGATTATCGCTGCCACAACCAAGATTGCATACATCGGAAAAGGATTCACTTTTTCAGCCCAAGAAAATGAATACCAGAATGTTAATTGGGAAAGACATAGCTATCTGAACTCTCAAATGGACAAAAAAGATAAGAAATGCATCTTTTCAAAAATCAAAAGTTATGATTATAATATAATACCATTAGAAGACACTTAGTGGGAATAAGGCTCGGCTTGTTTTATTTGTTTGTGTACCATTAGAAGGCAGCAAAAAAAGGGGGAATATTCAGATTGATGAATTTATAATTTCCAATTACTAGAGAAACAGATGAATAGAAAAACTCCTTACCAAATAGTTTATCAATTCAGAATTATCAAGCTGATGGAAGGATATCTAATGCTACTTCCTTGAGGGATGGCATCACTTCCTGCTGATGCAAGATTCTTATCATATCCCTTTCTTGTTCTCCTAAGCACTTTCCACAGGCCAGGGTAGCACCTATTGTATGAGATAGAAACAAAGGGAGATTTTGTAACTATACTTAATTTCCTTCAGTCAGAAGCATCAAAATTTAACCGGAAAATCTTAAACTACTCAAGTTACAGGAAAGAGTTTATAGAACAGCAAACCTGAATAAGACTCCTCCCTTTTGTCCTTTGAAATTGTGAATGTAGTATACAGTCTCCATATTGGGAAAGAAACTTGTGTTAAGTGCAGCCAGCTTTGGATAGAAGAATGGTGGATAATCTTATACTAATTAAGGAGAATTGTTGAACGAGTGATGCAATTGAGAAGCTGCCATATTACTTGAAATCAACAACCTACTAAGAAGTTTCTTATTCTCAGTTTTTTCTAAATATGACTCGAAAATAAATGTAATTGGTTTCAAGATACTACCAAATGCTTATAGTTTTCAAAACCTTCAACATTAGCATTAGAACTCTCATTAGTCATGGAAATGGAACTGTTTTCCTTCACTCTTACATTGAAAGATAGGACAGTAAGAGGTGAGAACAACATCTACTTAAACGTATTACTACACTAGTAAATAGCTAAAACTTTGTAAACAACGATACACCCTGATCTTATCCGGTCAAGTTCTCCATTAAATATGATCAGCTTCCTTGAAGTGCTCGCTACGGCTTCTTTGTACAATTCTTCAACCACCAGCATTTCTGTAGTGTAGATAAATGGCATACACTTGGAATTAATTTAAAATGAAACTAAAGAAAAGCAGAAACTTCAAACCATGGAAATCAAATGGAACATAAGTCTTTGTACCATTGACATTAAAATATGGATAACCAACTAAGAAAAGCTCATCTTCTGGCTTAACACGGTCAGCCATTTTTACTTTTTCGACAATCAACCAAAATCCTCAAAAAACGATGGCTTTGTCAGATAATCCAACTTAAATGAGGCTCCTCCAAAAACTGAATTTCTTGCACATTGAACCTCCTTAGCCTCCGGGAAGAACTGTTCAATGAAAGTTTATCGCATGTTAATCAACATGATCAAGTAAAAATAATGTAACAGAAGTGCAAGTACCATGAATAGAATTAGAAAACCATTAAGGTAGCATATCAACAAAAAATCAATGCATGCAGCACTACACTGTCTTTAAGAGAAGAGGAAACATGTTTGGATCAAAATCTGCTGGCTAAACTAATACTGTGCTGATCATTAATGAGAAGCTAAAAAAGGCTATCATTTCTTGCTTAACAAGCCACGTTCCTACAAATGGGAAGCAGGTCAATCAATAAACTATAAATATTAAACTTCTGGATCAACTTATTATTAATTGATGGATGTGCGAAGTTCTGGAAAATCTATGTTTCCATAGCTTAGTTTATGATATATAGAGATGAATATTAGAAATTCAAGCATAAATGAGACCTGCAGAAGTGATAGATTTTTGCAGAATCACATCAGACACATGCTTTCATGAATATTACATAGTATTATTTTTCTTGTTTTTGCTGTGAACTGATGCTTTTATAGGGCAATTTATGCAACCAGTCTCAGACATGATCATCAGTCTTCTTCTTCCTCCAGTCTCAAACATGTGAAGTTCTGGTCAAGTATAATGTTCCCATAGTTCAGTTTATGAGGATATAGAGATAAGCATCAATGAAACATGCAAAAAATGATAGATATTTGCAGAATCACATCAGACACATACTTTCATGAATTTTACATACATACATACATACATACATACATACATACATACATACATACATACATACAAACTGATGCTTTTAGAGGGCAATTTAAGCATCCAGTCTCAAACATGATCATCAGTCTTCCTCTTCCTCTAGCCCTAGCACTACACTTTTTCTTGCACATGTACAAGAAACACATTAATTGATGTCCACAACAATCTGAATATAACCACCTCTCACTCAATTTAGACCCTATGGGAGCTGATTTTTGTACTTCAATTACAATATAACATAAGTAAAATGTTATTTTTCATTTCAACAAGATACATAAAAATACAACATAACTAAAAATATCACATGTAGGAAATAAAAGTGTCATTAACCACTTCAAAACTGAAACTAAAGAAATACTTGTGAAAGTTGAAACCATACTATTCTAGTTCGCGTGGCTTTCTCAGGAGTTATGAAGAGGTCACAGAACTCACGGATTAGTTGCATACTTTCAGTCATTTCTATGCCCCCTTCACCATCACCTGAGACAGACATTATTTTGCCAATTACATTTGAACTTCATGGAAAATGTAATAGCATAGCATGTGACAATAGATGGAACAAGATGATAAGTAGTTTCATAGATGAAAACTAAGTGAACAGCAAAGCATGGTATAACCTGGTACAGATCCCAATCCAGCAGTTGGAAATTCAATTTCCTGTGTCATAAACTTGTTGCTCACAAACTTATGGGGACTGAGAATGATGTGCTTTCCTTCATGTCTATATCATTATGACAAAATGTATATAGCAACTCACCATGAGCTTTCTATTGTCCTTCAGAGCTGATTCAGTTGCCTCTTTAGCCTGTTGTTTACAAGTACCCTTGATTAAACTGCAGAATGGTGATACATGGAATGAAAGGTGACAAAAAGAAAAGCATGTAAGAAGAAAGATCCTTCCTGGAAAGTCTCTATGAAAGAGGAATTACTTAAGTTGGATTACAGCAACAACGGTCAGAAACAGTTTCCAGTCAATAATGTGTTCATGTGTTACCACCATTTACAATAGTGATATCAATACACCAAATTCAGGACTAGCAATGGGGTACTTAGATACCAAACTTTCTAGCTCACCAATTTTCCCTTTTGAAACCTAACTTACTCCATCTTAATCATACTAAAAGAGAACCAAATCAGATAACCAATTGTTTAGTGGAAGCTTTATGCACTAACACAAGTTAAGTTTCAAGAGCTTTTGTATGTACTGATTTAGAGAAGCAATCAGAAAACCTTTCATCAATAAAAGGAAACTAACTGGGTTGAGCATTTGAGGAAGCAATTCATACTATTATTGGGGAAAGATGAATAAAAGTGTTGTTAAAAGTCTTTTCCAGACTAAGCTGCCTTCACTAAGAGTGAAATCATTGTTGGCTGGATAAACAGAATGCTACTTTAAAATGAAATGCTTGAAGGGGATGACATGGATGCAAGACACATATCAAGGACTAGGACAATATACGTAAAAGCGATTGATAAAATAATATAGTAGAGAAATAAAAACATTTAAAAGATTGGATAAGGATGTTGATTACCTTATAACTCGAACTTAAGCATGTACTTCTAGAGATTTAAAAATGCAAATTATCATCACGACTACAGGTAATGATTAAGATCTGCAAGAAGAATCTAAACCAAAGCATGAGATGGCTACATCTTCCTGAGGAGGCAAGGGTGTAACACCTTAGCGCGTGGTAGGCTCCAGCTACAGCTACCATCCTACACCCACCCTGCCAAATTTGACTCAATCCTCAAGAAGAAACGTAAAGATGGTTAAATATATTTTAAGAATTGAGCCTTTACCCAAAACTGTCCTGTCCCCACAAAAAATGAAGGCCATATGGAATCCCAGTTGTGATACTTTTCTAGCATCAATCCCCTACTGATGAAATGCTACATTTAGTGAGAAATGCATGTATGGTCCTTAGAAACCAAAAGAATTTGGTTGAGTCTCAGGACATGTGGATTAATTGTAGGCCACGAAACTACTGAGCTATCCCCATGCGGTGTGTAAATAGGACAAATAGTTAAAAGAAATAATTGATTTGGTTCCTCCCTAGATAAAGATAAGTCAGATTGAAGACTTCATAGAAGAATTGCAGCTCAAATTATGCAGCTGATAAACAGTGGTGAAGAAAGGTAAAGATTCTGATATCCCAGCAGGGCAGCAGAACAACAACTAGAATCCAGTCCCAGTAGTTTTAGCCTAGTGCAGTGTCTTATTCTTAGATGAGATCACATTGAGCTTTCATTTATATCCAGTCTCTTGTTTTTGGTGCCTTTGATCAATTAATCTTGTAAAAAGCAGATTGATGGCATAGTAAAGGAAAAGTACTTTTACAAGGATAACTAAAAGTTAAAGATCAGAGCTCTAATTAATATTCACTAACAGGTGTTTATGGCAGATCATCAGACTTAATGCTTTCCTTGGATCATGGACATAAACAAGGGAATAATAGGAAAGACTAAACTGACCAAATTGTTTAAATTATCAAAAATTATTTGCACATAATTATGATCTAACACGAAATTAAGATAAAAAACAAGTAAAGTCACAATTCCTTTCATTAATCTCTCCCTTATTTTCTTCTCCTCTTCACAGCTACATTTATTAAAAATCCATGTCCATAAATTACAAGTAACCCCCTTGTGGTTTGGCTAATGTTTAGATTATCCCCTATTGTTTGTAAATCTTTACAATTTGCCGCCCTTGTGAGTTTGAGTTAGAGTGAAACCATTAAATATTCTAAAACTTTTTATTTAAAGGTTTAATTTAGTCATCTCAAGCATTATTAGTTATGTATTTTAATATAAATACAATCCCTCCTTTCCCACGGACAGGATATTAGGCTTAGAGGTATTTGACTTTTTGCACAAATCTATTATTTTTCAACTTTCCATCTATTTGGATCACTTGGATCAGTAGGAAAGGGAATCATTTGGCTCATTGATTTGCTATATTAGCTTCGAATTTTAATAAAAAAAGCTTCAAGTGCCACCTATGGATGTATTTCCAGGTTATATGGCTGATTTGAATTAATAAGAGTTCCTCTTTATATTTAAAAAAAAAAAGAACCAAACCACAAGAGGTCGAATTGTAAGTTTGCAGACCATAAAGAAAAGTAGAAGATTAGCCAAATAACAAGAGGAGGGTCCTTGTAATTGACCCAAGAAAAAAAATAAAAACCATTTCTCCAGAAGAATAGAATAAATCAGATGTGATCGTCTCTTCAAGGATTTGGATCCTGCCCCATTTAGTTTCTCTCTATTTATTGTTCATTTACATATATCTAAATAATTAAAACTTAAAAAAAAATCTATATATACAATTAGTTTCATCTCATTGAGTAGATCATTTTATCCAAAAAATCAATTCATTTGAAAAATTTCACCCTTAAATTATATGTCACACCTAAATAGTGCAAAATTTTCAAATTTTGATGAAATATATTGTAAGATATTTATATAGAATATGATTTAAATTATGAATGGTTTTGATTTTTGAAAATATTTTTGAAAATTTATTTTTTAAGGAAGAACAAAGGAGCCAGATACGATCCTTGTCCTCTGTTCAGTAACACAAAAATCACAATTTCAACCATTAAATATTTGGCTAATTTTCTTCCTCTTCCTCTTCCTCACAACTAAATTTAACAAAGAAGCCATTTCCCTTTTTCTTCAAAGTACCAACTCCAAAGTTAAAAACATTCGAATCACTGTTACAGAGAACGAAAAGAAACTAAAGAAAGCATCTGGATTCAAAACAGCGGAAAGATTTTCAGAAACTCACTTGTTGAAGAAGTTCAGAATAATCCTTTGGAAATTGTACATCAAATCCAACAGATGAATTACTGTCTCTAGATATTGAATTCACTGAAAAATCACCATTTCTTGATTTCTCGTTAAAATTAATTCTTCCACTGCAGACATTCACTTCTTTCTTTGCTGAAAACCTTCTCTGATTAAAACCCTGCAATTATTCTCAAGAAATCATACAATCTCCCAAAAGCGTACACTAATTGAAAGCAAAATATATATATATATATATTACAAGCATTTTCTGATCCATTATAGTTTTTTTTTTTTTTTTTTGGAATAACTAATTGAGGGTTTTAAGGAAAACTTTGCATCAACAAATAGTTTGGGTAGGTGGAGCTTTGGAGGATATTATTTTTAATTTGTTTGTGATAATTCAAATGTAATGGCCGATTGTTTGGAAAACAATTTGTAAACGTTAATTACCTTTGGTTTTGATTGGGAAGCGAATGAAACTGGAAGAGCAGGAATCGTTGGAGAAGTGGATAACGGCATTTTGAAATGGAAACGAAGCCACACGAGCTAAGGCCGAGTAAATATATCATGGTTACTAAATCCACCCGTGAATGAATCAGGCGAGGAGGTGGTTGGCGGTGGGTTACTTAGTTTAATCGGGTCATTAAAAAAATATTTTTTTATTAATATATAATAATATTAAATTATTAAATATCAGATATATTGTCAAAATATTAATAATCGCGTATTAGTTTTTTCATTAATTTCGAATGAATTTTAGAATAAATAATTTTACTAATAACTAATCAAATACTAGTGGAAAGGCACACCTAATATTTGTGTAAAATAAAAGGAAAATGTATTAAGAAAAAAGGGTGGAAGTTAAGAACGGGAAGTTATTAAAAGTTTATATATTTGATAGAGATAATAATGAAAAAAATAAAAGATCGACGAATACCAAAAAACTTTCACACTTTATATATAATATAATTATAACTATTAAAATGATTAACTTTAATTTTTATATACAAATACTATAAGAAACATAATAATATATAAACAAATGAACATGAAATTATCTTTTTATTATTTATTAGATGGTTACTTTATAATAATATATATTTATATACATTTCATCATTTTTTTAGATTTTTTATGTTGTATTCTAATTTTAAAATTTTAATTGCACGATGTTATGGAAAATACATATGCAATATGCATAATAGTTATTTTATTTAAAAGGATGGAAAAAAAATTCAATTATGTAATAAAGTTTGAAGAATTGTTTTAAGTTCGAAAAAAAAAAAAAAAAACATTTGTCACCAACAACCTTTGAGGTGCGGTGATTTCAGCTACAATGTAGGTTGCATGTTCGAATACTCGTACTGCAAAAAAGTTTTCCATCGGTTACGTGCAAACAACCCGAATGAACCTGGTTGAAATATCTTGATCCTCCTATCAATTTGCTTATTTCAGTGTATTAGCGAGTTGTTTAAAAGTTAACGAGGTTCGATTAAATTAATAATTCAATTCGATTTAGTGATCGGTTTACATAATTTATATTCCTCATTTGATCTGTTTATTTGTTACTTTGATTTATTTTTTAATAACTTTAAATCATCAGCCTTGGGCTGATGGCGCGGGCTTGGAGGAGCCCAATGGAATTCTCTTGCCATTGGGTGGAATCTCCCAGCCTTAGAGAAATCAACACCCTCATCTAGAGTTTTTTTTTTTAATCACTCAATTATTAAATGGCTTTTTCTAGAAGGACTACTCCAATTGGTAAGGTCAATATTAATCTTGCTTTTCAGTTGAAGTAAGGTGATAGGATCTTAAAGTGTTCTAAAGCTAGAGAGAAGAGAGAGAATTTAGAAAGAGAAAGTGATTTGTATTTTATTTGATACTAGTGAATTGGGGTTCTTACAAATGAGAAGTTGGAACACTATTTGTAGACTTTCATAAGATTCCCAATCATACATTATATACAATTGACCTTTTTGGTCTTAATGGACTTGGTGATTAGCATTGTTCAATGGGTATTATTTCATGTATGATCACTAATCCCCTCAAGTAGGTTCGTATCTTTGCTGTTCAGACCTAACCAGTTTCATACTCTTTGCTTGGCTTTCGGAATTAATTTGATCATATGTGCTTTGTTTGTTAGTCCCCAAGATATGCACTTTAGTCTCTAGGTCGTTGAATTTTGTTAAGTTGATCATAGAGCTACTGAACTTATTACACAAGAATTGACGGTTTAGTAGTTCGGCTCAACCAACTAGCTTTATTCATGTTTGTTTGGGCTCGACTTTGGCTCTTTTTATGAATTGATCGGCCTTGGTGTTGGATCCTATTTATAGACTTTCTCTCTCCTTCTCACTCCCTCTCTATGTTTCTCTCTTGCTCTTTCTCTCTGTCTTCATTTTTGGACTCGTAGGCTTCTTTCATTTCATTTGGGCTCAAAGGCCTCTTTGACTTCATATTTTGCTTCAAAGGCCCCTCTTACTTCACTTTTGGCCTCATAGCCTCTTTAAGCTATTTTTTGGACTCAAAGACTCTTTTATTTCATTTTGGCCACAAAGCTTCTTTCTTTTTTGTTTTTGGGCTCATAGCCTCTTCATATTATTTTGAGCTATATACCTCTTTTATCTTATTTCGTGCTCAAGGTCCCTTTTACATAATTTATTTGGGTTCATAACCTCTTTTACATTATTTTTTTGGCTCATTAACCTCTTTCATGTCATTTTTGGGCTCATAACCTCTTTATATAATTTTATTTTGGGTTAATAGCCTCTTTTATATAATATTTTTGGGCTCAAGGCCACTAATGTTTGGGCTTGGGGTCATGGCCTCTATGAAATCATTTTTGGGCCTATAGGCTTCTTTCTTTTATATTTTTTGTTCTTGGCTATGGATCATAATCAATGTTATGCATTTGTTTCGGCCCAACTATTGTAATCGATATTCTGCATGGAATGTTTTTGTGAAATTCCACAATTTTTGAGTTTAAATTCAAGGATATAAATTTTGAAATTTGTCAAAATTCGATGATTGATTTCGATTTTTTTAAAATTAAATATGACTTGATTTCAAGTTTGGAAAATTTTGTGGGGTCAAAAACAATTTCCAACATTTAATTTGGAGCCAAATGAAATTAACTAAAAATTTGAGGGTTAAAGTATAATTTTTATTTTGAAAAAAGAAATACCAGAATCAGCTTAACGTTAAAACCAGAGGCTACATGGGAAATGGATGGGTGGTTTTTGATAGGTGTAGGGAGAGCAATGCCACTTGGTTAAATCCTACTAATCCAAGCCCCTATAAAGATCCTTACCTTCTACATTTCTCATTCTTTGTCTGTTGGTATTTTTTTTCTCTATTATTTAAGATTGAGAGAAAATTATTCAAGTTCTTACAAGTCCTAAGAGTGATAGAATTCTGCAATTATAAGGTGAGTTTCCAATATTGAAAAATATGGCACAAATGTGGAGTAGGAAACAAGTGTTTTAATAAAATTGGGGATATCAAAACCAATAGAATTTGAGGCGTGTATAACACTTTTCTTAAGATTTTGATTGCCCCCACTATAATCAATAGTTTGTTCTTGGGTTAATAACAATCTACCTCTAGGATACAACATATTCTTGAATATTTCCAATAGCAAAAACCAGAAATCGTCCCAAGAACAATGTATATGGAGAGATAGATTTTTAATAAGTTGTTGTTTTGAATTAGTGAAAATGTCTCCTTTTATAAAGATGGAAGTGCAGGAGAATCCATTAGAATACACCTCTTGAATCCATGGAACATACCTCCTGAATCAAAAGTTACACCTCTCTCTATTTTACCCGTTTTTCAATTTTTAACGGTTAGGAGCGTGCACACATGTGTTGCACAACAGTAGCGCATGTGCACTGACTACTCTTTGATTCTGTCCATAGCGCACATGCACTACACAAGTAGCGCATGTGTGCTGCAAAGTTTTCCGCTTTTATTATATAAATTACAACATTCACCCACTAATTTTTCAATATTTACATTGCACCACTTAGTTTGTAATATAAACTATAACTCACTATCTCTTTTTTAACATCATGCATAAAGAAAAGTGACTATCGTCTTAAACTTTTCCTTAGTGTAAATAACTCACTAAATCTAATTAAATTATGGTGGCACGGTTACATAAACCATGATTTAAAATTAGATTAGAATTATCACACACATGAACTTATTAAACTTATACATATGTTCACCAAAATATTTTTAGCACTATTATCGGCCATGTGCTCTATCTTAATTCATGATCATGTACAAAAGAGAATCCTAAACTTTTGTTAGAAGCAGCACCACTTCTAATGATCATATAGGTGAAATCTCTTGAAGCTTTTAAAAATTAAAAGTACAATAAGATGATTTCATTAAGAGTATAAATATTTATATACTCAACCTTCCCACTTAAGGGTTACCATTTACACTAACAACATGGAATAGCAGTATAAACATAATTTTAGTATTCACAACTACTTATTACCAACTTGTTTTTACCCTTTAAACCTTTTAATCTAGTGGTAGTGCTAGAAGAAAGGTTGGTTACCATTGCTAGTAGTTTTAGATAAAGGGTTTCAATCCTATTCCTAATGACGTCGATTTCACCAAGTCTCTTGCAAGAGGTTTAGTCAATGGATCCGCTAATTATTGTATGTTCTTACATACACAACAGTTATGATGCCATCATTTAACAATTGTCTAATATACGTATGCCTTAGATTTATATGTCTAGATTTATTATTGCATATTTTATTCAATGTTCTAGACATTGTAGCTTTACTATCACAATTCAGAGCAATGGCTGGCATTGGTTGAAGCCACAACTTGATATCTAACAAGAAGTGTCTCAACTATTCTGCTTCTTTACAAGTTGAGGCCAAAGTTATGAATTCATCTTCCATTGTGGGATGTGCAATTACAATCTGTTTCTTTGAAGCCCATGAAACTGCTGTCTCTACCTAACATAAAAATCCACCCTCTTGTAGAGTTTTTATCATTAATACTAGTAAACCAACTAGCATTAGAGTACCCATCAAGCACAGTTGGAAAACTATTGTAGAAAAGTCCTAAATCTTTAGTTCATTAAGATAACCAAGGACTCTCCTAATTACTTTCCAATGATCACTACCAGGATTTTTAGTATATCTAGATAATCTACACACGACAAAAGAAATATCTGGCCTTGTGTAATTCATTACATACATTAAACTCCCTATTAAATTTGCATATTCAAGTTGAGCAATAGGTTTGCCAGCATTCTCACTTAGTCTAAAGTTAGGGTCAAAAGGAGTATTTGCTTCTTTCACATTTAAATGTTGATACTTGTTCAAGATTTTCTCCACATAATGTGTTTGACATAATAAAGTATCTACTTTACCAAGATCCTTCATTTTGAATTGAGAAGATAGATACTTTTTAGTTTCAAGTAGACCCTTGTAATAAGTACTAACAGGATGTTATATTAGTATATCGTCTACATATAGACAAATAATCACACCATACTCTTCAATAAATTTAGAATAAATGCACTTATCAGCATTATTGTATCTAAATCCATTAGAGTGTAAAGGTGATTCAAACTTTTTCATGCCATTGTTTGGGTGCTTGTTTTAAACTGTATAGAAATTTAACGAGCTTACAAACTTTATTTTTATGTCCTAGTAATGTAAACCTTCTGGTTGTTCTATATATACCTCTTCATCCAAGTCACCATTTAAAAAGGCTGTTTTAACATCCATTTGATGCACACATGATTATAAATGGAAGCCAATGACAATAGCACCTTAATGGATGTAATCCTAGCAACAAGTGCATAGTGTCAAAATAATCAATTCCTTCCTTTTGTCTAAAACTTTTAGGTACAAGTCTTGCTTTATATGTTAATATGGATCCATCATTAGCATACTTCCTCCTAAACACCCATTTACAACTAATAGGTTTAGAATTAAGAGGTAAATCCACATAGAACCCAAGTATTATTTGATATTGAGTCCATCTTATCGTTTACAGCTTCTTTCCAAAATGTTGCATCCCTTGATGACATAGCTTCACTAAATGATTTAGGATCATCTTCTATATTTAATATATTAGTATCTTATTAAATAAATAATCTCTATTGCCATCAATCAAGAAAACAATAGCTTGTGAAGATATGAAATCAGAAGACAAATATTTTTCTTTCTTTTGTCTTTGACTTCTTCTAAGGTAAAAAAGAGAATCAATTTCCTTCCTTTTATTATTAGAAGAAGAATCAACATTTGAAGTTGGTTCTTATACTTTAATTGGATCCACATCCATAGTTGAATCTTTAAGAAATTTATTCTCAAAAAATGCAATATCCCTTGATTCAATAATGACATTAGAATCAATATCAAGTAGTCTATAGGGTTTATAATTTTTAACATAGCCAACAAACACACTTTTAAGTGCTCTAGTCCTACGTTATCCTTTTGTTATCCGGGACTCCTATAATAGGCTATATATCCCCAAACTTTAAGATAAGTTAAGTTTGGTTTTCTCCCTTTCCATATTTCATATGGTTACACTTTAGTCTTAAGAGATGGAATTCAAATATGTAAATGACAACCAGCCAATAAAGCTTCTCCCCACAAATTCTTTGGCAAACTAGAACTTAGGATCATAGTGTTAACCATGTCCACCAAAGTTCTATTTTTTCTTTCAACTAAACCATTTTGTTGTGGAGTGTATGGTGCACTTGTTTGGTGTATAATACCATTTTGTTCAAAAACTATTGAGAATTTGGTAGAAAAATATTCACCACCTTTATCACTCCTCAATATTTTGATTTTCTTATCCAATTAATTTTTTGCAAGAGATTTATAAGATTTAAACAAATCAAATGCTTCATCTTTTGCTTTCATCAAATAAACATGCACATATCTAGAGCAATCATCAATGAAAGTAATGAAATATCTATTATCACCTCTTTTTAGAAAATCATTTAATTCACTCAAACTTCTAAATGCACAAGTTCTAATAATTGTGTATTTCTTTCAATTTTAGGAAAGGGCAACTTAGTGATCTTTGTTTGAATGCATATTTCACATTTCTTCTCAAAATTGTCTTTGATAGAAACCAATCCATGTTTAGACATAAAATGAAGTACTTTATGATTAACATATCCTAATCTACCATGCCATAAAGAATAAGAAGAATCTATAATATAAACAAAAATATTGTCTTTATTAATACTTAATTTAAACATGGCATCACAAGAGTAATCCTTTCCTACACATGCACCATTCTTGGACAACATAACCTTGTTTGACTTTATTGATACTTAATTTAAACATGCCATCACAAGAGTAATCCTTTCCTACACATGCACCATTCTTGGACAAGATAACCTTGTTTGACTCTAGTACAACTTTCAACCATTTCTTATTCAATACATCGACTGATACAAGATTTTTCCTAATTTCTGGAACATGAAGTACATTCATTAACACAAGCTTCTTACCGGAAGTGAATTGCAACTCCACACTTCCTTTGCCATGAACATTGGCTGAAGCATGATTAATCATGAGCACTTCATAGCCATCTGGAACATTTTCATATGTCTTGAATTATGACTTATCCTTGCAGATGTGCACGATTGCACTAGAATCATACCACCAATCATTTGATTTGGTTGATGTTGCCACATTTAATTCAGAAATCATATCAATGTGACAATCAGTTACCATTCAATAATTTTAGCATATCTTTCAACAAGATTTTCTTTAGGGGCATTATTTTTCTTTTGTTTCTTGTTGGATTTGCACTCATTCTTATAATACCCTTTGTTGCTGCAACTGTAACATGTTCTATTCTTTTTGAACTTGTCCTTAGAATTAGTATTTTCAGAAAACTTTCTTTTAGAACTTGTGATTTGACTCTTATTCTCATCATCAAAATTTACTTGTGAAACAAGTTCTAAATTCTTCTTATAAAGATTTCTAGTATCTTATACAATTCTACATATATTTCAAAACTTGATCAATAGTCAAAATTTCAATAGTATGAAGTATTTTTTTTTTTTTATAATCATTCCAACTAGAATGCAAATTTTCAATAATTACCCCTACTTGCAATAACTCTGAAATTTCAACACCAAGATCTTTTAAATTTGAAACAATAATTTGAAGGTCATGAACTTGATCCAAAATAGAAGAAGAGTCAACAATATGGAATTCAAAATACTTTTTACTATTTTTAAATTTGTCCACACTTTGTTTTTGTGCAGCATATTTGTATTCCAAGGCAGCACAAATTTCTCTTGGTGCCTTGACCATTGTGAAAAGATCATAAAGACGGTTAGAAAGAGTGTTGAGAATGTGACCTTTACATACGATCTCATCCTTCTTCCTTTTCTCGCGTTGTGCCTTGAGTTCCGCCGAATAACCAACGGTTGGTGCAGGAATTTTAGGCAATGCAGGGTCCAAGACATATGCAACTTTTAACGCAGTGAGGAAAACATCGTTTTGTGTATGATTCTAAACTTTCCACCAGTTGAAATTTGCTCCGATACCATCAAGGCGATCCAACTTGACAAAATCTTGATTCATTACTTTGAAGGTAGACTCACCACTTGTTTCCATGATTACTCACAATCAAAACCTTAAGATTGTTGAAAAATATGGCAGATGTAGAGTAGGAAATAAGTGTTTTAATGAAATTGGGGATGTCAAAACTAATAGAATTTGAGGCGTGTATAACACTTTCCTTAAGTATTTGATTGCCCCCACTATAGTCAATAGTTTGCTCTTGGGTTAATAACAATCTACCTCTAGGATAACAAATTCTTGAAGATTTTCAAGCAAAAACCAGAAATCTTCTCAAGAACAACGTATATGGAGAGATAGATTTTTAATAAGAATTGTTGTTGTTTTGAATTAGTGGGAATGTCTCCCTTTATAAAGATGGAAGTGCAGGAGAATCCATTGGAATACACCTCTTGAATCCATGAAACATATCTCCTGAATCAAAAGTTACAACTCTCTGGTATCTTCATTTTACCCGTTTTTCAATTTTCAACGGTTAGGAGCTTGCGCACATGCGTTGCACAATAGCAGTGCATGTGCATTGATTGCTCTTTGATTCTATCCATAGCACACATGCGCTACCATTGTGTAGAACATGGGCGCTGCAATTTTTTTTGTTTTTTATAAATTACAACATTCACCCTCTAATTTTTTAAAATTACTTTATATTACAAACTAAATATTTACATCGACTTTACTTATTTAAAACATAATTAATGAGTGCTATATGTGTATGTATTATCATGTGGTATGGTATCAATATGTTTTGATATATGAACATGGAAAACAAAAGTAACGAGTTCAAGTTTTGAAACTGAAAACTTGGGATGGCAAAACGTATACGATGTCATAGTTGATAAATGATTAGGGAAAGCAATTGATTGGTTGAGATAAAGCGTGTAAGGCATTGTAATGCTATGATTCTAGATTAGAGCTTGATTTGGTTGGATTTTAATCATAATTATGCACATGATTCCATAAGGCTTTCGAAAATTATTGGGCACAGGCCGGTTGGGATTGGGTTGTGTTTAATAATTAAAAGTATAGTGATTAATATGATATCAACTTATTCATGCCCAAATTGTGAACTAGAAACTATAAATGATTTTGAGACTTGATGCGTGATGATGCAATTTTATATAATTATTGTGGGTAACATTTTGGTTTAATATTGTTGACTTATTGGATAGTCATAATAACAAAAGAAAAACTTAGTGGCAGTCACGAGATTTGGTTTGTGGTTCAGACAATTGAGTAAGGTAGACTTGAAGATTCCAAAGCTGTGAATGATTAAATTGGGATAGCTTTGGGGTTGCCAATGCCTTGAGGCTGCTCCGACCCTATCCCATATTTTCTTCCCGTTTTATTTACAACTTGATTCTTATGGTGCTTTAAGATATTTTAAGGTATGTGGGATATTTTGAGATATATTTGAACCCAATTTGATATATATTTAGCTGTGGACAAACTCAAATATCGGTAGTTTGAGATGCCTTTCTAAGTTATGACATTCAAATTTGATTATGTAAGTAGTTCTTGCATTCTCTTATGTTTTTCAAATAATATTGGAAAGCTAAATATTTGTGACATATGTATTTTGTTTATAAATCGAATTAAGCATGGTTGATATTTGACTTCCTTGTACAATTGTACACTAAGTGGTCTTTCATAAAATGTAATGAATAATATGATTGAAGTGATTGTTTGACTGTGATACATCTGATAGTATGATGTTATGCGAGGGAGTGTGAGAACTAAGTGGTGTTCAGAACTAAGTGCTACGAGAAGCAAGGATGACAGTCAGCTCTAGAGTTCATTCGAGTTACCTCTAGAATCTCGCATAACCAAGTGTTACCAATTGATGCAATTGATATTTGATAATTAGTTAATGGAATTTTGCTCAACTTATAACCACTTGCCATACACAAGCCTATTGAATTATCACTTTGTTGAGTGTATTAATGAATGGACAGATTTGTTACCTTGAAAAGGAAATGTACATATGGTAATGTACTCAAATCGATAAAAGAATACGAGAACTACTTATTGAACATGTATTTTGCTCACCCCCATGTTTATTAAATATTTTGCAAGATTTTGTTTCGGAGATTTGAGGTTTTGTGCCTAGTGTTCTCAAGTAAAGGTGAGAATATGATGATCACAGTTTCCCCAAGAGTGAGGCATGACAGTTTTGGGTTTAGATTACTTGCAACACATCGGCGGGTCATCATGCACATTTATGGACTACCAACCCTGTAAGGTCAATGTTCTACTCTGTTTTGGGTTCAAACCACTTGCATCACATTGGCAAGTCGTCACCCTCATTTATAGGCCATCGACTTTAATCGATATTATGCCTCTATTTTGGGTTCGGATCACTTGAGCACATCGGTAAGTCATCGTGCTCATTTATAGGTCACTGATTATAATCAATTTTATGCCTTATTTATAAAATATTGGCTCTCGACATCTTGGAATCATTAACCTCATGGAGAGAAGGCTTAATGGCCTTATTTTTTCTTCTTTCTCTCTCTCTCATCATTTCTCATCTTCTTCTTCTCTTTTCATTTTTACTTATATTTATTACATATTTTCCAATACTAGTTGGTTCCACAATAGCAACACATGTCTCAATTAGCTCTTTTCATGTGTTTCGACTTGGGCTCATAGTTTGCCTTCAAAAAAAAAAAAAAAAAATGTTTGAGGTCATCTTGATGAACGGAAGTCTCATCTCTTCTATTTTTCAATTCATTCTATATGTTTTGTTCAACCACCCTTGAAGCATGCAGTCAGCTTTGGAATTCAAAATTTATTACTTCATTCAATGAACACGATTGGTCAATTTTTCTTCAGCATAGCTGACGATACCCAAAGTTGTTTAGCTCAAACAAGGGACACGTGGCTGCATCTAGCGACCTCCTTAATATAAAATATTTATTTAGACTGAGTTGACTATTATTCAGTTCGGCTCTCCTCAAAGCATCTCGGCACATCTATCTAACATGTTCGACTTGCAACTTGGTGCGGGAAGTTCGGCATAAGTAGTTCCGTAGATTGGTAGATTAGTAGGTCGGTAGATCGAATATGTAATAATTTTATAAAAATCATTATTATAGGTCCCACTGTCCCCAAGTTTCTATAAATGGGACATTACTCACATTTGTAAAGGCAATACTTGCGTACTTTCAAATCAGTACACTACAAATAGAATATATCGTCTTCCCCCAATTTTACTTTTCTCTAAAGTTCGTTTTAAAATCATCCCAATCCTTATCTCTTTCTCTATCTCAAATCCATCTTATCGATCCAGATTAATTTCTGTATCGTTAATTGGCGCCGTCTGTAAGAACCCTGATTCAAAAAGCCAATTTATATTTGAACAAAAGTCCTGGCAAAACTTTCAAGAAAAAATTGAAATGGGAATTCAACTCAAAAAACTAGAACTACAACTTCCACCCTTTTAATCCCAGAAGCTACCAAAATTTCTCAAATGACTATTCCTCAAAAAGAAGAGTAATGCTTGAATTCCTTGCTAATAATTTTCAGGCTATCAAAAATTTTGTTGAAAATTATCAAAGACAACGAACAACTAATGAAGACACGGCCAGCAGTTCTCAATGTCTTCAAACAGCTTTGTCTCCTGTACCTAGACAGGAGGGATCTATTTTTGACAGAATAGGTCCTAATCCTAAAAGGATAGAGGGCTTAGCTGTTGAAGTTGATAATGATGAGAATAAAAAAAATAACGACTTGATGGCTAAGGTGGATTAGCGAGTACAAGAACTCTTAGGGAAAAAGCCTATTCTGACCCTTGAGTTACTCGCTGTTGACAAAGATCCTTTTGTTCCAGCCATACAGAATGAGTAGACTCTACTTCATTTCAAACAATCTGATTTGGATACTTTTAAAGGCACTACTGATCCCACCGATCATATTACTCATGTTTCCTCTGTATCTATACTCTTCGGATGTTCTAACGCTATAACTTGCAAGTTATTTGCAACTACCCTTAGAGAGTCAGCTATGATATCTATATAAAAATGGTTTAAAGAATTGCCTCCAAAATCAGTACATTCTTTTATTAATCTTGCAAAAAAATTCTTGCACCATTTTATGAGTCAAAAAATGATACAGAGAGAAGTATCGCAACTATTAAGTGTTCGGCAATGATAGGATGAGAATTTAAAGCAGTATATTGGCAGGTTTCATGATGAAGTCATACATATCTGTAATGCTGATGAAACTGTGCTCATTGTTGCCTTTATGAGTGGACTTCGACCGGGAATGTTCAATGTAGATCTTACTTCCTCTGTACCTAAAACATTCAAAGAATTGTTACAGAGAGATGATGACTATATTTGAGGAGAAGAGTCTAATCAAGCAAAGAGGGAATTACAAGAGCCTTGAGATAAAGCTCACAAGAATCAGGAGAAATCTTCAGAACCCAATAAGAAAAAATGTGCTGAGTCCAGTTCCCAAGTTGAAGCATCCAGGTTCCAAGTTGGTTGTTCCCCTAGCCTGATAAATCGAATAACAGAAACACTACTCCATTCTAACGAACTACAGTCTTACTTGATGAACATTTCACTTCTCTCAATACATCAAGAAAATAAATTCTGTATCAAGTTCGTCACACTGGAATCATTTCACCTCCAGCTCCCATTAGGTCTCAGTTTCATCGAAGAGATCAGTCAAAATATTGTGCACATCACAGTGATCATGAACATGATACTGAAGAGTGCAATGACCTTAAAATTGAGATGGAAAGGGCTATAAAAGGTGGGCATCTACAAAAATACATGTTCCGAGCTGTTGATCAATTTTGGAGAAATGATAAGAGACCTTTTTCGAATAAAGGATCATCTCAGCAATCAAATTTTCAGTCTCAAGATGTCCAACCTAATGAACAACGAGGACTATCTCTTAATAATGATGATGTAGCTGGAGTTATTGCAACCATAGCTGGAGGAAGTACTGGAAGAGACTCTTCAAATGTCAGAAAAAAGTACGCTAGGGGCTTAGCTTGGGAAGAGAGAATTCCACAAAGACCTCAAGTCTTTTTGGTTTGAGCATCAACTTCACCGAAAATGACCCAATTCCAGATCGGTATCCTCATGCCGATCCAATTGTTATCCATGTCAAAGTTAGAGATTACTGAGTCCACAAAGTGTTCATTGACAATGGAAGCACGGTAGATGATTTACTGGCACACTTGGGAGGCAATGGGGATGGATCTTAAACAAATCCGACCAATTAGAACTCCGTTAGTTGGGTTATGGGAGACTCGATTAATGCAGAGAGATCCATTATGCTACCGCTAACCTTGGGAGAGGCCCCACGCTCTCGCACGGAGATGATAAATTTCACATTGGTCAAAATGAGTTCGGTCTACAACATGATATTCGGCTGACCATTCCTATTGATGCCTCTTTAATACATCTAGTTATAATTCAATGAAACACCTAAATCCTACTACTAACTAGATGGCATCCCGCAAGTATACGGTTGTCAACTAGTCGCAAAGGAAAGTAGGGGTCGTTCCCACAAGGATTGTCAATGTTGCAATTAACAAGGTTTAAGGGTACTTGTGTAGTTAAGATAAATCAATTGATAGATGATAGAACCATTCTAATGAAAGGTATAATTTTAATTCTAATCTAACTTAATCTAATTAAGACTAAAATTTAAAACAAGTGAATCACACTTAACTAAAAAGACTACAAAAAAAAAAAGAAGAAGAAAATTTGAATATTAAAGGCATTCATTTCTGAAGTATAAAGTAGATAAAGTTAAACTAGGAATTTAAATATTTTTGGATTTTTTGAATGGAACTAAGAAAGCCAACTAACAATTAACTAGAAATTAAAGCTAGAAGTTGAAAATTCTTAAATAGAAAGCAAGAAATTGATAAGAACCCTAATTTTCCTAAAAAGCCTAATTTGAAAGTAAAGAAATTTTCACTAAAATGGATAAGAAAGCAAATAAAAATTATATCTACTTGAAGCTTGCGAAGAACCCACTATGATTATCTAATAAAAATTTATTCTTGACAAGAAATTTAAATGAAGATCTAAGATGGAAGTTAATAGAAATTTCTATTAGAAAAAGTAACTTGTAGTTTAAGCTATCCTAATCTATCTAGAACTAATTAAAACTCCCTACTCTAAAACTATCTACCCTTTTTACTACTAAAACTCCCTACTTACTAATTCTACTTAGCTAAAATAGAGCAGCATTACACAAGGCAAAATTAGGGATTTTCTTGCTGGAAGTTTACAAAATTGCCCTTACAACTTAACATTCAGCGAGTTACGATCGCTGTCTGGAACATTTGAGACTGCGATCTCAACTCTAAAATAGTAAAACTAATTCCCGAGTCGAGATCGCGGTCTGGAATAGTTGAGACCACGATCTCGACTCTCTTTCCAGCAATCTTCATTTCATCCATTTTGCAATTTGGTCCCTTGAGCTTTGTTCCTTCCAGCTTCTAAACTTTAATTTTTAACCTGCATAATATTAACACCATTAAGCACTTAATTAAACTAAAAATTTAACACAAAATTATCATGAATTTATTCAAAAATGAAAATACAAATACATATGAAAGAAATTAACTAAAGTCTTCAATTACTTATCTAATTTTGAAATTTAAACTATCAAAATGCTATAATTTAGAGGAAAATAACTCTAGTTTACTAGAGTTATCACACCCCCAAACTTAGCATTTTGCTAGTCCCGAGCAAAACAAAGATTAACAATAAATGAAACCTACTAACATTCAAACATTTAAACACCTCCAAAGTTGATGTGACACTTGATGAATCTTGGATGTACTTAGAACAATTAAGCGATCTCTCAAGAAATGTTCAACACTACGTGATATGTGAAGAATGTAAATCAATCCAAAATTGAAATTTCATTTTACAAAGAAGCACAAATTCATTCACTATACAAGATTTCACATCACCAAGCATTACCATTATCGAAAAGAGTTACCAAAAGTTTTAGTTCTTTTCATGTGAAACATCATTACTTCTCAAATCACAAATATTATAAAGTTAATCAACTCTCTTTGATTCAACTAAGTATCATGAAAATAGAAGTTCAATTAGGAATCAACTTAAATGCAATTGTCAAACATTTCGGGAATAAACCTCTAACAAAGAATAAGTAATATGAGATTAATGATAAGTATTACAAACATTAACTCCTTAACTTATTGGTATACAAAAAATGGAATTCCTAATGGCTTACTTTGAAGAAACAATATGGGTACATGTCGGAATTCCGTACTCGCCTTATTACTACTCTAATGGCTTATTTCGGAGAAACAACATGGGTACATGTCGGAATCCCGTACTCGCCTTATTCCTAAAATTATTTTTTATTTTATTTTTTTTCGGCCCTAAACCAAAGAAAATGAGTGAAATGTACCAAAAATTAATCTCGAATATCAATTATTCACAAGTTAGAAGAACATTCCCTATGCAAACACACGAAATGTCCCAAAATTCCTTCTACTTCATTTAACTCATTTCTTTCCAAAAGATAGTTCATCAACCACATATTATAAATGATTTGATATGAGACTTAGGTAGAAACAACATTTCAAATAAATTTTCCTAAAATTTCAGCACTCCTTTTTGAACAATAGCAATGCTAAGTTTATGAATTCTTCTTATTGCAAATGAACTACTCACTCACACAAAAATTCTTGAAAAGAATCAATCATATACTTCACTCACAAGGCATTGAACATCAAAATTATCATCATTGAGTACCTAATTGATCAAATTTCCATCCATTAATCATCAAGTGGCAACAACATGTATAAAATGACCATTTCCAACACAAAAAGATAAACACCCCCAAACTTGTCTCTTTTATTCAAGTTGATGAATAAATCATCCTTCCACTCACCCAAAATTAAACATTAAGACAAAACCCAAAAATAATGAAAACTACTTAAACTATGTCCTACTTTTAAGCCTAGAATTAAAATTGAGTAAAAATGTCAAGAGCAACCATGCCATGCATCTTGCCAAGTAAGCTTCAAACAAAATCAATATTCCATTCAACTCATTAACTAATGCAAAGCAATGGCATTGGCTTAGGGCCCTTAGCCATATTACTCTTATTAGGCAATAACCAAACTTCACAAAGTGTCAATTTAAGAATCCGAAAGAAATTTCATCCATAAAGCATCAAAATGTATCACTTGGCATCAGCTTAAGGCCATTAGCCAAACTACTTAAAAAGAAAAACTGAAATGCTTCAATTCCAAAAATTGAAAATAAAACAAACATAATCTAAAGTAATTAAAAGCTTTGGTGTCTAATGAAAACAGAGAAAATCATCATCATCGATCAAATTAATCCAATAATCAAGGTTGGTCTTCTCTCATGCTCAACCAAATGGTGGCTTCTTCTCTTCATTCCATCTCGTCTTGACCTTCTTCAGCGTCACTAGGTTGGGCCTCCTCATGATCATCATCCATGTGCCCTCCACTCCCACCCGCGTGGCTAGATCTCTCATGATGTGTGGTAGCCGCTGGTGGTGTGTAATACTGTCCACGAGGTAGACCAAAATGCCATGCCAGTTACAGGTGTTGGTGGCTGGACCCAAGTACCTAATGAAGTAACCTGTAAAGCCTTTCCAATAACGGTCAAATTGTTGTGCATCACCATTTCACTGTACAACCAGTACCCTTGTAGATCGTTCCTTTCTTCTTCATTTACTGGAGCATTGAATACTACACCTGGGGGTATTGGAATCATTGAAGTTCTCTGAGGTGGTGGAGGCTGAGGCTATGGCTGGATAGGGTGCTCCTCTTGGTGGTGCTTCTCATATTCTCTTACCATCCTATAGACATATTCTCAATTAATCCTTCATCTAGGATGTCTCAACGATTCCAAATGACCAATTGGGCAACCCACTATGGTGCAAAGATGGTGAATTAAACTAGGGGCATAAAATATGGGTTGTCCCGACCTACCACTCTCTAAAATCTCCTGTCTAATTAGGTGACCAATATTCATCGGGATCCCAGTCATGATGACATAGACTAAGAGTACCTTGTCCCTCTGGATAAAGCTCACTACATTGTTATAAGACCCCCAAATGTGGCTACTAATGAAATAAAACCATAACTTAGCCACTAATAAGAGTCCTTGACGAAGAAATTTTAATTCCATGGCAGATGAAGTACTCTTAATCCACTCTACTCTCTTATCACAAATGGCATATTTGATTGCATTCATATCCTTACTTTTATTGTTCAAGAATGCCAAATATTGACTAGAAGGTATGAGGAGTATGGTGAAATACGCATTAATCACATCAGCACCAAAATCTACCAAACCCCCTCCCCCGGTATGCGCACCTTGCCATCTTCTAACTCGCATAAATTACAATAAAATTCTTTGACTAGCTGGGTAGCCCCGGGGTCAACCTGAGCATTAAAACCCTCCCAATGCCTTGACCTAATTTGTTCTTCTGTCGCTCTCCTAGAGTGTTCATATACTCCCCAATGCATGGTTAGGTCAAAGTTTCTCTCTCTAATTACCTCATGCTTCTCGTTACTCTTGAATAGTTGTTAAGCTCTATCACTCGAGAATTGAAGGTTCAATTTGAACCACCCTCAAATGGTTGTTCCGATCCCCCTTCTCCGCTTGTCCCTTCTCCGAATTTCTTTTTTCTAGAACCAGTCCCTCTCCCTCTCATTCTCACCCTTCTCTCAGCACTGCCTTATACCCCTCTCATCATATTCTAAAAGGAATTCAATCACCAATTTCAAAAATCCAACTTTTAAGGAAAATTCAACACCACAAAATCACAATCCAAATTCCCAAATATTGTTCAAAAATTTCAATTCCACTCAATCACAAATCGAATCAAGAATTTCAACAATTGGACAATTCAAAATTCTTCTAGCACAAATTAGCACCAATTACTTGTCCACAATTCAATAATTCAATACCACAAAATTTTCACAATTTAATCCACAAAATTTCACAATTGTCTTGAAGAATTGCTCATTACAACTAATAATTCAAGGAAAGATATTACCCGTTCTTTTTTTATTTGAAATTTTTCCTAGAATTGCCTTTGTGTCAATCGCCCTTGAAGCCAAATTTCTTCCACAAATCTTCAAAAAGATGGTTTCTTTGATGTTCCTATGGAAAAACAAAGTGAAATTAGTGGTGGGTGTGGAGTTTTTGGTGATTTTTGGTAAAGATGAGAGAAGAATTGGAGGATTTAGGGTTAGGGCTTTCGTAAGAGGGAAGAGGAATAGGGAGAGTTTGTGAGAAGAAAAGAAGAATTCGATCTTTTTAAAAACTTTCTGGCAGTTGAGACCGCAGTCTCAGTTTTGAGATTGCGATCTGGCCTGATATTGAGATCTCCGTCTCAGTTTTGAGATCACAGTCTAAAACGGTTTGAGATCACGGTCTGAGTTTTGAGACCGCGATCTCAACTCGGTGCAAAATAAGCCTTTGCAGAAGTTTAGAGTTGAGACTGTGGTCTCAAAACTGAGATCACGGTCCGACTCGGCATGAAAAATGCCTTTGCAGAAGTTTGGGGTCAAGACTGGGGTCTCACTTTTGAGATCGCGGTCTCGAACCAAATGTCCATGTTTTACCCTCCAGAAGTTTGAGGTTGAGATCGCGGTCTCAAGCTCAATTTTTGCAAAGTAAATTTTTACACCTAGCCGAAATTGCTTCACTCTTGACCACTTTTCTCCATTTGCAAGGATAACCTACAAACAAAAAATTCACAAGTTAGGATGATAATTTTCACTCATTCTTTAGCTAATTTATTCAACTTAAAAACTCAACTCTTTTTCTCTAATTCAAACCAATTTACTCAATATCAAGACAATTAAAAATCATACTAAAAGAAAGTAATGAGAACTAAATTAAAGACTTGGGTTGCCTCCCAAGAAGCTCTCTTTCATAGTCATTAGCTTGACTATGGCATGACCCTCATTCCAAGTAATTGAGGATGATTGATCCTTCTTTCCCTTTTAGTTTCCATGGAAAAAGTTTGATCCCTTTTTTCTTTATGATTAAAGCTTGATCTTCGGATTTTTCATGCACAAGTCCTTTCTTTCTAGCCTTAGCCATCGCTAGTCCCCCAAATTAACATCTCCAATTGTTTCTCAAACCATTTTCTTTTCTTTTATGCCTTCTCAATTTCTTGATATCACCATTGTTCTTATTCTTTGCAAAACTCTCTTCATCCTTCATCGACACACATCCCTTATCGGGTGGTTTTTCTTTCAATTCATTTGTTAGATTTTCCTTTATTTCTAACACTTGCTTGAGTGAATTGCCTTGGCTCACTTGATTTTGCTCTTCATTTGACCTAGCAAGGATAGAATTAAGAGATTGATTATCACATTTCTCTTCAACAATGGGAATATTGTCATTATATTCAAAGACATCAAATTCAATTGATTCATTTTCAACTCGTAAGATCAACTTCCCTTTGTGCACATCAATTGATGCATCAGCGGTCGACAAGAAAGGCCTCCTTAGAATCAATGGAATCTCACTTTCTTCACCCGTATCTAGTACAAGGAAATCAACGAGAAATACCAACTTTTCAACTTGTACCAGTACATCTTCCAACAAGCCATACCAATGGTTTCCTCTCGGATAAATCCGCCAATTGGAGTGTGATATTAGTTGGCTTGAAATTGTTGATCCCTAACTTGTCATAGATGCCCTTTGGCATGATATTTATGCTTGCCCCTAAATCACAAAGTGATCGATACCATGTTTTTCCTCCAACATTCACCGGTATCATAAAACTACTGAGATCTTTAAGTTTAGGAGGCAAACGCCTTTGAACAATGGCACTACATTGGGCATCAAGGCATACTTTCTCATCATCATCCCACTTTCGCTTCCTTGCCAAAAGATCCTTCATGAAACGAGCATAGTTGCACATCTTGGTGAGGGCATCAATCAAAGAAATGTTGACATTAATCTTTTTCAACATATCTAAGAAATGGGTGAATTGCTTCTCTTTTTTCTCCTTTCTTGGATCAATGAGTCTTTGAGGGTATGGCACTTTTATTAATGGATCTATCTTCAAAGGTTCCTCTTCATGCTTCTTCTTGGATACCTTGATCTCATTCTTTATGCTATCATTGTTCCTTCTTGGCTTCATCATCAACCACTTCCCTTTCATTTTCAACTACCTTGGACTTTTTTTCCTTGCTTCCTCCACATTTTTCTTCTCCTTAGATTCAACCAATTCTTTTCCACTCCTTAGGGTTATGGCATTGCATTGCTCCTTAGGGTTTGGAATAGTATCACTCAAAAATGCCCCAATAGGTTTGTCATTATTCAACCTTGCCCATTACCCCAATTGAATCTCCAAATTTCTTATTGAAGCCTTCAAATTTTCAAAATCTCTTTTATGCTCTTGCGCTTTCCTATCCAATTCCGTTCTCAAATACTCGGTTTCTCTTCTCCAACCTTCTTCACCCAAATTATCTCTAGGAGCATATTGATCATGGCACATGGGTTGGAAATAATTTGCATAATGGAAAGGAGGTCTTTGTTGTTGGTTTTGAAAAGAAGGATTGGAGAAATTTTGATATGAGTTGGGTTGGACATTTCTTTGATGTGGCGGTTGATATAGTCTAGTTGAGATGAAGAATTCGGGGCTTGAGTGTGTTGGGTATTTTGAGGTGGGGGATTTGGTTGGTAAGGAGGGTTGGATTGGTTACACATCTAGTTACTCCATAAGAAATTTGGGTGATTCCTCCAAGATGGATTGTAAGTGTTCCCATAAGCTCCGGATTGGTTCCTTGGAAATGAAGATTGATTAGCCACATAATTGATTTGCTCATTGGCTCCATATGGCATCTCACAATTTCCATTGGCATGGCCGCCTCCACAAAAATCACATGTCATGCTTGGTTGAATTGGCGAAGAAGTCATAGCATTTACACTACTAGGTTTCCTTAGATTTTCCAACGCTTTTGCCATGTTGTTCATTACATTCATGAACATGCTTTGTTGAGCTAAAAGGGCATCTTGCATGTTTAGATTCAACGCTCCACTACTTGCATTTGCTTGATTAGCTTGATGTTGAACCACCGGTGGAATTGTCGGTTCATGATGGTAGTGGTTGTATGCAAGCCTATTTAAACATCTACCTGTCAACTCTTGAGCTTCTTCCGGAGTCTTATATGAGATAGAACCATCAGCGGAGGCATGTATGATGGATTTCATCTCTTGAAGTAAACCATTATAAAAAGTTTAAACTTGAAGCCACAAAGGAATGGCGTGATGTGGGCATTTTCTTAGCAACTCTTTGAATCTTTCCCAAGCTTTCCCTAGGCTTTCACCAATATCTTGTTTGAACGATGTAATCTCATTCCTTAATTTAACGGTTCTTGCGGGAGGAAAGTACTTCGTCAAGAACTCTTGAGCAAGTTGGTTCCAAGTGGTGAATGTTCCTTGGGCATTGGATTGCAACCATGACTTTGCCCTATCACGAAGAGAAAAAGGAAACACCCTCATCCAAACACAATCTGGGTGTACTCCATTAAACTTAAATGTGTCCAAGACTTCTTCAAAATTCATGAGGTGTGTGTAGGGGTCCTCATTTGGTCCATCTCGGAACATGGCATGGGTTTGGAGCATTTGGATTAGGGCGGGCTCGATTTCGAAATTGTTGGCTTGGACAGGCATCCGTGCAATGCTTGAGTTTGCCACATCAAAATTAGGTAAAGCATACTCCCTCAATGGCCTTCCATTCCCATTCATGTCATTTCCATTCCTATAGCCACCCATTCCATTATTTCCACCTACCTCTTCTTCTTCATTCTCCATATTCACATTCCCTTGATGAGCATTTGCATGTGCCATTTTTATCATTTCTTGCTCTTGTTGCACCCTTCTCAACCTTCAAATTTGTCTTAGCTCTTTCTCCCTTTCCTTGTCTAAGCAAATGAATAGCTCTTGAGCTCCTCTTACCATGCACTACAGAAAACCACAACAGTCAATTGAAGTTCTAAGTTAATTCCGCAAGGCAACCAATCAAACATAAAAATTAAACAAAATTAACTACTAAATTAACTAAACTAAAGTGCTTAATCTACACGACCCATAAAGCGCTTGATATTGCCAAAAACCAAAGACAATCCCCAGCAACGGCGTCAAAAACATCTTGATGCCTCTTTAATACATCTAGTTATAATTCAATGAAACACCTAAATCCTACTACTAACTAGTTGGCATCCCGCAAGTATACGGTTGTCAACTAGTAGCAAAGGGAAGTAGGGGTCATTCTAACAAGGATTGTCGATTGCAATTACCAAGGTTTAAGGGTACTTGTGTAGTTAAGCTAAATCAATTGATAGATGATAGAACTATTCTAATGAAAGCTATAATCTTAATTCTAACCTAACTTAATCTAATTAAGACTAAAATTTAAAACAAGTGAATCACTTAACTAAAAAGACTACAAAAAAAAAAAAAAGAAATTTTGAATATGAAAGGCATTCACTTCTAAAGTATAAAGTATATAAAGTTAAACTAGGAATTTAAATATTTTTGGATTTTTTGAATGGAATTAAGAAGGCTCACTAACAATTAATTAGAAATTAAAGCTAGAAGTTGAAAATTCTTAAATAGAAAGCAAGAAATTGATAAGAACCCTAATTTTCCTAAAAATGCCTAATTTGAAAGTAAAGAAATTTTCACTAAAATGGATAAGAATGCAAATAAAAATTATATCTACTTGAAGCTTGCGAGAACCCACTACGATTATCTTATAAAAATTTTAACTTGACAAGAAATTTAAAGAAGATCTAAGATGGAAGTTAAGAGAAATTTCTATTAGAAAAAGTAACTTGTAGTTTAAGCTATTCTAATCTATCTAGAACTAATTAAAACTCTCTACTCTAAAACTATCTACCCTCTTTACTACTAAAACTCCCTACTTACTAATTCTACTTAGCTAAAATAGAGCAGCATTACACAAGGCAAAATTAGGGATTTTCTTGCTGGAAGTTTACAAAATTACCCTTACAACTTAACATTCAGCGAGTTGAGATCGCTGTCTGGAACATTTGAGACCGCGATCTCGACTCTCCTTCCAGCAATCTTCATTTCATCCATTTTGCAATTTGGTCCCTTGAGCTTTGTTCCTTCCAGCTTCTAACATTTAATTTTATAACCTGCATAATATTAACACCATTAAGCACTTAATTAAACTAAAAATTTAACACAAAATTATCGTAATTAATTCAAACACGGAAATACAAATACATATGAAAGAAATTAACTAAAATCTTTAATTGCTTATCTAATTTCAGAATTTAAACTATCAAAATACTATAATTTAGAGGAAAATAACTCTAGTTTAGTAGAATTATCACCTATACACATTTATTCTTCTACCGTCTGTGTATCATCTAGGTATAAAATTTGCTCTCAGAGATGGTATAATAGGACAAGTATGGGGAGACCAGCGAGAAGCTAGGGAATGCTACATGATGTCCCTTCGAAATAATGTTCTGGAGAAGTCATCCGACCAAGGTCCTCATCCAAGTTCAGAAGTTCCAGAAGAGTCCTTCCAAGTAGTTGCTGAATCTCATGATGAAAAAACAAAATTGTCAGTTGATGAGATTGCCTTTGATGAAGAGTTCCTAGAAAGAAAGCTGAGGATGTATGTAAGAAGACCTACCACTTGTCTTCAAAGAGGCTATGTTAAAACTTTTGTACGAGTTTAAAGATATTTTTGCTTGGTCTTCCGAGGATATGCCAGGAATTTCTTGAGAAATTATAGAGTATAGGCTTGGTATCGATCCATTTCAAAAACCTGTGAAGCAAAGAAAGACTCTTCGGGCCTGAACGTATCCAGGTTATTGATAATAAAGTCAACAAATTGCTTGTTGCTTAGATAATTAGGGAAGTGTTCTATCAGACCTGGCTGTTAAATCCTGTATCAGTGCCTAAGCCAGACACCAACCGACGAATGTGTATTAACTATACAAATCTGAATAAAGTCTATCCAAAAGACAGTTATCCATTGCCTCGGATCAATATGGGAATAGATTCATTGGTCAGATATAAAATAGAATATTTTTTAGATGCATACAAAGGATATTACCAGATATTCCTTAGTAAGGAAGATGAAGAAAAGATAGCCTTTATCATTGATAAGGGCACTGATTGCTATCTAACCTATGCCCTTTGGACTAAAAAATGCAGGAGCGACCTATCAACGGTTGGTCAAAAAATTATTCAAAAACCAGATCGGACGAAATTTGAAAGTTTATGTCGATGATATGGTTGTCAGAAGCTGAACATATGGAGACACTCTCTCAGATCTCTAAGAAGTTTTTTCAATAATGAGATCAGTCAATCCTTGGCTGAACCCCCTAATATGTACTTTCGGAGTTCCATCCGAGAAATTCCTCGACTTCATTGTTTCTAAAAGAGGAATTGAAGCAAATCCAAAGAAAGTATAAACTATTATAAACATGAAACCTCCTCGGACAATAAAAGAGGTGCAATGTCTTACCGAACGAATGGCTACGCTTAACTAGTTTTTATCTAATTCGGCAGAGCGAGGGCTTTCTTTTTCCCAAGCCATCACGAAAGCTAAAAACTGTGAATGGACCGAACAATGTCGAAAGGCTTTTAAAGAATTAAAACAATATCTGGCCAAGATATCTTGTTTTTCGGCACCGATACAAGGATGAAGTACTGGTCTTATATTTGTCAGCAACTCATTATGCTTTCAGTGTTGTCCTTGTATCTAAACGAGACAAAGTGCAACGACCAATTTACTTTGTTAGAAAAATTCTACAAGGACCCGAGTAGAACTACACTAATATTAAAAAAGTGGCTTTTCTTTGGTAGTTACTGCTCGAAAATTAAGACCATATTTTCAGAACCACACTATCCTGGTCAATACAAATTTGCCGCTCAAAGCAATTTTGACCAAGCCTAATGTTTCGGGACACATGCTTGTGTTGAGCTCTTCGAGTATGATATCAGATTTTAGCCCCAAATAGTAATCAAAGCATAGGCTCTTGCCAAATTTGTTGTTGAAAGTACTTTCCCGATGATTTAATTATGAATATTAATCAAAAAGTAGAAGAAGAGTACCTGATCTGGGAAGTATATGTTGATGGATCATCCAATGAAATCAGTTCTGGAGCAGGAATTGTTATCAAAACCCCTGAACGAGATCAGCTCGACACATTAGAACATATGCCATTCGATTTGGGTTTTAGGCGATCAGCAATGAATCTGAATACGTGGTAGTGATAATAGGAATAAACCTTGCATGTGAATTGGGAGACCAAGATCTTCAAATAAATAGTGACTTCTTATTGGTAGTTAATCAGATTCTCGGCAACTTTGAAACTCAAGGAGCCATACTTCAAATGTACCTTGAAAAAGTATGACAACTCAAACAATTCGTCCAAGAAATAGAGTTTGTCAAAATCCCTCGAGCAAAAAATGTATATGCTGATGCCTTGTCAAAGCTTGCTACAGCTCTGTATAGTCATTTAACAAAAGAAGTGTTGGTTGAAGCAAAGCCTCAGCGAGCTATAGACGAGCAAGATGTAACCTAGATTGATGAGGAACTGAATTGAATGATCCCCTTCATCGAATTAACTAATGGAAACTCCCAGAAGATCAAGTTCAAGCAAGAAGATTGTGCATCCGAGTGAAGAAATACAAAATGCACTGGGGAACACTGTATCGTACGCTCATATCTGAATCCTCTACTCAGATGTCTATCACCAGAAGAAGCTACTTATGTGCTACGGAAAATTCATGAAGGCATATGTGAAAGTCACATAGGAGTTCAGAGCCTAGTCTGAAAAGAAATGCTTATGGGATATTACTGGCCTACAATGAATTATGATGCCTGTCAAATTGTTAAATATTGCCGTAAGTGTCAAGTACACGCTCCTATCATTCAAAAATCAATAGTAGAAATGACATTCATTCTTGGATCTTGGCATTTTCAGCAGTGGGGGCTGGATATTATGGGACCTTCCCCAAAAGGATCTGGAAATTTTAAATTCTTGATCGTGGCTATTGATTTTTTCTTCAAATGGATTGAAGCCAAACTGGTTCAATCAATTTTCGGAGAAAATGTTAAAAAATTCTTTTCGAAAAACATTATTTGTAGATATAGAATACCTCGGGATATCATTACAGACAATGGAACCCAATTTGTCAAAAAGCCTTGCAAACCTTTCTGCGTAGAATATGGGAATACAAATGCATACAACTTCGGTAGCTCATTCCTAAACCAATGGTCAAGCCGAGCTCTCTAATCGAATATTATTGATCTGACTCAAAACTCGATTAGATCGAGCTAAAGGAGCGTGGGTAGAAGAACTACCGAGTGTTTTATGGTTCTATCGAACTATTTCTCAAGCCTTACATGGAGAAACATTGTTCACCTTGGTATATGGAGCTGAAGCTGTTATTTCCCTAGAAATCAGAGCGCGATATGCTAGAACGGGAAACCCATCCCACACAGATAATAATGACGTCAAAAGGGTTGATTTGGATATCCTGGAAGAACAAAAATTAGTTGCGACTGTACGAGAGGCTACTTACAAGCAGCGTCTCAAAAAATATTATGATTCCACTGTTCAATTGAGATACTTCAGACTGGGATGCCTGGTTCTTCAAAAAAATGAGTTCAATCGAATAGAAGGGAGTCATAAGTTTGATGAGAACTGGGAAGGTCCTTATCAGATTGTTGAAGCTGAAGAACATCCATCAGGATATTACAAGTCGTTTGATCAATTTGGACGAGTTATTCCTCGTACATGGAACATCATTAATTTAAAAAAGTATTATAGAGAAATGTAAGTGAGACAGTCCTTTGGAAAAATTTTATTCATCTTCGACTAGTACATTTTTAAG
Organism: Cinchona pubescens; assembly: GCA_025175665.1. Taxonomy (NCBI): domain Eukaryota; kingdom Viridiplantae; phylum Streptophyta; class Magnoliopsida; order Gentianales; family Rubiaceae; genus Cinchona; species Cinchona pubescens. The sequence continues at coordinate 1,797,605 of JANKKI010000133.1, forward strand.
TACATTATCCTCTGTTTGAAGTTCTACAAAAATGTCACCTAACTCGATAATCAAAGCTTGGTCAACATTTTCATTATAATCTTGAAAAGAAGAAAGAACTAAAGGCAGATATGAGAATCTCTTCTTAACTTCTTCTATGGCCTTTTTATAACCTAAAGAGCAAGCTTGTTGACAAAATGTCATTAGGTCACTCTTCAAGGCCTTTGAACCTATATATTGATTGACATGATCAACCAATTGAGAAGAAGACGAAGAATGAGCTTGACTGAACTTCAGCTGATCGGCCTCTTATTTATATTTAGGGTTAATAACACTTTATCCCCTGAACTAGATAGGTAATTACACTTTGCCCCCAATCACATGATTCATCCTTTAAAAATTTTATAATATCAAGTTAAATGACTTAAATAACCTTAGCACTATATTTTAATTTTTTTTATTTCAATTTGGATAATGATGTGATAATTATTTAAAAATAATGAAAAATAAATTATATAATATTTTAATATAATCCATATCAATATATATCTTGGTCAAATTTTTAAATTTTGTTATTTCATTTTATATTATTTGAATTTGAATGTTTAATTATAATGGTAGAACAATTTCTAAATGGGCAAATTTATATTGAAAATTCTTCTTTAAAGATATTTGTGACAATATAATTTTTCATTTATTTATAAAATTTGTGATTTTTTGATGTCTCTTAACATTTTATAATTTTAATATTTGGATGAACCTGTGCAAATTGCAATGTCAAATATAATATAACTCAACGTTTTATCACATTTTCACTTCCTAATTATTTTGTTATTTATTTTATTATAATAATAATTTTTATTATAATATTAGTTTGTTATTATATTTTATTTTTTCCTAATTCTTTTGTACGTATTAAACATCAAAATTAAATACATGAAAAATCAAAATATAATACAAAGGGTTTTTCAGTCATTTAACTCGATATTATAAAATTTTTAAAGGATGAATGATGTGATTGGGGGGCAAAATATAATTTTTTTAGTTCAGGGGGCAAAGAGTAATTACTTACCTAGTTTAGGGGGCAAAGTGTTATTAACCCTTATATTTATTGGCCTCTTCTTGCTTTATCTTTAGCTGCTCGGTCAGATCTTCTACTTGATCCCTCATATCTTTCAGTTCTTCTTCATGTTCACTTTGAAGCTCTTCTTCTGCTGGGGAAGGAACATCGTTCGTGCTCATGACACCATGTGACCGCAACTGTTGCTTCAAAACTTCTTCATTAGCAGTTGATTTTTGAAGGAGATCTTTTAGCTCATCAACTTGCTTCTCGAGCCTTAAGCAGAGGCGATGTCCCTCACACATGGCATTACCAAGCTGCAAGGCAACCAATGATAAAATAATATAAAAAAAGAGTTTTACCACACAAAAAGATTGAGCATCTTCGGATTATAGTTGAGCTGTGGGAAGCTCGGCTGCATATGATTGGTCTAGTTCCATAAAGATATTATCAAGCCAATTATTTGCAACTTGAGCATGTTGTCCTCGATCATTTATTGTTAGAGACCATAAAGGACTAAAAGGAGCAGTTTCTAGTTCACCATTAAGGTTCCTGATGGCTGAACTTACCTAGCTGTCCAAGGAAGATTTTGAGAACTACTGGAGACCCATTCTTTCTCTGGAGTCCATTCTTGAGCCCTTGGACCTGCATACCTGGCAATCATTTCATTATTCCCTGGAACACAAAATGCTCTAGGTTTGTATAACCAAGGACAAAATGACCCACCTGGAATTGGTAGAACAGAAGATGGAGTTCGAATCAAAGGAGATGTTGTAGAATCGACAAAAGAAGAAACTGAGAAATCTCTTCTCTAATGTTGTCGAGAAACTAAGGGAGGTTTAACTGAAACTGTAGTTTCTTCCTCTTTAACCTCTTCCACTAAAGTCAATTTGGACCTCTTCCTTTCGGAGCAACAACAGCTGGAGCTTTACCCTTCTGGGCAATTGTTGTTGAACTATACACATCCCGTTCCTTGGATAGTCTGAGAAAAGTGGTCTACTATCTGAATTGGCTCGGGACAGTCGAGCGAGAATCTTCTTCTGTCAAAATAGATAGCATCGACTTCACTAAAGCATCTGATCAAGAAACAACATTAAAGTAAGTCGGCATGCAGTAGAATAAAGATCAGAAATATGTAAAGAATCGGGCATCCATACTTACGTTTATTAAATTTTTTTGGAAGTGGTATTCCCTCAATCATGTCTGCCCAGATTAGCAAATTATGATCTATTGTCGAATTCTTGCCTCCAAAAAGAATGACAGAACTCGATTGATCGATTCTTGTTACCCTTAGGTAGGATTCTTGGTCTAGTTTTCCCAAGGGATCGGAATTAAGAATAGGATCACGATCAGAAAA